>JARWKJ010000021.1:3815227-4355227 GCA_029959095.1 Rhinichthys osculus | reverse complement strand
TTTTAAGTACTAAATTTTCATGTACTAAATTTACTAAAAGTAAAGTAAAAATAAATGTAAAAAGATGGATCTCTGTACGGTTATAGCGGCTTCCATTGGCTGTCTGTGGATTGTTTTGTGATGTTTCATGCCATAAGTGTTGTGTTTTTAATATGCTTTAACAAGATTTTCAACTTTTAAAGGGGTCATCATGACATGGACTTTTTAAATTATTTTAATATGTTCTTTGAGGTTCACTTATAATGTCAATAAAGTTTTGCACACACACACACACACACACACACACACACACACACACACACACACACACACACACAACAAATATATATGCAGAAAAACGATTAATTTCTACATTCTGAAATGAGTTTTTAAGACGCGGCTCCTTTAAGGCTTGTTTAAGGCTTGTCAGTTAAACGGCCACTGTTATGATTGACTAACATATCAAATCTCATTCGCTATTGCACTCAAGAGTTTTGAAAACATTATCCATATAAAATCATTCATATAAAACCATCATTTACAGACAAAGCATTATCAAATCATTTACTTACGGTTTATGATTCAGCTGCGGACCTGCGGTCAGATTCAATACAGTCGCTACTTCATCTGTCAAGAAAAGTATCTTTGCGAACTCTCTTGATTATAAAACAAAATGCTCTGAACAAACATATAATCCTCTGGCGATTAAAAATAAAGCACCTACTTGTTTCTGACGTTGGGATCCTTCTGAATCTCTATACAGAGACGCTAACGAGAGGTTTATATGGACGCGTCAAAGCGATCGTTTTTCTGTCGTCAACCGATACTGAACCTCAGTGGGCGGGGCCTATGCTGCAATGCTGTATTACTATTGGTCAATATCTTGCTGGAGACAGTCATATGCAAAAGTATGATGTCACAGATGCTGCTATATAGAAAAAGCTTGTTTTTGGAGCTTGGTAAAAAAAAAGCGTTTTCTCGTTTTCTCACACAAACCGCTCGTTTTGTGTCTTAGGCCATCAATGTGTACTTACATTTACGAGTCATTAAATCATGTTTAATCTGGACTTCTCTGTGCATGCTCTTTGAGGTGGTGACCATAGACCTGCATTATATGACTGACAGACAAGAACGGTTTGACCTAAAAATATCAAAATTGAAACTTCTGCAGAAACAAAGACTAGGATGCCCTTCAGGTAAGCTAAAACATACCAAAAATTAATTTCAAAGTGAACTATCCCACTATCCCTTTAAGCTCTAAAACTTGCAGGATGTTTTAATGGTACAAAGTCGACCTTTTATATTTCAAAAGATCAAGGCAAATTTGATTTCTCATGTCATGACCCCTTGAAAGTAACATATCATCCCATGTGGATTTGTTGCTGAAACTTATTTCCTTGCATTATGAACAGAGTTCAGGTCTAAAAAACAACAACAAAAAAACACCAACAAGACATTTCCCATAGAATTATTTATTCAGCTGCTGAACATCTTTTCACATATGACTATACATACAAATCAACTCTAGTAAATAAACTCTGAAACAACCGTGAAAGCAGTCGCTTCTACTTTAATACTAAAATCATTTGAATTATCAGAACAGAGAGGAGAGTATTCACACATGTACAGGATTCAGTTCATATACAGAGTCAAAGTTGTTTGGATCAGTCGGAAATAAAAGTTAAAATTAAAGCCTTGTCACTTAATAATAAACCATTGTCCTGGGGATTTTACTAGTTAAATACTCATTCAAACAGGGTAATTTGGATAAAAATAGCTATTGAAATAAATATTTGATGTTGATTTATTTTCTTTAATAAAAAAAGACAGTCACCCATTCGAGCCTTGATATTATTACCCATAATGCAATGCACTGAACCACAGCTGCACGCTATAAGTGGGGCTTTTGTGCTCCAGTGGTTTAGACTAGTATCACTTCAAATAATTCATGAAACATGAAATAAACGACAATCTGAACAGCCAAAGAGCTTCCAGAATACTTAAAAAGACGCGTTAAAAAGCAGTCGCCCTATAGAACTAGAGCGCTCGATACTCGCTGTCAGTCAGACGCGCGCACCTCTAATAAATACTGCCCTCTCACAAATATTAGTCCCAAGATTAACTCACATTATCGCTTCAGGGATTCGAGGCCAGGGCCACGTCTGTTGCGCATCAAAAATGACACAATTTCAGAGAAATTATTCAGTAATGTGAATCTGTGCTAGAGAACCAGAGCGTGAAATTAAACACACCAGAGACAAGAGTAAAGAACTCCAGGCTCTGATTCCAAAACAGGAACTTTTAGTCAATTTCATCATTTTAGAAATGTCAAGGCCATATTTCACCACAAAATCAAGATACACATAAAAAAAAAAAATATATATATATATATATATATGTGTGTGTGTGAGAGAAATAAAACATCTATTAATACAAACACACAATTACAAACATACACACGGTGCAAAAGTCTTAGGCACATTAGTATTTTCACCCCCAAAAGATGGTTAACCCAGTTATTTATATCTTTTGTTGTTTCCGTATTAATAGATGTTTTAATTAACACAAACATGCATATATATATATATATATATATATATATATATATATATATATATTTATATAGAGAGAGAGATAGATAGGGATATAGATAGATAGAAAGAGAGAGAGAGATAGAGATATAGGAGAGGGAGAGAGCGCGAGAGAGAGAGAGAGACAGAGAGAGAGAGAGAGAGAGACAGAGAGAGAGAGAGAGAGAGAGAGAGAGAGAGAGAGAGAGAGAGAGAGAGAGAGAGAGAGAGAGAGAGAGAGAGAGAGAGAGAAAATAGGATCATTAATATTTTGGGCATTGCACCATTATTTTAATTTTTCATGGCAATCGAACATTTACCTCACAACATTTCTGTATGTTATTTAAAATATGTATTAATTTGGTTAAATATTCATTTTCTTTTTTATTTAGATCAGCACAAGTTAAACTCATTAGAGCAAAACGTATACTTACAATAGCAAGTGTACACTTTTCACTTTACCGTGACAAGAACACATGGAAAATATTTTATATGAGAATTTGTGAAAATTTGTCATGAATCTGTTTTAATTTCAAAGTCGCAATGCAAAATATATATATATATATATAAAAAAAAACAATTATTTTGATTTTGGGATGAAAACGGGCATTTCTTGACAGTTTGAAATGAATGAATGTTTTGGTGAGTCGTGATGTGGACCGGCGCTCGAGCGCTTTCAGAGAGATACACTTCCACAACCCAGTTGTGTTTTTGGATGACAGTGAGGAGAAAAGGCACGAGGAGGAGACCCGTCGCAGGGTTGCAAACATAAACACACACATTCACAGAGCTCTCGTGAATCATTAGGATCTTCTCCTGGAGTCGTGGAGAAACGCCTTGCTGGATTAATCACATGTAGAGTCACGCATCTACGCTTGCATAAAGCCCTCTTCGGCTCATGGGGAATAGAAAAATGAATACCAAGTGACAGGTGAGTGCAGAAACCCCCAATTTCCCATAATGCACCGGTGTGCCGGATCATCGAGTCATGGTCTGTCCTCTCAGTTAAACTAGTGTGTGTGTGTGTGTGTGTGTGAGCGTCTCACTCCTGTCCGAAACCTTCCGTCTCCTCGATGGCAAACATCAGCTTCTCCTTCAGCTGCTCGTAGCTTCGGTACGGAGGAAGATCCAGACGATTGAAACTGAAGCATGAGAAACGCAGGAACATTTACTGCATATGCTGCATTACAATCGCAATAATTATTGATTTTATGATTATTATATGCAGTATACACACGTATGAATACATAATGCAAATGTGTAAAGAATCACACGAGTATATGAAGCGCTAGGAGTGTCACTTAAAAACAATGAGTTATCAATTTATTAATTAAAAAAATATAGTAAATAAAATCTGTAATTAGTTACTAAATTATTAAATGTAATTATAGTAAATAAAAAATGCTTTAAGATTTACAACTATTGTTTTAATTAATAAGTTACAATTTATTAATTAAAAAATATAGTAAATAAAAAATTTAATTAAATGTAATTAGTTACTAAATTATTAAATGTAATTATAGTAAATAAAAAATGCTTTAAGATTTACAACTATTGTTTTAATTAATAAGTTACAATTTATTAATTAAAAAATATAGTAAATAAAAAATTTAATTAAATGTAATTAGTTACTAAATTATTAAATGTAATTATAGTAAATAAAAAAATGCTTTAAGATTTACAACTAATTACATTTAATAATTTAGTAACTAATTACATTTAATTACATTTTTTATTTACTATATTTTTTTAATCAATAAATTAATAAATTGATAACTTATCTAACAATGAAAAAAAGTTTTATACATTATTAAAATCAAAAGTTGTATCTGTTATTATTTTAATATATTAATATAATTTAAATTATTTAATGGACCTGAGCTAACATGAACTAACAGTAAAGAGTTGAATTTTTATTAAATAACGTTAATAAAGTTAATATTAATTCATACATTAACTAAAGTTACCTAATGGACACTATGATCAATATACAGGTGAAACTCGAAAAATTAGAATATCGTGCAAAAGTTCATTTATTTCAGTATTTCAACTTAAAAGGTGAAACTAATATATTATACAGAGACTCATTACATGCAAAGTGAGATATTTCAAGCCTTTATTTGTTATAATTGTGATGATTATGGATTACAGCTTATGAAAACCCCAAAGTCAAAATTAGAATATTGTGAAAAGGTTTCTATAGCTGTAATCCATAATCATCAAAATTATAACAAATAAAATATCTCACTTTGCATGTAATGAGTCTATATAATATATTAGTTTCACCTTTTAAGTTGAATTACTGAAATAAATGAACTTTTGCACCATATTCAAATTTTTCGAGTTTCACCTGTATAATTATAAAAATACATAAATATAAATAATTATAAAAATATTATTCCAATAATAACAATATTAATAATTGTTAATATAAGTTATTAATGCTATTATATTAATATGAATTGCTGATTTATAATAATAATAATACTAATAATAATTAAAAATGTTTTTGCCTACTAATTAACCCTTGTGCTGCATTATATATTTTACGCCGTTGAGTGCATTAATGACCAAAAATGGTCACATATCAAACATTGCCTAAAATATTATATATTATTTTCCACTTTTACCAAGTTAAATCTTTTAACCAGCATCAGTCCTTATCATAACTACCAAATATTTATTTAATTTCAGGATTTTAACCCTTTAAATACCAGTTTTGGTGGCAATACCAAGAGGAAAAAACACAAAAATGTAATTATTTTCCATACACTAAATCCAAAGAGGAAACTTTAGCTTTGGATTATCACAGTCTTGAATATATCAAAGATAAGCGGCAACATTATTTCTGGTGCATTTAAAGATTTTGTGTTATGTCAGATTTAAAAAATAAAAATCCCACTCAGCGCATTAATGACCAAAAATGGTTACATATTAATCCATTTTCTAAATCATTAAGAAATTATGTATATGGACAGTTGACCATTAAACTACTACGCTGTACTCACACAGCTCATGTTTAAATACACAGAAATAAACTATTCAACACCAGATCACATCAAGAGAAATGTGAACAGCTCAGATGAATATAATGTGTGTGTGAAGTGTGTGTGTGTACCATGTGTGGCTTCGGGGAAGCCAGTTCTCCTTCCCGACCTTCTCGATGCAGAACTTCTGCGCTCCGTTACTCCCTGCGACCAAGGAAGACAATACAATGCTGAATAAAGTCGTAGTTTTTGTTATTTTTGGACCAAAATGTATTTTCGATGCTTCAACACACTCTAACTAACCCACTGATGTCACATGGACTACTTTGATGATGTCTTTATTTCCTTTCTGGACAAGGACAGTATACCGTACACACATTTACAATGGAGGGACCGAAAGCTCTCGGACTAAATCTAAAATATCTTAAACTGTGTTCTGAAGATGAACGGAGGTCTGACGGGCTTGGAACGACATGAGGGAGAGTCATTAATGACATCATTTTCATTTCTGGGTGAACTAACCCTTTAAGCTGGACTATGACGCTATTTTTTTCTAGATTTGCTGTACAGCCCGAAACAAACTTTGTTGCATTATTTTCCTGCTATCTTTCACTCTGTAAAGCTGCTTTGAAACACTCTGTATTGTAAAAAGTGCTATATAATAAACCGATGTGCATGTGGAATAACTCACCCATCAGGTCTGCGAATCCTCCGACAGGCAGGCGACAGGTACCGGTGACGAACTGCAGCAGTCTCATGCGCTTCTCATTGTCCATCTCTTTAATAAACTACAGAGAAAGAGAGAGTGTCTGAAAACTGGGTGCGATGTAAAAGATGAGTAATTGAACCCAGTTGAAGGAGAGGGCTGAGTCCGTACCTGCCAGAACCACAGGATCTGTTTACTGGACGTGGTGTAGTGTCTGTAGATGCTGTTCCTCTGCCAGTCATTCAGATCGATTTCTTGCATGCCACACAACATCACCTACGACACAAAGCAACACTGTTAAACACTGAATGCATGCAACAGAAAACTATTCGCACACTTCTAATGTCACTGCATTTTGTTATTTAATTCAATGACATTCAGATATGCTTAAAGAGGACGTTTCTTTAGTGTGTAATGTTGCTGTTTGAGCATGAAAACGATCAGTTATTCTCTATATCAGTGTCAGTGTTTCTTCCGGGAACAAACACGTCACAATATTCCTCATTATAATAATTAATACGCAGAATAAAGGGGCGGGGCCTGGTTGAGTTAGTCAGTAGTGTGTTAAACTGGCGGTTATGGAAAGGGCTGGGACATTTCCCAAACACACTCGAAGCGCTTGACCAATCACAACACATTGCTCCAGCCGACCAATCAGAGCACAGTGTGCTTTTCAGAAGGAGGGGCTTCATAGAGACAGGAAGTAAACAGAGCGTTACTGACAGACTGAGAAGAGAGGAGCCGCAACAATGGAGAATATGAGGAAAATAATGTGTTTTTTGAGGATTTAGGCATGAAACCCTGTTCTAGTAGAGAAAAGCAAAATCAAGACTTTGAAAAAGGGCGTAATAGGTCCTCTTTAAGGCCACATTTACACATAGGCGGGTATTTAGAGAAAGGAATATTTCCCCCGCTTCGTTTTCAATAATAATATCGTGCACACAACATCGTTTTTAAAAAAGTTGTCATTTACATCAACCCACATAAATACGCCGTCGAGCGCCATCATAACTCTGCCAAACTGGGCGCTCACGGGACGTTAAGCATTTTCTGGCGCATAATGTGACGTTTGAGAACCTAAAACCCCGTTTCTCCCAGTCGACACGGCCACACATAACCATTACCGGTGTTATCAGAAATCTCCACTTTGGCCGGAGTTTTTAGAAATAATCGTTTTATGTGATAAAAACAGGGTTTTCGTGTAAATGAGAGGCAAACCACAGGGAAATATCTGCGTCTTCCCTTCGTGTAAACGGGGCATGTGCTTTATTTTTTTTAGGCATGTGGGATTTATGTGATTTTAAATCAGCGTCTCTCACCTCCAACTCTTTGGCATCGAAATACTGCAGGTACTGCTGCGGAAGAACCTCATTAAATCCTTCAAAGAATGCTTGAGTTTGTTCCTCGACACCACGAGACAGCCGCCACTCCGCCACCAGCCTGAACAGAGCGAACAACAGGACATTTACTACCAGCAAACACTGAACAACACCAGCAAACACTGAACAACACCTGCAGAGGTGTTAACACACAGCAGCTTCGGTCCAATCCCAATCCCGGTCGCCAATCCCCGGCGTCTACATCTACCTTCAAAGACAACATCTTACAAATACACAACCTGCTTTTGAAACATACTTTACGGGCAAATAATATATATATATATATATATATATATATATATGTAATAAAAATACATATATACAGACACACTTTCCTGGGCAGAATTGGAATTGGACAAACCAAAAATGGTAAAATATTAAGTAGTTTTTTAGTGGTCTTAATCATTTTAATCACAAATCACTGGTCAGGAAATTAGCAAGAATTGCATAAATACTGTAGTAGATAAAGATAAAGCAATGTTAATGGCTTCAAACAGTTCTTGAGTGGTTGAAAAACGTCTCCCAGTTCATCCGAGTTTAATGTGAGACCAAATATTCTCCATATGGTTGAAATCTGGACTCTGACCTGCCAAAATATGAGCCTGATGGGACTTTTTAAACCACAAGATAACTACATTTGATGAGAATCACCTGTCAGGTTCTCGAATCTATGCTTATGAGAGTCAGTTATGTATTCTGTAAGTTATCGTGTTGAAGCCGCCATTTTCTGCCTCTTCTCAGAAAGCGATGACGTGGTCAAAACATCCATGTTTTCCAAGAAATGTGTGACTCCCTGGATTGCTGATTCTCGCAAATACAAGTACAAATACTTGACAGACATCCATGTGGATTTGAAAACAGTGGATCGTAAGGTAATATTTATTTATTACTTAGCCGGCAAGTATTGAGTGAAGTGAGTGATGCTCATGAGTGAGTTATGTCCATGTTTTTAGCTCTAATATTCCAACCGCCATTCAGCCGATGTTTTTGACGGATGTGATAACATGCAACTAGGTTTTATTTCTGGGTAATTATAAAACATGCTGAGACGTTTGAAATGCTTTTTGAGTCGTTCATAAAGTTTATATAATGGCACAATTAGATAATAAATTTAGCTCAAACAATTACCAAGCAATGCTTCATGTTGTTCAGTCTGTGTGTAAAAAGCTCGCATTCGCAATTAAAGAAAAAACACTTCAGCAAAACATGTTCAGCTCAAAGTGACGGAATAATTATTGGTCCCAAATTTTGTATAAATGTTACTGGTTGTCACTGTATGAAAATGTTTTGGGTATAATATGTCACAGTTTACTTTATTTTCCTCTCCTCACTTAATAAATGAACTATAGTGTCCTGCATTAGCTAGTAAAAAATATTCAAAATGAAATCTGGTGTCTGAATAATTTTAGGTTTGACTGTATATTCGCGTCACTCAATCACGCTGCGTGTGAAAGGCCCTTAAAGCGTCTCGAATGCTTTATGTGTGTGTGTGTGTGTGTGTGGGGTTTGGCTTTGATAAGCAGGAAGAGTGTATGATTGAGAGATTCACCTGATGTACTCCTCCTTGTTCTCCTCCGTGACCTGGACGTTCCCGCCGTCCGGCTTCAGCTCGTGAGTGGAAACCTCACCCAGGATCTCCTTATCCACCGAGAAATACATCTCCAGGCCACACTCCTCGATGTTATTATCCCTGACACAACACACACACACACTTTGAGAGGCGTTTGTGACTGAAATCACGTTACGCTGAGCTGCGTTTCAGACATGAGAAACATCTGTTGGGTTTATAAACACACCATACATACACAGAAAGTCATAATAGCTCGTGGCACTAACAAAAAGTATCCATATACAATAATTTTTGGTGATCATTTGAATGGATGGTATTTATTTATTGTCAGTATATAGTCTAAAGCGACTATAAAAAAAACTTAAATTACTAAATTGTTTAAATTAATATTTTTTTAGCTAACTGTGATTTTGTACATGTACATTTCTGAAATACATAAACAGTTTCCTCTGATAATAACAGATCACTCTAAATTGTAATGTGGACTTGTAATGCATTTTCTGTAAAGCTGCTTTGAAACGATGTGTATTGTGAAAAGTGCTATACAAATAAATGTGAATTTAATTGAACAAAGTAAATAATCTAAGAACTTATATTTACATGAATGTGTATAGAATATCCAAAAGCATTATAGTCTTCTTTGAAGTACCTTAGAGTACTATGTAAATATCAATCATACTTGAATATGGTAATCAGTCGGAACTATGGTTTACAGGTGAAACTCGAAAAATTAGAATATGGTGCAAAAGTTCCTTTATTTCAGTAATTCAACTTAAAAGGTGAAACTAATATATTATATAGACTCATTACATGCAAAGTGAGATATTTCAAGCCTTTATTTATTATAATTTTGATGATTATGGATTACAGATATGAAAACCTTTTCACAATATTCTAATTTTGAATTTGGGGTTTTCATAAGCTGTAAGCCATAATCACCACAATTATAACAAATAAAGGCTTGAAATATCTCACTTTGCATGTAATGAGTCTATATAATATATTAGTTTCACCTTTTAAGTTGAATTACTGAAATAAATGAACTTTTGTACGATATTCTAATTTTTCGAGTTTCTCCTGTATATTGAAGTTCCATGGTTATACTTATTCTAAATGAATATTCGTGAGTACAGTAACGCAGGTGAACTGACTTGATCCAGATGAGGGAGTTGTAAAACTCGGGGTCAATGGACTCCAGGTCCTTCAGAGCCCAGGGCTTGTTCAAGATGCGCTTGTAGAACGGCAACGAGAAGCCCGTGTCGATGAATTTCCCATGAAACAAGGCCTACAGGAATCAGAAAAAATAACATGTTAAACTGGAACCATAGAGATTTTCCTAAAACCAGTTAAAATTGTTAACAACGAATAATCTCACCACTAACCCTAACGCTCAAAATAATTAATTGGTTTGAGTAGGGCCAACTTAAATTATACAAATTAGTTCAATCAAATTACCTTTTTTGAGTATGTAGAACTTTCTTTTATTTTTGAGTTCACAAAACTGACACATTTTAAGTAAGTTGAATTTGAGTTCTATGAACTTGTTTTAATTTAGACAAACTTAAATTTAACTCAAAATGGGCTGGGATTTCTATTTCCCAGCATGCTTTGCCATGACACTTAAAAGGGAGAGTAAATGCTAAAATTAAGTGTTATGTAATGTTTTTTTGTGCCAGATTAATGTTAAGTGGGAGACTTAGTAGTGTTTAATGTTTTGTTATGCTAATTTAGAAGAGTTTCTGGTATTTGTTTTTTTGGAGGGGTTCCTGAGTGGAGCATGAGCTTGGTTTGAGAACAGTGTATGATAAATGTTTTTAATTGCTGTACTCATTCATCAAGTGCTATGCTATGCAAATGCTATCAAAGCAATGTGTCACAAATTAGCAAGGTAGCATTTTTTTAATTAGCTGGTTAAAGCTGCCGTCGGCAAATTTTTTTTGATCATATTCAGTGAAATCGACACTATAATCTGACAGAACAACATAAATAAAGTGGTTTTAGAAAAAACCCAGAGCTTCTAACTCCACCTGGAGCTTGTTATTTGTTTTGCAAAAATCCACAGCTCCCGGTTCATCATGTCCAATCAGCGCAGGGGGGTGTGAGATCTGACTGTCAATCACAGATCGGGCACACGCCACCCCTTGCGCACGTTACAATCACATGCACACGCCTGTAGTTCGCGGAAGTTCGCGCAGTAACGAAGAGTGATGGCGGAAAATCAAGTAAGCTCAGAGTATAAATGACGTTAGCAATTGCAATCTATCGGTACATTAGCCAGGACAGCATACCTCCAAATACTCCATGGTGTTGATGGATGCTGATGAGACGGGCGCGTTCCAGGGCTCTCAAGTTTTGAAGACAGGTAAGAGTGACACCCAGCCGACGGGGGGGTTGGATACATTTTTGTCATTGGTTGTTGCGTTAAATCTTACCCAGATACAATAGTGCTATTTTCTGATTGGCTATTGTGTAGCTCGACGAACAACACCAAAGGAAACACGCTTGATTCATGCCGGTTCCACAGTGAGAGCGGCGCGGCCAGAGTTTTGGGCGCTGCGGCATATTAAATATATTACAAATAGTTTTTCAGCGTGAGAAATACAATGTGTGGCGGGAGAGTGTGACAAAAGACCGAAATGAGTGACTGTCACGCTCAATGCGTGACACTTGAGAGCCCTGGCGTTCACTAAAAATCTGGTGCACACGCACTGACGAGCATGAACTGGGTGGGAGGGTATCCGTTGATAGTGGGGGAGGGGCATGAGAGTTGTAAACATTTAAAATTTTCCTAAATCCACTCAATCTGCCAGACTTGCCGACTGGAGCTTTAAAGAAAGCCAAGTTTCCACTACTAAACATATTTAGGTTGAGATTACATGATAATTTTAAGTTTTGTATGAATTACCTTACTCACATATTTCAAGTTAAGAGCAATTAAAATGTATGATTATTACAGTGCACTTGGAATACAATCTGACAATGACCAAATATGGCAAAACAAGATTACCATGGCGATGAAGCGTCCAATGAACTTGAAGTATTTGAGGTGGTCGGGGTTGATGTAGGAGGCGGGGTTTATCTGGAGGCAGTAGTTGTCTTTGCCAGCGTACTCGAACAGGCAGTACATGGGGTTCAACACCTCGTGAGATAACAGGAAGAACCACTCCCTGCACCAAACACACAACACGCATTATTTTAAAGTATTACAAGAGGTGATGCACACAAGTGACGCTTTCAAAATAAATCACATACACACACACATATATATATATACACATATACACACACACACTGCCGTTCAAAAGTTTGGGATCGTAAGATTTTTTATGTTTTTAAAAGATGTCTCTTCTGCTCACCAAGGCAGCATTTATTTGATTAAAAATACAAAAAAACCTGTAATATTGTGAAATATTATTACAATTTTAAATAACTGTTTAAACTTGAATATATCATAAAACGTAATTTATTCCTGTGATCAAAGCTGAATTTTCAGCATCATTACTCCAGTCTTCAGTGTCACATGATCCTTCAGAAATCACTCTAATATGATGATTTGATGATCAAGAAACATTTATGATTATTATCAGTGTTTAAAACAGTTGGTTCTTAGATGAATAGAAAGGTTTTTTTTTTTTGGTAAAGCATTTTTTTCTGAAATATTTTGTAACATTATACACTTCCATTCAAAAGTTTTGGGGTCAGTAAGATTTTTTTTGAAAGAAATGAACATGTTTATTCAGCAAGGATGCATTAAAATGATCAAATGATTTTATTTCAAATAAATGCTGTTGTTTTCAACTTTTCCTCTGCAAAAAATATCTTTTAATACCATAAACAGCAACAGAAGTTTCATTCTTACGCCATTAGATGGCGGCAAAGACTGTCTTTATGAGTGAGTTTTTATTTTATTTTAAAGACTTTTTAAAAGGACTGAAACCAGTGATTGTGAACACTGAGCGCTAGTCAAAGCATTTGTCTGTTGAGTCTTGCTTCAGTGTCAGGCACGGGAAAATAGGACATAATATCGCAGAGGACATTCAAACGGATTGTTTATTATGAACATAGACTGACCTGAAGGAATATGCTATATCTAAATGCAGGTAATTCACTCACTCGATCTCTCACAATTCTCTACTCAACATAACACAATAAGCTTCAATGAACAATACTAATGAGAACAAACATGTTTACGTTGCTAAGAGTGGTTGCTAAGGGTGTCGTGTAGTGATACACAGAACCGTTGGGTGATGCGGTCAGCCGTGTTTTATCGTGAATAAAACACAGCTATTGGCCAATAAGAAAGACTCGAACTAACCGTTATATATATATATATATATATATGTGCAAATTAACTAAATTAATAACTTTTTTACAACAAAAATGAATCATCACTGAACTTACTTAAAGGGTTAGTTCACCCAAAAATGAAAATGATGTCATTAATGACTCTCCCTCATGTCGCCCCAAGCCCGTCAGACCTCCGTTCATCTTCAGAACACAGTTTAAGATATTTTAGATTTAGTCCGAGAGTTTTCTGTCCCTCCATTGTAAATGTATGTACGGTATACTGTCCTTGTCCAGAAAGGAGATAAAGACATCATCAAAGTAGTCCATGTGACATCAGTGGGTTAGTTAGAGTGTGTTGAAGCATCGAAAATACATTTTGGTCCAAAAATAACAAAAACTACGACTTTATTCAGCATTGTATTGTCTTCCGGTTCTGTTGTGGATCCGCGTTCAGTGCCGCCGCTGACGTGTGTGTGTGTGTGTGTGTGTGTGTGTGTGTTCCGGTTCTGTTGTGGATCCGCGTTCAGTGCCGCCGCTGACGTAAGACGCTGCTGCCGTGTGTCTGGTGTGTGTGTGTGTGTGTGTGTATTCTGGTTCTGTTGTGGATCCGCGTTCAGTGCCGCCGCTGACGTAAGACGCTGCTGACGTGTGTCTGTTGTGTGTGTGTGTGTCTGTGTGTGTGTGTGTGTGTGTGTGTGTGTGTGTGTCTGTCTGGTGCGTCCGTGTATTCGGGATCAAATAAATATGGCCGGGCAAAAAAATGCAAGTCTTCCTCTGTGTGGAAATCCTTAGACATGTTTGTGAAGATTGTTTTGTTTCCAGCGTGCGTCTCCCTCAGACTGTAAACGAAGCTCGGGCGCACCAGACACACGTCAGCAGCGTCTTACGTCACACACACACACACGTCAGCAGCGTCTTACGTCAGCAGCGGCACTGAACGCGGATCCACAACAGAACCAGAATACACACACACACACACACACACACACACACACACCAGACACACGTCAGCAGCGTCTTACGTCAGCAGCGTCACTGAACGCGGATCCACAACAGAACCAGAATACACACACACACACACACACACACCAGACACACGTCAGCAGCGTCTTACGTCAGCAGCGTCACTGAACGCGGATCCACAACAGAACCAGAACACAATACAATGCTGAATAAAGTCGTAGTTTTTGTTATTTTTGGACCCAAATGTATTTTCGATGCTTCAACACACTCTAACTAACCCACTGATGTCACATGGACTACTTTGATGATGTCTTTATTTCCTTTCTGGACAAGGACAGTATACCGTACATACATTTACAATGGAGGGACAGAAAGCTCTCGGACTAAATCTAAAATATCTTAAACTGTCCTGAAGATGAACGGAGGTCTGACGGGCTTGGGGCGACATGAGGGAGAGTCATTTTTGGGTGAACTAACCCTTTAAGCTGGACTATGACGCTATTTTATATATATGTATACCGGTATACAAAAATATATAAACATTGTGTGTGTACTTTCATTGTAGACATAGTCTTAAGCTAAAATATCCAAAATATGTGTGAAAAATAACTTCTGCAGGCACAGAATGGTTCGATTAGGTATTTCTTCTCTAGAAAGAGTGAAATATGAAACCTGCCTTGCCACGCCTCCGTAGTCGAGCCCCTCCTCCCCGGGGAAGATGATCCACAGCCTGCGGCGCAGATCTTGAGCGCTGAAACTCATGATCTGACGGGAGACACCAGAACAACGTCACAAGACTCTCATGCTAACCGTGCAGGTTTCTGAAGCGTTTAAAGACACTTAAACCTGTTCCTGGATAAGAGATCCATTTAAAACTGGGATCCGGTTTAAAAAAGCTAGAGCTACTAATGAAAAAACATCACAGCTATGGTATATTTTGAAGGTATACGGCAGTACCTGCTGGAACGAGTCTTCAAACAGCGTTTTGCGGCCGACGTTGATCTTTATGTGCTGGGGCATCGCTAATTGCTATGAGGAACAATTAAAAACAAACAAAAAGGTGATTAAAATAGAACTAAACCAGTTAGAATATAAATCACGCATTATCATAAATATTCTTCAGATGTTAGCGAATTAAAAATGCAGTATTTATCCATCCATAACAACACATTTGGATGAAATATGCCGAACTAAAGGAAACCCTCACCTGACACCAGAATCTGAAGTACTGAACTTTGGCTTTGAAGTCTCGTACGTATGTGATTTGAGGACCGTTCTCACTGTGGAAAGAGTGAAATAGCTCATTATACAAAGAGATTCAAGTCTTAAAACTACTTTATATGTTGGTCCTAGTTTCAATCTGCATACAAGTATTGATCTGTAGAGTCAACACACTACTAAATCTATAGCAGTAATGCCAAAAAAGACGTGGTTGTGATTCTTTAGTCACAAAAAACATGTTTCTATTCTGTAGTCCTCACTGGTTTGCACACAAAAATAAACATGTAATGAAGTCATCCATTTGACTCGGATTTCACAAGTTAAACCAATTGAGAAACAAATGACTTGCTGAATCTGTAACTAAATGTATTGTAACTTTAAAATTGTCAATATCTTTATTTATTATAATGTGAAAAGATACACATTCACAGAAGGTGTTTTGCAGTCTCTGTCACCAATTCAATGTCAAAATATGAAAATGACTTCAGTAAAACTGCTTTGCCTACTAATCCTGCCTGGTTTCTTCACAAACGTCCTCGAACTGACCCCAGATCAGCTGAAACACTCATTCACATGGAGTAAAAGTCCTAATAACAGTCGTATCTAGAAGCTCGTGACGGGTAACGCCGTTTTTTTTTTTTTGAGATTATCTCTTCATCAAAAGCATGTCTCGCATTCCTATGACATAGAGGATCGCTTTGTACCTTCAAAAACACTTGATGTAAATCAATACACACATTCTCCAGCTCGACAGCGAGAGGTGTGTTTGCACTTTCTGAGCTGACTCATCACGGAAGATTACAATCGAATTCAGTTTCACACACACAAACACACCCGTTTTTCCAGTTACGCATCTGAGGTCTGATGAACACACGGTCCTGCCTGAAACAGATCATTGTGCATCTCCAAGCTAAATCTAATGAACATGCGATATGAACATGCGATATGAAAACAATTTGAACCTCAAGGTCACAAACTAGGCTACATTTAGGACTTATACTAGGGCTCAAATTGTTAATCATGATTAGGGTTGGGTGTCGTTTCAATTTTAACGATTACGATTTTTATAGATTCCAGTAAGGTAAAAAAAAAAAAACCGCAGATATCCACATTTATTTTAAGTCTTAATCGCAAAACATTTAATTGTAGCTGAATATCATGAAAAAAAAATCAACAAGCTAAAGAACATTACATGAGGAACTTCTGCCTAACAATACAACTAGCCTATCTAATATACATTTCAAGCATAAAGTAAACACTCAGTTAATAAAAAACGACAAATAAATAAATATTAAAATTGCTTTATACAGCTGTAAAAAGCAGCTAGCGTATCACTTGGCCATACAGCGGGTTAGACGTTCAGGTCAGTCTGTATTTTACACAGTGTGGTGCGTGAGGGCTCTTCAGAAACAATCCCAGAATGTGACGGAGCTCGTGTGTTTGGTCACGGGTCACCGTTCTCTCTGCCAGGTCTGATGTGATAAGCCTGGTTTTCTTACATTACTGCTGTTTTGGACTAACCTGACGTCGTCATACTCAGATGCTAGTCAGAATGCGAGTCTGATCTGCTCCATAGGGCTGTGATTATGGGGCGCGTTTTAACCGAACCAGGAAAAAACATGCCTCGTCTGCACTCAATTGGATCGACCGAATCCCGTAGGAAGGACGTCAAAAACATCTTTCCGATCGACAAATGCCATGATCGCGGTTCTGTTCCTCTTTTAAAATGAATGCGCAGTCGATATCTTCGATAACAGAGGCGATGGCTGAATCTTCACATAAATTCTCCAGCGGCAGCCATCTTTGTTGTAAACGAATTCAACCCAAGCGCTCTTTGGTGACGTGGATGATTACACTACTGTTGATCATCATAGTTGCTCCACAACAGATCAAGTCCAGACAGAACTAAGTTCGGCTGGCACCCGGGCTAGTTTTGGACTGATTGTTTGAATGAAATCGCTTACTGGGTCACTGGACTGTAAACTTTCCCAGAGTTTAGCGACTTAAAATGATCTTATCGCAAACAGAGAAAGTAAATCAGGTTAAATAGAAATAAACTCTATAGAAATAGAAAAGTGTGATAAACTTCCAACATCTAAGACCATCTAACTGCGTGACATAAATTACATTAATGACGCAATTTTGCGTGCTTCAGTAATTTGTGTGCATTTTTTGCAATAAATTGTTTTTTTCATATTAAACTATGTTATTCCCTTAACTAAGACGAGTTGATACATACCTCTCTCATCTCAGTGCGTGCACTCAATCGCTCTGGCGCGCGGCGACACTTTGATAGCACTTAGCTCAGCCCAGTTCATTCATTAGGATCCAAACAGAGAAGCGACCAAACAAAACACCTCCACGTTTTCCCTATTTAAATACAGTTGCACGACCAAGTATGGTGACACACTTAGAAAAAGCCGCTTAGAAAAGCGCCACGTTTTATTTTTTTTATTTTGTGTCACCATACTTGGTCGTGCAACTGTATTTAAATAGGGAAAACGTGGAGGTGTTTTGTTTGGTCGCTTCTCTGTTTGGATCCTAATGAATGAACTGGGCTGAGCTAAGTGCTATCAAAGTGTCGTCGCGTGCCAGAGCGATTGAGTGCACGCACTGAGACGAGAGAGGTATGTATCAACTCGTCTTAGTTAAGGGAATAACAGTTTAATATGAGAAACCAGTGGAGTGTTCCTTTAAGAATTTTGTATTAAAATCGCATGCGTTAACTTTGACAGTCCTAACTTCGACATAATGATTTGATGAGCATCTATGCAGGTCTGTCACTCAGCGAGTGTTTGATGGACATTGGCACTTACAGGGAGGACTTCCCAGTCCGTGGGTCGATGTAAGTGGTGGTTCTCCGGTTGTGATCTACGAAGTAAGGGATGCCATCGACCGTAAACCTCATCTCCCAACCTTCAGGCAGCGCCTTCTCATTCAGTAAACTGCACAACACAGACACACAGCCATTATAACACAAGCAACAGTTTATGAAAAGATTCTTCAGACGAGCTGGTCACTTTTATACCATGGTCTGGGTGAATACGCGATTCTGATTGGCTGCAGGGTGTCCATTAAAAAGTGATAGAGGACACCTAGTAAAGGAGTTCTGGTGAAACTGACCATAGATATCCTTAATAAAGGCTAGATGTCTCGTCCGCGCTGCTGGCCAATGGAGGTCGACGTCCGCACTGGCGGCCATCTTGTCACAGCCACGTTAATAACGTTTGTAAGAAACCAAACCGTTTGTAAATCCGTCAAGATTTCAACGAGATGAGAGTATTTGTGTTTGTGCGGATCACTCATCTTACATCAGAGCCCGCCAGAAAGCTTGCCTGTGACAAGATGGCCGCCGGCGGTGATGACGATAGAGACTCCGCCGTAAGACATCTAAGCCTTTATTATGGATATCTATGAAACTGTTTACCGTTCGAAATTAATAAACAAATGCGCTGGCTACATCAGCTGTGAGTAACCATAGCAACAGGCAGTCAAAGTATCCGTTTACAATTGTATCAAAACAAACATCTAGTTAGCTGTTATACTATGCCTACCTGTGTGTTTTAATTATAGGTAAAAAAAAAAACGAAAGTGTAACGGCCATGGCTAGACAAGCCTAACTTACATATGAAAATACGTTAACTTTCTGGCTCGTAAGTGAGCTAAACTGAAGGGTTCTCAGAGCTGAGCGCACTATATCTCCGGTTGCTAAATAAACCGTCAGGCGTAACCAAGGAAACCAAGTTATTGTTTGTAAAAACTTTAGATTTTGATTGTAAAACTAATTAAAATATAAACTAATGTTTTAAAAATGTGTTATTTGGGAAGTGACCGTGGTATAAGCGGGTTAATGCCCTTCGAGGAGTCCATTGTCAGGTATTAACGGACTTCGGTTCACGCCTCGCCGTCGTCCATTAATACCTGACAATGGACACCTCGAAGGGCATTAACCCTAACGTATAAATCAATACTTCACTAGCAAATAAGAATAAACTGAAGATCATAAACTGAAACAATGTATTATTCGTAACATATTCCTCACAGCAGAGTGAAACTACAGGACAACGTCCACATTATGTGGAACATTAACTCGCATTTCAACAAGAAAACTTCTGAGTCATGTCTCCGAGTTGTTATTTTACATTGAAGGTCATTAATGTCCAGGGTGCTTTATTGTGTCTCTCTGTAGTTTGGCCTTTTAGAGGATTTTAAACACCACGCATGCAACTTGTGGCTTTATATGAGCTATTCATTAGTGAGCATTAACCATTCAGAGGAAAGACAGGGTGTCTACAGATATAAACAATTTAAATTTTAGACTTTAAGACCTTTTTAATGCTACTTTAAATGAAATTTAAGACCAAACCTGTGATGGAAATACACAATATATTACAAACGTATATGTAATATTTAATGTTTAACCTAAGTAATTGAAGTAATTTAATTAACTACTTGTTTATTGAACTAAAATCAATGTTACATTTGCAATTGTGAGAATATTCAGCAAAATAGCTCCCGTCATGTTATGTTACTAAACTATATCATGTTATAAATAAAAAACTCAATACTTTGAATTTTTACCTCAGTATGTTTCTCATGTGAGTTTTTTTATGTGTGTTGCTCATTTGTTTTGATTTCTCACTATAAAATCTCTCACAGAGTATCAAAATTATCATTATCAATCTCTGTTTATGTAATAAAATCAAGATCATTCTTACGATTCGATGCTTCACTGGTTATTTGACGGACATTGGATGCGTCAGACTGGAGAAATTTTAGCGGTAATGTGACCAGAAATATTTAAGACCCATCGAATCTGAATTTACGACATTTTAAGACTTTTTAAGGACCCGCGGCCACCCTGGAAAGAGATAAAGAGGATCTGACCCTTGAGTGCGCGGATCCTCCCACTGCGTCGCTCTGGTCGGGTGATGAACGAAATAAACTCTGCCAGTAGAGTCCGTTCTCTTCTCTGAGAAAAAAAGAGAGAGAGAGAGAGAGAGAGAAAAGATGATAACAGGAGGACAGTAAGAAATAATAGAGCCAAGATGTGATTAAACCTCTGCAAACTTTTCCCTCAAACAAATCACTCAAAGCTATTTTCAGCATCTGAGCTATTTTCTCCAGCTGGTTTTTGCACGGAGCAATCGGTTCTCATTTGTTAAATTGGGACACTGAAGGATGTAGTGGCTAATTTTAGTGCCGCTTTGCAGGTGCAGATAATAAGGTTACCAGAACAATAAAAAGTGTCTGCTACTCCAGCATATTACAGAGGAGACTCAGTGTTCACAGCAGTTTCTCCTGGTGATGAAATTAGGGTTTGAGGGTTTCTCACCCCATCCGTGTGGCAGAGGTCCCAGCGGGTCAAACTCCTTATTCTGAGTGGCTGTGGCCTGATCCTGCAGCTACAGAACAACACAAAGGAAAACATTATGGCTAACCGTATAATACAGCGAAACTCAAGAAATTAGAATATAGTGCAAACGTGTGTGTATTTCAGTAATTCAAATTAAAAGGTGCAACTAATATATTTAGTATATACACTACCGTTCAAAAGTTTGGGGTCGGTACGATTTTAAATACTTTTAAAAGAATTATCTTCTGCTAACCATGGCTGCGCTTATTTGATTAAAAATACAACAAAAATCAGTTATAGTATTAAATATTATTCCAGTGTAAATCAGCTGTTTTCTGTGTGAATATCTAGTAAAGTGTAATTTATTCCTGTGATCAAAGCTGATTTTTCAGCATCACCAGTGTCAGTGTCTTCAGTGTCAAATGATCCTTCACAAATCAGTATAATATGAGGATTTGATGCTCAAGAAACATTTATTATTATTATCAATGTTGAAACAGTTGTTGGTCTGTCAGTTGTACAGTTTTTATTTGTTTTTTTAGGATTCTTTGATGAATAGGGTTAGGGTTAGAATCTTTTGTAACATTATAAATGTCTTTACTGTCACTTTCGATCAAATGAATTATTCCTTGATAAATAAAAGTACTGATTTCTTTCCTCCAAAAAATAAAAATAAAATTCTCACTGACCCCAAACTTTTGAACGGTAGTGTACATATGCATGATTATACTTCAGTATTTAAAATCCTTTTTTTTATTGATTTCATGTAATATTCGAATTTTCTGAGATTTTGAATTTGGGGTTTTCATAAGCCATAATCATCAAAATTATAACTTTTGCACGATATTCTAATTTTTCGAGTTTCACCTGTACATAAACTATATGGAGAAAAGTATTGAGACACCAGAACTTTACATCAACAGGGACTGTAATGACATCACATTCTGAATGCATAGACATTAATATGGAGTTGATCCCGCGTTTGCAGCTATAACAGCTTCCACACTTCTTTCCCATAAATCTTTCCACAAGATTTTGGTGTTTCTACAGGAATTACAGGCAGTTGTGGCGTCAGGCACTGATGATTCATTCCGATTGATGAATCTGAATGTAGTGTTTACATGAATGCTAAACTCGTTTATATGTCACAAGCTTCAAATCGAAATAGATTTTTTGACATGCGCTCACTGCACGAATATACAGAGTTTCCCGATGTTTGCGCATAATAACCATTCCCCTACACTGGTTCTTTATTTGTTTTAAACAGCAGACTTAAAGGGTTAGTTCACCCAAAAATGAAAATGATGTCATTAATGACTCGCCCTCATGTCGCTACAAGCCCGTCAGACCTCCGTTCATCTTCAGAACACAGTTTAAGATATTTTAGATTTAGTCCGAGAGTTTTCTGTCCCTCCATTGAAAATGTATGTATGTAATGTATGTGAAATTCCATGAACTGACTTATTGCAAAGGTGGGATCGTTGAAATCCCTGAATTTTTCAGGACAACCCATTTTTTTCACAAATGTTTGAAAATGGTTTGAAAATAGGGGTTTGATTTAATACACCAGTGGCAATGGGTCTAATTGAAACACCTTTGTCCATATTGTGTATATCAAAAGTCCCCAAATTAATAACTTTCAATGCCATAACTTCATAAGATAACTTCACAATAATATAAGTAAGGCCCTGTTTACACCTGGTATTAAGATGCATTTCAGTCGACCGAATCACAAGTGGACGATGCTAAATACAAGGTCTAAAACATTTTGAGCTTGTCCACTTTTGACCACTTCCAGAGGTTTTCGAAAACAAATTCGACCGGATTGCCTTCATAGTGTAGAAGATCATGTGATCGAATGCATTTGAACAGCCATAAAAGACTTCTACTGACCTAATGCCTAAACATTATGGGTAGCGCACTAACCAGACGGGATTTAAACTTTGTCGACTGGAGACCCAAGTTTGGTTTGAAGATGAAAAAAAAGTATCAAGCACAATGTTCTCTCTCCATTCCTGATTTCTAACACACACACTCACAGCGTTCGGCTGGTCTTGCGTCTATCAGAGCAGAAATGAAAGCTCTTTGTATTTTTCTGTCATGTCCTTTCGTTTTCATATGTAAATTGTGTGAGCTTATTTCGTCCATTAGATCAAAAGATCTGGGAAAGCCCATATATTTCCCCACCCATAGACCTTCCCCTCGAAGAAATCAGGACAGAAGTGTTTAAAAGTGGACAAAAGAGGCGGATTAAAACACCAGGTCTAAACAGAAAAGTGTCTCTCTCGTCTACTTGTGATCAAATCGACCAAAATGCATCATAACACCAGGTGTAAACAGGGCCTAATGGTGCTTTTCCACTGCGTGGTACGACTCGGCTCGGTTCACTTTAGCTCGGTTTGCTCTTCCACTGCAGTTAGTACCGCTTCAAAGTGTGTGGGATTATAGTCTGACCGTTATAGTTTATCCGCTCCTCAGGACGGCAACCAACGAGAGGAACGTCTGCACTTCGTCCACTGACCACGATTCAGCCTTTTCTTTTTTGGAAGTTTTCTTTCTTTCTTTTTCTTCAAGCAAGTAGTTTTAAAACAGGTGCTACAGCGGTGGCTGTTACTGGCTATTTAAATCTAGCGGGTTTGATGTCTCGCAAATACAATGCCGCTGGTAGTGACGATTCTGTCTGACCAATCAGTGATCTACAGTGTGTTCACGTCACATTTTAGTATCGGTACGGTACGCTTGGAACCTCAACAGAGGTGGTACCATTTAAAGCGAGCCGTACCGAACCGTGCCGTACCGTACCATGCAGTGGAAAACCGCCATAAGTGTTTTAGGCCCCTGAGTCTTCTTCATATATCAGATTTGTCTGTGTGTTTAAGTTCCTCACCCCGACGATGAACCTTTGGTTGAACTGCTGCATGGCTCCCTGTAGTTGACTGCGCTGGTGCTGCCACTGCTCGTAGTTTCGCACCGTCTCCATCGTGGGCCGCTGCCACGTGGTGGTTCTGGTAATGTGGTCCACAAAATACACCCGTCCCATCTGATCCACGCGCCGCTCCCAGCTGCAAGACAGAAGGACATGTTAATCCCTTACCAGTCTCAACGTCATCTCAGAACATGCTGCTAACCTAAGAGTTATTTACTATTTATGGACAGCACTTTGGTCCATTCTAATGGTTTTGAAAGTGCTTTATAAATAAAAGTTGAGTTGAGAAGCTCATTTTAGGCCAAAAATGTTAATGAATTAATCTTTTAAACAAGTTTTAAATATAATATACTCGTTGCTCGTCTAGCCAAGAACGTGTTTTATGTGAACACACCCTAGGAAATGCGGGTCGGGTGAAACCAGCCTAATTACGGGCTGATAAGTTTGTTTAGTCGACTTGTTTTTTAGGCAAATATGTATTTTTACACATCCCTAAATCACTGTGGAAAAAGGTGATCCTAACATATAAGCTGCATTTTCTTAAACAAAATATAATTTCTTTTGTTGTGAAATTTGACCTTGGCTTTATTAGATTCACCTAGCTAGCATTTGGCAGTTGTTTTTCATGTATGTTAAAATATAATTATCAGAAAATACAGAAGATGTTGTGTCCAAAAATAACACCTTTATTAACCGTCCAGATCCTGAACTGTTAAACAACTCCACCTGAAAAAGCCAAACTCTGACTGTGCGTTTCAGTTGTTAAAAATATGTTAAAAGTATGCGTCAAGTATGCATACTGCATTCTTTTAAGGGCGTGTCTCATAATTCAGTTTCCTACCCTGTGGGCAGAGGCTCCGGTCTTTCCCAAGTCGTCCTCTTCTCCACATGGTCGACAAAATACAGACGCCCGTTCTGATCGACACGCTGCTCCCAACTGCAAACACACACACACACACAAACACACACTACAGTTAGTGGTCGAATAAACAAAAATAAATTCTTCTGTATTTTTGTCTTTATGTTTTCCATTACAAATGTCTAAAACATTCTTAAATTAAGAAGATACATTTACATGGTATGCAAAATGACTTAAGATATTATGTCATGTTTTAATATTATGATATTATGTCTGTAAGTTATTTAGGAAGTGACGGTTTTCTACATAGCGGCTATATATATAAATTAACTAAATTAATAACTTGTTTACATCAAAAATGAATCATCACTGAACTTACTTAAGCTGGACTATGACTCTATTTTCTTATAGAAACAAACTTTGTCGTATTATTTTCCTGTTATCTCTGTTAAGCTGCTTTGAAACAATCTGTATTGTAAAAATCGCTATAGAAATAAAGGTGACTTGACGTAAGGTGATGTAAACCAACAACACTTCTGTTTATTAACCAAGTGTGTGCAGTTATGGCTAATGCTCTCAAGCGGTTTCTGGGTTATATGAATGTCATACCCGGGCGGCAGAGGTCCGGTGTTGACGATGCTGGGAATCCTGCTGGGAGCGGGAACCACACCGAGAGCCGTCCTGCCAGGCTGGTCCACTGTGGGGGCGGGGCTAGACTCGGAGGCTCCTCCCCCAGAGGGATTACGAACTGGAGTGTCTGAACGAGACGAATCGCTGCCGTCAGGAATTGAACCAGTGGAGGAAGCTGCAAAGAGGAGGGGATTTCACCACTATTTTAATAAATGCAAATTTTACAAACATTTTACAATCACTCAAAATATGATTCATTAAACAGATTCATTAATTAGTTAATACTGGCAATATTTGTTACTTTTTTATTTTTCAATCAGGGCTCCAGAAACACCGGTGCCACTTAGTTTTACAGATGATAGCGCCTGATTTGGTAGCGCTGGGGGTATTTTTAATCATAAATGTAATTTAATCGAAAAATGACTATTGTTTTGCATTAATAAGTGCAGTTACTAATAATATTACATGTTTGACTTCACTAATTCATGTTCAACAGTGTAATTGATACCGGTACAAAAGAGTTTTTGCACCTGCTCCGCTTCTAAGAGTTCTGTACCTCTTCTCCCAGACGGCAAGAGTTCATAAGAGCGGAAGAGTGCATGAGATGGGTCACTTAAAATCCTTTCAGCCTCATTTAGTGTGCTTTACTCATACCGAGTCTGAATACTAGGATAGTCATACAGTCCAATCATTTTTATCGAAGTTCGAATATTATATAGTATCTTTAATTTTGATTTAACAGAAAGATCACCATACCAAGTGGACAGACCATATCCGATATACAGTATATCTGATCTATATCTGACCATATCTGATATACAGTATATCTGATCATATCTGACCATATCTGATATACAGTATATCTGATCATATCTGACCATATCTGATATACAGTATATCTGATCATATCTGATATACAGTATATCTGATCTATATCTGACCATATCCGATATACAGTATATCTGATCTATATCTGACCATATCTGATATACAGTATATCTGATCTATATCTGACCATATCCGATATACAGTATATCTGATCTATATCTGACCATATCTGATATACAGTATATCTGATCATATCTGATATACAGTATATCTGATCTATATCTGACCATATCTGATATACAGTATATCTGATCATATCTGACCATATCTGATATACAGTATATCTGATCATATCTGATATACAGTATATCTGATCTATATCTGACCATATCCGATATACAGTATATCTGATCTATATCTGACCATATCTGATATACAGTATATCTGATCTATATCTGACCATATCCGATATACAGTATATCTGATCTATATCTGACCATATCTGATATACAGTATATCTGATCATATCTGATATACAGTATATCTGATCTATATCTGACCATATCTGATATACAGTATATCTGATCATATCTGACCATATCTGATATACAGTATATCTGATCATATCTGACCATATCTGATATACAGTATATCTGATCATATCTGATATACAGTATATCTGATCTATATCTGACCATATCCGATATACAGTATATCTGATCTATATCTGACCATATCTGATATACAGTATATCTGATCATATCTGACCATATCTGATATACAATATATCTGATCTATATCTGACCATATCCGATATACAGTATATCTGATCTATATCTGACCATATCTGATATACAGTATATCTGATCTATATCTGACCATATCCGATATACAGTATATCTGATCTATATCTGACCATATCTGATATACAGTATATCTGATCTATATCTGACCATATCTGATATACAGTATATCTGATCATATCTGATATACAGTATATCTGATCTATATCTGACCATATCTGATATACAGTATATCTGATCTATATCTGACCATATCTGATATACAGTATATCTGATCTATATCTGACCATATCTGATATACAGTATATCTGATCTATATCTGACCATATCTGATATACAGTATATCTGATCTATATCTGACCATATCTGATATACAGTATATCTGATCTATATCTGACCATATCTGATATATAAATCTGACCATATCTGCTATATATATATATCTGACCATATCTGATATATATATATATATATATATCTGACCATATCTGATATATATATATCTGACCATATCTGATATATACATATCTGACCATATCTGATATATATATATCTGACCATATCTGATATATATATATCTGACCATATCTGATATATATATATCTGACCACATCTGATATATATATATCTGACCATATCTGATATATATATATATGTCTGACCACATCTGATATATATATATCTGACCATATCTGATATATATATCTGACCATATCTGATATATATATATCTGACCATATCTGATATATATATCTGACCATATCTGATATATATATCTGACCATATCTGATATATATATCTGACCATATCTGATATACAGTATATCTGATCTATATCTGACCATATCTGATATAAAGTATATCTGATCTATATCTGACCATATCTGATATATATCTTATCTATATCTGACCATATCTGATCTATATCTGACCATATCTGATCTATATCTGATCTATATGATCTATATCTGATCTATATCTGATCACACATCTGATCTATATCTGATCTATATCCGATCTATAGTTTTGGACACCACTACAAATGGCTGTCCCCTGAAATAACGCCCTATTTGTGTGTATAGGGGGCGATTTGTGATTCAGCCAGCGAGTGTGTGCAGCCGGTCTCACCTGGGGAGGACGTGGGTCTGCGTGGGGTCGGCGGGGGAGGTCGCGAGGGTCGTGGGGGTCTCAGGGCGCGTGACCCTCTTGCTGACCCTGACGGAGAGTCCAAACCATTCACACGACCGTTAGGAGCAGAAGGTCGATCCTGACCGTCCGAGACCGTTGGGGACGGATCTCTGCTACTGCACACAGACACACACACACACGTTTGTGAATCCAAAAGTTATTAATTTAGTTAATTTACATAAATAGCCGCTCTGGAGAAAACTGTGATGTCATTGTGATGCCAGCTCAGTACAGTTCTCATATAATGTTGTCAATGCACGCAGATCAGTAATATTGTTGAATATTAAATTAATGTACGCAATATGATTACAGACGGGACATTCCTCAAACAATCACAGGCTCCTTTGATCATTAATGGTACAATCAAACTGCCATCAGCACAATAACAACAAAGGAAACACTGTGTAGACAAGCCTTTCTTCATTTACACTACTGTTAATTATTAAATGATATGAAGATACCTTCTGCTGGAGTCTTCGTTAAGCTCCAACTCGCCATTTAAAGTATCTGGAAAAAAAATAACATTAGCCATTTGTGATCTTTTCAGCGTGAAATATTAAAATATCATTGAAAGGAATAGAGTGACTTACTCTGGTTGTTGGCCTCGACTGATTGGAAAAGATCGGGATCCACTTGCAGACCGTCCAAACACACGGACAGATCGCCAATGTTATCGGCCTGATCTTGGTCTGCGCACAACTGCAGCGTCTGCACAACCTCGCAGACTGCACAACACAACACACATCACTTAAACATTACTTACAGGAAAACATATATATATATATATATATATATATATATATATATACAACATCATTGAATGATTTATTCAAAATATATATATATATATAGTATATATTATATATCATGCAAATTATAATAATAGATTATACAAAGATATACAAATTTAGATTTACATTATATCAATATTTTTATTAGAATGTTTATTTTTAATGTTTATATTATTTAATTTAAAAATAATTTTAATGTATAAAATTATATATTATTTATTTTTTAAAAATTGCTGAATGACTTTAAAGATTATTTATAAAAATATTAAATATTAATATATGTATATATAACATTTATAATATGAAATTATATTTATTATAATTTATGCAATTTTTACAATTCTATACGATAAATCAAATCTACATTATATAATATAAATTATATTATATCAATTTTTTTTAATAATTTTTTTTTTTTTACATTACACATGAACAGACTACACATTAACTTTACTGTATATATATAATGTTTTTTATATATATTTATGTTGTCAACGTTTGAAGTGGATCAAAACCTTTCATCAAAGTTATACATGAATTTTAAACAATACCCGTTCTTGTCTTAGGACAAGTTTGATTAACTTTTTGATCCACTTCAAATGTTGACGTATGTGTGTGTATATATAGAAACTCAGCACAGAAACTCACTCTTCATGTCATGTGACTTGAGCGTCTCGCTGACGTCGAGTGTGGCCACGCCCAGCAGAACGTCAGACTTCAGCGTCTGGTGACTCCAAACACGGAAGATCAGCTTGCTGAACGGAGTGACGATCCTGATGGATGAACAACACAGAAATTACAAAGCTGGAAAACTACAGAAACACAAGAGAGGAGGAAAACACACTCAACTGTAATACATAGTGCTAGAGTTCTGATCACACACTCGCTTGACTTGACAAACAGCACTGATGATGCAGTCAGTGCTGACGTCATTCTGAACAATCACTTCACGTCGGGAGGATAAAAGCATTTAATAGAGAATTGAGGACAATGTGCTGGTGAAGCCTGTGTTTGCTATACACACACACACACTTGTTAGTGCTGGTACTGAAATTAAAGCACACTCACACAGTGAGCGACTGCTTCCACTTGGGCGAGTTTGTGTTGGTGCATTTCTCCGTCTTCTTGGACTGGCCGTCCACAGACACCTCCACGTACGGATTCGGCCCGAACCAGTTCTTCTTGTTGTCCTTGAGTTTGGCAGAGATCACTGCAAACAGGAAGAACACGTGGTCAAAATAACACGGCATGATTCATGACGGATTCCTGCAAACACAGGTGACCCTAAACATCAGGAAAGCTGCTGTTATTGAGGAGGAATAGGCTAAAATAGGCTTGAAAATATATTGTGTTGGACCTATTGGTTTAAAAATAATGCACATAAAATATGCACAAATATGTAAATACACGTTTATAGCCCTATTTTTTTATTTAAAATAATTATTTTATTTTTGTTTTAATTTTTTTATAATGTTTTTTTTAAGTCTCATAAATAAATAATAATAATAAAAAAATTCTGATAATTACCAGTAATATTTTTTTAATGTAAAATTACAGGTCGGTACCTATTAAAAATAATGTGCAAAAAATATGCACAATTTTGCATATTATAAAAGTGACGTAGACTTCAGAGAAAATGTGATCAATTACTTATTATCAGACACTTTTATCAAAAATGTTTTTAAGCACAACATGTTTAATAAAACATGCATGTAAATAAAACTGTTTATAACCCTTTAAAATAATTATAGACCTTTTCATTTTAATAAAACTTTATTAAAATCCTATTTTTTATTGTGTTATAATGAAATTAATATTTTTTTAAATAATAAATATATCTAATCACTTGATAATTTATAAAAAAACGAATAATAGTAATATAATTTAAAAGACAAATTGTAAAATTACGGGCTATTCAGAAGCAAGATATGATCACTATATGAGTAAAGAGGTCAAGACATTTTTTGTGCTAACTGAAACATATTTGGCATTAAAAAGAAACAAGATTTCCAAAATAAAAGTTACCGGTACTTTAGAAGTTTTCTTGTTCGGTCACAGTCAGTGGTTTAGTGTTTTATGCAATTCAGCAAATAACAAATAAGTTAACGTATTAAAACTATCAGGAAGTTTAATAACTTTCAGAGAATAGTTTTAACATTTTTAGTATTGCTTATATTAACTTATTATTAACAGTCATGCACTATCCTGAAGATAGTTTCCTTAGTTTGGAGATAAACAATTAATTCAAGCAAAAATTCAAGCTTTTATTATAGATAGTAGAGACTGGGAGCTGTTCACCACTGTTAGAAGTGAAATATAGGCATATATTAAAGTGGTGGGACTGAAGTCCAGCGTTGGGCCGGTCAGCTGACGAGGAAGTATCAGATGATGACAGGTGGAAACACATGCAAACGTACCCATGATCTGCAGCTGTGCTTTCATCGGGAAGCCATTAGTAGGACCTGCTTTAGCGACACTGCAGGCCATGACATAGAGCTACGCTGAGACCTGTGAGCAACACAACACACACATGTGATTAATGATGCAGCTTATTCTGGACGAGGAACACACACACATCTGTGCATCTTTCAAATGTGATAAACCTGCTTGGTTGGATATAAAGCATCAGACAATGCAATTTACTTTGTAAAAGCCCGTTCACACCAAGAACGATAACTATATCCGCGACCACACTAGTGGATGATATCGTGCGTGTCTGTCGCTTTAAATGCTCCAGCTCGTGACAGCAGGATGGATTCTGATTGGCTGTCAGTGTTTTTATCGTTCATCAGCTGGATAAAATCATCCTGAAAGTGATTCCAACGATATCGTTTCTCTGTGCCGTTATGGTTATGGCTGTGGTGTGAACTCTGCTATTCTTTAATATTGAGGCCACATTTACACATAGCCGGGTATTTACGAACCGTCACATTTGACTCACGTCATAACCGTCATAACCAATTCTGAAACCGGCACACCCCTAATGTTACAGTACATTACCGTACGTGTTTTCATATCATTATACAGTACGAGAGCGCCCTCTAGAGGCCAAATAAACCCATCACTGACGCCTCGTGGAGTTTGTTTTGACACTAGAGGTTGCTCTGCACTTCAGATGCGGATTTAAAACAGACGGTATGTTATACAGTACATTACCGTACATGTTTTCATATCATTATCCAGCACAAAAGCGCCCTCTAGAGGCCAAATAAACCCACCACTGACGCCTCGTGGAGTTTGTTTTTACACGTACAGAACGGGACACATCAGATACGGATTTAAAACAGATGGTATCTTATGCAGTACGTGTTTACATATCATTATACAGTAATTAATGTGTTGACTAGATGCTGCATTACTGGAGAACAGCAGTATGCTTGCAGTCGAGGCTGAGAGGACGCTAACATTAGTTCCTCAAGCGGTTAAAACCATGAAAAAGCGTTATGCAAGTCCGACTCAAATGTTTTATGTCATGATTGTTACCATCTAGTTGCATTAGTTTGACGCTTTTATGCATTTGTTATGCAGCAAAGTTGCATAAAGCTAGTGACATGAGAAAGCAAACTGCATCGTCATGCAAAAAAAAAAATTACTTTAAAGACACTTTTACATCTCTTCATTTGGTAGATGGTGTGAAGATAAAGTCTCTTCTCCTCACCAAGGCTGCATTTCTTTTTAATCACAAATAAAGACAAAATTGTGAAACATTATTGCAATGTAAAAAAGCTGTTTTCTATGTGAATATATTTAAAAATGTGATTTATTCCTGTGATTAAAAGTGAATTTTCAGCATCATTACTCCAGTCTTCAGTGTCACATGATCCTTCAGAAATCAGTATAATATGATGATTTGATGCTCAAGAAACATTTATGATTATTATCATCAATGATGAAAATAGTTGTGCTGATCATATTTTAGTGGAAACATTTTTTTTTATGATTCTTTGATTAATAGAAAGTTCAAAAGAACAGCATTTAAGTTATACATATCGTTACGGTCACGGTCAATTTAATGCATCACTGATGAATAAAAGTATTCAAAAAAATATTAAAGATATGTCGGACTTTTGACAATTTTCAGTAGACTTATTCAGAAATGATTTAAAAAAGGCTTAATTATTTAGAGGAACCATCATTATTATCACCACCAGATAGATTCACATGTTTAATGTAAGTAGTAAAACGGTAAAAAAAAAAAAAGATTAAGTAAACTAGGTCAGATTTGATGATGGTAAAAAAAAATTATGTAATTTTTTTTCAAGGAATATATTAGGGGTGGTTAAAAAAATCGATTATTGATTAATCGCGAGTATGTTATGGACGATTATGAATCGATTATTAAATTTTCAAAAATCGATTTTTTATTATAAAAAAAAAAAAAATTGCGTTATTATTATTGCCGCATCGCTGGATCTAGAGAGAAGCCGCCGTCGCCGTCGAGGAAGCGACAAGACAGCGCCTGAAGAAGCCGGCCGTCTTCGCCACCTTCAGCCATCCGTGCGAGCTACGCTATCGGCGACGGATCCTTTCTTGCAAAACTTACTGTCTAAAAGAGCAGCGAGCGTCTTTTTCAAGATGCCTTGCACTTCCTGCGGCGCGTGCAGAGCCCCGCACAGCGACGGAGACCGCCATGTGATCTGCGCTCTCTGCCTGGGCCAGGAACACGCAGCTCTTGCCCTCAGGGGTTTGTGAGCTCAGCGACGCACTTCCGATGTCGACCCTGCGGGCTGCACTGCCGTCGTTTTCTGATGCAAATGCTCGCCGGAATGACTCCCTCGAGCGTCTATCTCTCCTTCTCCGCCCCCTCTCCCGGACTCGCAGCCGCCGCCGCCTCAGGGGACGAGGCGCTTGATATGGATGAGGACGCGCTGCTGACAGCTGTTCTAACCGCATATAATGCAAACAATTTTTTGCATTATAAACTTTTTATTTACCTTGACATGTTTCGACTGCAACCTGCAGTCTTCCTCCACCTGAACAACACCTTGTCTTTCTAGAAGAAAATTGTCCAATTTCTACAGTATGTTGGTTCTGATCTACTTCCTTAAGGAAATAAGCCTTTCATTTATTTGTTATTGTTTCGTTCAACTTGATGAGTCACAACACAATGTGATGTATTCATTTCTGTGTTCTACAGAACATAAGCTACATACAAATAATTCTGAAGTTATAACTACACGACACAGAAAGTGCTTTGAGTTGTTGTTACTCAATAAAAGAGTTAAGTAATTCAGCAGCTGACTTTTTTAATACTGCAAACACTTTGTAGTGTTTTTTCGTTTACTGTTGTGAAATGGAAAATCAATAATCGCTAATCGAGAATCGTTAATAATCGAAAATCGACTGTAATCGAATCGGGACTTCAATAATCGTAATCGAATCGAATCGGGAAATCAGACAGATTAACCACCCCTAGAATATATGGCATATCCAAACATGACAAAGGAACTGAAACAAATCAAGCTCACCATATTCCACAATGATGAAACAAAATCCACAATCACTGCAATATCTTTGGAGAAGTGGAAAAATTAGATTGTGCTTTCATACACTAGCAATGAAAGTGTTGATAGTTTTCTTTCTGTGTTGTAAAGAGATCCCAGATTACAGGCGCTGCTTCTTCTCCGGTTACATCACAGAGCTTCATCCGAGATCAAACCGAGACGCTCACGTGTGTGTCTCACACAAGATCTGAATAAACTTTCACTCCAGCTGATCTCTGGGTTAATTATTCATCACTGATCGTGTGTCGAGCCTCAATAACAGCCGACGGGCCGAACCCAGAGGAAACACACACGTTTTTAAATCTCCAGGTTAGAGATCACGACTGACATGATCCTTTAAAGTCCTTTATAGAGAGAATCTGCACTGGAAAACCAAAGTGGATATTCCCCTCTTAAAGGAGAAGTGTGTCGTCTTCTCAACACCAACACTGTCTGTAATGTTCAGTCAAGATGTTAATCATTGTTAATCACCTGAAGAGTCAAACACTCTGTGACGCTTTGAGTGACTCGACATTCAACTTCTGACTCGACCAATAGCGTGCGTTTGGGGGCGGGGCTACCTGTCAGGAGGAGGAGGGAGGGTGTGACGACAAAATAAAAAAAACACACAGACAGAAGAACCCGAGAGATATCGTGTATCAGAGATATGCCACCTAGCAACCATGCAGAACACCCTAGCAACCTCCTAGCAATGCAGTTTTTAAGCCAAAAACACACTGTCAGAAGGTGATATCACGGTACTTTAATTTACCACATGGCTGTGACTGCATTTTATAATCAAATCTAGGTTTGCAACTAATGATCATTTTGGTAAACATTAATCTGTCGATTGTTTGCTGAATTAATCAGGTAATAAAGCCTAATTTTCCGGTAACACTTTACAATAAGGTTTCATTTTCAGTTAACTAGACTTTTACTCTGTAAAGCACATCGGTCAAGTCTAGTTGTGTTTATTTGTGCTGTAGACAGAAAAAAAACTGTATTAGTTACCAATGAACAATACTTCTACAGCATTTATTAATCTTGGTTAATGTTAATCTCAACATTTTACTACCACATTCGTAAGATTAACAGTTTTATCTGTTAACTTAAATGCACTGTGAACATTAAAATTCATTAACATACACAAATACTAACAAAGGTTAATAAATGCTGTAAGACTATTTCTTATTAGTTCATGTCAGTTATAATGCATTAACTAATTATTTATTTATTTAAATAAAATTATTGAATACATTAGATTAGAATAAATAAATAAATAAAAAATAACAAAAGAGGGTGTAAATTTAAATGTAAAAATAAATAAATTAAATACATTTTATTCAAATTTGATACAAAAATAATTAACTAATAAAATACATCTAACTTAAATTAATAAAGAAACATTAAAATGAATTAAACGATTAAAATAAATAAAAAGAGGAAAAGCGGTGTAAAAATAAATGTGAAAAATAAATAAAAAGTAATAAATAATAGTAATTAATAAATTAAAAGTAACTAACTTAAATTTAAATAGGCTAAGTAATACAATATAAAACATTTTATTAGAAATAAAAAAATACATCTAACTTACATCTACAAGTACAAAAAAATGAAATAATGTAATATAATAAAAAATAAATATTGTGCATTTTTGGCACCGTTGCAAAAATATGCACCTTTTGGATTTTAGGATGATCCTATTTGTGGGGTCAGTGACATAAAAGATTGAAAACTCCTGATCTAGGAAGCACTTTGACGTAATTATGGTCATATTAATACCATGCCATGGCATCAAAGTACCATAGTATTACCATGCTGTTTTGGATGACAGTGGTGGCTATTGACAAATAAAAAACGGTAATAACTAGGGAGATACCGCGGTATTTTGCTAATAATAATGGAGGACAGGTGAGCAGCTTCAGGTCAAACCGGTTTAGCTAGGAAATATTTAAATCATCAAATGAGCTGAAACCAAAACCAACAACAAACTTGAAGCCGACCATCTGATATGAGGGTATTAAACATGCCACATGTGTTCATCATACATGACCCGATCATGACTACAAACAACAAACTCACAGTTACATATTCAGGCTCGTTGTTGATTCCCTCTGACTCTCATTGTCTAACACGAGCTATTTATATGAGATTGAAATAGTCAAAGTGATTAGTTAACCTGTCAACACGACTCGGTGTCACTGTAACGCAATGTACACATGATAAGAACATACACAGACGGTAAACTACGACACGGCCTCGATCAGATGACCGTTTCTTACCTGAATCTGTCTCTGGGTCAGATATGAGACGTGAAGCCGAACCGATCCGTCCTGAAATAGTTTATTACAGAATCCGTACCAAGCGACTCCGGCGGCTCAGATCAGGAATGAACTTCCGCCATCTTCACGGCAGTACGTCATCAAAGACGCTTTACTGAAACCCGCCCTTCCAAACGATCAAAAGTCATTCAAAAGTCCGTTCCCGTTACATCGTTATTTCACCAGACGGCGCTCGATGGACCGGAGAACCGATTCTCAATTGAGCCTCGTTCAAATATCAGCTTGTTTTTGTGTTCACTGCGGATGTTTGTATGGGAACGAGTATAATCTTTCACATCTACTCATTGTAAAAATTCAAATATGTCAAAACCATGAAAATTCGCCAAGTATTTCTATATGTAATCCGTTTTTAAAAGTGCCTCATCTAGTAATCATAAACCACAGCGATTTGTTCATACGGGTTACTGATGAGAAAAGTAACAGAAGTCACGTGGGCTTTGATTCGTTGTTAAAACAGCGTAATGGACTATATTTTATACATGAATGAAATTGAGGAAACTTGAATAGAGTTTGAATTAGTGAAACATGAATGTATTTTTTTTTAATGTAGATATCGTTCTTGATTAAGAAGCCGGGATCTTTGTGCTGTCTGTTAATCATATTTTAAATAGCCCTTCTCAAATCCTGGACAAAAAGTAGGCCTAGGCTCTTAAAGTTTTATCCAAAACTTTAATACATTATTAATGATTATAACAGTCAAAATACAAATTAATTTATTCATTATGTACACAAATATATATGTAGGCTATATAAAAGTGTGTGTGCATTTTATGTAACCTAGGCTACTTGCAAAGCATGGTCACACTTAGCATAGGCTAGGCTTCTTATCATTTTAGCTGATCCCATCCAAAGTAACAACTGAGGAATAAATTAGATGCTTTTTACACCTCAACTCTTTGAGTTCAGTTCACACAATATGTCTAGTACACAACCACCAAATTCTCATGAAAGTATCATCACACAGAAGCAGCAGCTTTTCTCTGAACTGAGCAGATCCTCACATGATCAACCAGAAAGTAAACAGTGGCAATTGCCACCAGAGCAGACAGAACCAGTCGAATAGCTTTAGTGCCGCCACAATGATCCAGACAATCTGAAACAGAAGAGACTTATTCATAAACATCTTCTGTCTCATCATATGTCTTTGTTTGTGGAAAAACAGACGCTGCACAGGTCACTGTGGCAGGAAGAGAGTTTTGTGGTAAGTGAGTTCGTACCTTCATGTTGTTGGCAGATCTCTTTCATGAGAAGATGGACGCTCTTGTTGCTCACTGGATTTGCAGTCATGCAGCTGTAGATCTCTGAATCATTACAATTAAGCTCTAATGGTAAACTGAGGATGATGTTGAGATCAGGATTGCTGGCCTGGTTCATCATTTCACTCCCTTTATACCATGAGATGGACAAATCTTGATCATTTCTCACAGAGCAGAGCACAGAGCATATCTCCTCTGATGCTCGAGTACCTGGTAGATTGATTTGCATAGGTTACATTTCAATGTTAAAGTTCAGGAGCTCTTTATTCTGTTATATTTATGGCTTTAATGACACCTAAACAAATCCCTGACCCTTTCGCCTATGATTTAGAGGTCAGGAGAGGGACGCAGGGACCTAAAAGACAACTAAGATGGCAACTGAATGAACTGATTTGAAAGACTCACCTGAAGATTGGTCTACAATAACCAATGAGGTGCACTCAATAGCAGGTTCAGAGACAGGTGCTTTAGGACAAGAGGAAACATGCATCTTTTAATAAGGACATTTTGCAGAAACCATATGAGATTCGTTCATTAAAGGGGTGGTTCAGCCAAAAATGAAAATTCTGTCATTAATTACTCTCCCTCATGTCGTTCCAAACCCGTAAGACTTTTGTTCATTTGTTCAAACACAAATGAAGATCTTTTTGATGAAATCTGAGAACTTTCTGTCCCTCCATTGACAGCTGTGCAACTACCACTTTGATGCTTCAAAAAGTTCATAAAGTGATTGTAAAACTAATCCATATCAATTGAGCGGTTTAGTCCAAAATTTCTGAAGAGACACAATCGCTTTATATGATAAACAGATTTAATGCAGGCTTTTATTCACATATAAACATTGATCAGGTAACATAAACAGAAGCTCAACCAAACCTACGTGACAGCTCAAACGTGATGCGTAACACGAGAATGAACCTCATTGGTTCTTGCTGAAGCTCAAACGTGATGCGTAACACGAGAATGAACCTCATTGGTTCTTGCTGAAGCTCAAACATGATGCGTAACACGAGAATGAACCTCATTGGTTCTTGCTGAAGCTCAAACGTAATGCGTAACACGAGAATTAACCTCATTGGTTCTTGCAGACGCTCAAACGTGATGCGTAACACGAGAATGAACCTCATTGGTTCTTGCTGAAGCTCAAACGTGATGCGTAACACGAGAATGAACATCATTGGTTCTTGCAGAAGATCAAACGTGATATGTAATATGAGAATGAACCTCATTGGTTCTTGCTGACGCTCAAACGTGATGCGTAACACGAGGATGAACCTCATTGGTTCTTGCTGACGCTCAAACGTGATGCGTAACACGAGAATGAACATCATTGGTTCTTCCTGAAGATCAAACGTGATGCGTAACACGAGAATGAACCTCATTGGTTCTTGCTGAAGCTCAAACGTGATGCGTAACACGAGAATGAACATCATTGGTTCTTGCAGAAGATCAAACGTGATATGTAATATGAGAATGAACCTCATTGGTTCTTGCTGACTCTCAAACGTGATGCGTAACACGAGGATGAACCTCATTGGTTCTTGCTGACGCTCAAACGTGATGCGTAACACGAGAATGAACATCATTGGTTCTTCCTGAAGATCAAACGTGATGCGCAACACGAGAATGAACATCATTGGTTCTTGCAGAAGATCAAACGTGATATGTAATATGAGAATGAACCTCATTGGTTCTTGCTGACGCTCAAACGTGATGCGTAACACGAGGATGAACCTCATTGGTTCTTGCTGACGCTCAAACGTGATGCGTAACACGAGAATGAACATCATTGGTTCTTCCTGAAGATCAAACGTGATGCGTAACACGAGAATGAACCTCATTGGTTCTTGCAGACGCTCAAACGTGATGCGTAACACGAGAATGAACCTCATTGGTTCTTGCTGAAGCTCAAACGTGATGCGTAACACGAGAATTAACCTCATTGGTTCTTGCTGAAGCTCAAACGTGATGCGTAACACGAGAATTAACCTCATTGGTTCTTGCTGACGCTCAAACGTGATGCGTAACACGAGAATGAACCTCATTGGTTCTTCCTGAAGATCAAACGTGATGCGTAACACGAGAATGAACATCATTGGTTCTTGCAGAAGATCAAACGTGATATGTGATATGAGAATGAACCTCATTGGTTCTTGCAGAAGATCAAACGTGATATGTAATATGAGAATGAACCTCATTGGTTCTTGCAGACGCTCAAACGTGATGCGTAACACGAGAATGAACCTCATTGGTTCTTGCTGAAGCTCAAACGTGATGCGTAACACGAGAATTAACCTCATTGGTTCTTGCTGAAGCTCAAACGTGATGCGTAACACGAGAATGAACATCATTGGTTCTTGCAGAAGATCAAACGTGATATGTAATATGAGAATGAACCTCATTGGTTCTTGCTGAGGCTCAAACGTGATGCGTAACACGAGAATGAACATCATTGGTTCTTCCTGAAGATCAAACGTGATGCGTAACACGAGAATGAACATCATTGGTTCTTGCAGAAGATCAAACGTGATATGTAATATGAGAATGAACCTCATTGGTTCTTGCTGACGCTCAAACGTGATGCGTAACACGAGAATGAACCTCATTGGTTCTTGCTGAAGCTCAAACGTGATGCGTAACACGAGAATGAACCTCATTGGTTCTTGCTGAAGCTCAAACGTGATGCGTAACACGAGGATGAACATCATTGGTTCTTGCAGAAGATTAAACGTGATGCGTAACACGAGAATGAACATCATTGGTTCTTGCAGAAGATCAAACGTGATGCGTAACACGAGGATGAACCTCATTGGTTCTTGCTGAAGCTCAAACGTGATGCGTAACACGAGAATTAACCTCATTGGTTCTTGCTGAAGCTCAAACGTGATGCGTAACACGAGGATGAACCTCATTGGTTCTTGCAGAAGATTAAACGTGATGCGTAACACGAGGATGAACCTCATTGGTTCTTGCTGAAGCTCAAACGTGATGCGTAACACGAGAATTAACCTCATTGGTTCTTGCTGAAGCTCAAACGTGATGCGTAACACGAGGATGAACCTCATTGGTTCTTGCAGAAGATCAAACATGATGCGTAACACGAGAATGAACCTCATTGGTTCTTGCAGACGCTCAAACGTGATGCGTAACACGAGGATGAACCTCATTGGTTCTTGCTGAGGCTCAAACGTGATGCGTAACACGAGAATGAACCTCATTGGTTCTTGCTGAAGCTCAAACGTGCTGCGTAACACGAGAATGAACCTCATTGGTTCTTGCAGAAGATCAAACGTGATGCGTAACACGAGGATGAACCTCATTGGTTCTTGCAGACGCTCAAACGTGATGCGTAACACGAGGATGAACCTCATTGGTTCTTCCAGAAGATCAAACGTGATGCGTAACACGAGGATGAACCTCATTGGTTCTTGCTGAAGCTCAAACGTGATGCGTAACACGAGAATGAACCTCATTGGTTCTTGCAGACGCTCAAACGTGATGCGTAACACGAGAATAAACCTCATTGGTTCTTGCTGAAGCTCAAACAAACCTCATTGGTTCTTGCACGTCAAGCAAACATGCTTGAGATTCTGTTTATCAAAACTGATGTGTGAGTTCGGTTCGGTTGAGCTTCTGTTTATGTTCACTCATCAATGTTTATATGTGAATAAAAGCCTGCATTAAATCTGTTCATCATATAAAGCGATTGTGTCTCTAAAGAAATTTTGGACTAAACCGCTCAATTGATACGGATGAGTTTTACAATCACTTTATGAACTTTTTGAAGCATCAAAGTGGTAGTTGCATAGCTGTCAATGGAGGGACAGAAAGCTCTCAGATTTAATAAAAAATATCTTCATTTGTGATGCGTAGATGAACGAAAGTCTTACGGGTTTGGAACGACACGAGGGAGAGTAAATATAATGATAGAATTAAAAATTTTGGGTGAACTATCCTAAGTGACTTCCTTTATCTACAACAAATAATAATGTAATGTATAATAAATGTGCAGCAGCTGCAACTTACCATACACATTAACTTTGAACTTCGTCTCAGAGATATATAACTTCATGGTGAGAGATACTTTATAAAGTCCAGAATCACTGGTACTGCTGTTCCAAATGGTCAGTGATCCACTCTCTTGATCTAGATGCAATCTGCCAGAAAGTCCCTGTTCAAAATATGTAACTGTTCCCTTATTCATCTGTGCTACACGGCTGGTAAGATGTTCTCCTTTAAAAAACCACACTGTCTCAGTGTCTTTCTCCGGTTGAGCTTCTGTATGTAGAGTCAGAAAGTCTCCCTCCATCACTGTCTTTACCACATCACCATTCACCAGACCTGAAACAATGCATTAAATATGGGTTATGCTGTTGGATTGGGTTTGTAATAATTTGTTTCTTATTCTTTAGAAGTCAAGACAAATACAATTACAATTGCTAAATGATTAGCATGAAAAGAGAAATCGGGTGAACTACTAAATAACATTTTTCTGGAACAAAGGGTTAAAAAGTTTTAGAAAAGTGAATTTTTGAACTTGTGATGGCGCTATAGAGTTGGTCCTAGAGACTCCAAAATCGGTCAGATTACTTTTCATGACCATCTCTACAAGTGTGCCAAATTTCATAATTTTTCTATGTTCCCTTGATAGGGCTGCCATAGGAATAATAATAATAAAAAAAAAAAAATTACAATAGGGGCTGCAGCCCTACATCACTTCTGACAACGTTCTTTGAAATGGCAAGTAATTTGATTTTTTTTTTAAATTTTTACTGTAAAATATTGTAAAAACACTATAAAAAGTTGTTTAATGAATGTTTATTGCATTATTTTAGTATGATGGTGCGTTGTGTTTGCGTTAATGACTGCACCTTCTATAGTGTAATTCAGCTTGTGGAAATGCTACTTGTGATGAACTTCTACATGTGGCTTCCTCATTTACCATAATTATGGTGGTTGTCAGTATGTTAAAGGTATAAAATAGATTTTAGTAGCAGTGTGGGTTGCAAGAAATACAAATTTCTTGTTTGTAAATTACAGTTTTATACTGTAAAATGCATGGGTTGTCTGAAAATGTTTACATTTTTACTGTATTATTTACAGAATTATTCTGGCAACCACAGCTGCCAGGATTTTTTATTTATGTATTTTTTTTACAGTGAGTTTTTGAAACTGGAGGATACATCTGTTTATTTGTATAAATGCTTTCATTTTATTTGTATCAGTGTGCAGAAAAGTGTGTGAAACCCATAAATTCTCACCTTTTCTCAAGTTGTTGTTTATACATCATAATCTTATTTAACAAGTTCCTCTCTCTCAAGATTGCATTCTCAGCTTTGATATATGAATACATTACATTTAAACAATTACACTTTTATGCAAAGTGACTTACAAATGAGGAACATCACTATATCTGTCATAAACTAGATATATATAATAGATTTTGACATGTATCCTTACCAATCAAGTAAATTTCTAAGATAGTATCCACCAAGAAAAACTAAATTATCGTGAATATCGTCTCATGACTTGCTATGGGGAAAAACTATAAAAGCAGGATAAAATACACTTAAAAGTATATGACCAAACCATCCAGATGCAATTTCCAAACACACACGCACAAAATAGATGTACAGACACAGTATATGCCCTATAAGGATTAAAAGAGTGTTTTAGTGATGGTTTGGTACTTCTGTCTTGCAGGTGATTTCACTTCCTTGGTTGCTTTATTGTAGGTGAGATTTCCTCTGAACCACATGCTGCCAGTACTCAGATCATCACCCTTCCGTTAATGTGACGCAAACAAAACATTTTTTTCCACTTTCATTTTCTTGGAACACCCACTGATTTTACCACAAAGACTTCAAACTTCAGCCATTTATTCAAACTACAATTGAATATAAAATTATTTGAAAAAGAGAAGCCTATACTCAAAACACACATTTACTGTTTGTGCATCAAAGGTACTGAACATAACACACACACACACACACACACACTAACCTTCATGATTAAGGGAGCCTTTCGAGATTTACCCTAAAACTGTGTTCATTTTGATGTGAACAGCAAGTTTTATTAAACACATTTACTATGACACTTTGTTGTTGTGGATATTTCACATGCCCAAAAGTAAAAGAAAAAACATAAAGGTCATAAAGGATCCAACAAGGACAGAAAAGTTCAAAAAGGTACAAAATAAGTGCAAAGACTACCAACAACTGAGTGTTTCAGCAATAGAGCAACCAGAGAGCACAATTAACTAATCTAATGAAAGAAAAAAAACAATGAGGTTTTTAGAAATCTTACCTTTAACACTGATGAAAAACACAATGGAAATCCACATCCTGATGAACATTTACCAGGACGGATTGTAAGTTTGTGTCTTCTCTTGATGTTGCATCTGGAGCTCACTCGAGCAGTGTGTGTGTGTGTGTGTGTGTGTGTGTGTGTGTGTGTGTGTGTGTGTGTGTGAACATGTGACATCTTCTCAGTTTCATCAGGAAGTGACCATCACTTTCACCAACTTATTTATTTGAAATCATGACATATCTGCTATTTACAAAAGTCACCTAAAAGTAAAACACAGAGTCTACACAGGGTTCCCTCATATTTGACTAATTAATTTTCCATTTTTGTCATTCATAACTAATATTTTGGAACTAATATTTTAAAACTAATATTAGAAAAATGCATTTTCTCTATAGGCTAGAAGTTAAAGGGGACATCGGATGAAATTTTCCCTTTTGTAAAAACTTTTTTTGCATTTAGTTAGGTTGGTGTTACTGTCAGCTCAGAAAATCTGAAAAGAAAACACACAGCCATTTTGTTGGGCTGTAATACTGCAATGATCGGGAGAGCACACACTTTATTTAAGTTCATCTGAGTTGTTTTACAGATCAGAAGTTTACACGTTTATTAAGCACACCCCAAAAAGGCATAAGGTCTGTATAGATTTGTTTACTGGGTCTCAGCATCACTGACATTTCACAACCGACGCAAGCGAGTGATATTACGATAGATAGATAGATAGATAGATAGATAGATAGATAGATAGATAGATAGATAGATAGATAGATAGATAGATAGATAGATAGAGATAGATAGATAGATAGATAGATAGATAGATAGATAGATAGATAGATAGATAGATAGATAGATAGATAGATAGATAGATAGGTGAATACCACTACCAGATTTTAATTTTAAGAGTGATTGGATTAATTCTGGATTGATTATAAGATATGAAGTCTGGATGGATTTCATATCTTATAATTCTTGCACATGTTCGACTCCTCTTGCCACTTATACAATATAATATACCGATTAATTAACAGTGGTGGATGGTTGAAACAAGACTCCAGCAATATTAGCATTATCAACACAAAAACCGGATGTCATTTGAGGTTAACCGACGAGAAGTAGATCTGTTTTATCAGTGTCGAGCTTGAGGAAATCACTGCTCATCCAAGCATTAATATCATCAATATAAGCTGATATGGAGTAAATGAGCATTACATTGAGAACTGATGTAAAGGTGTCATCTCATCTGCATTGCAATGGAAGTTAAATGATGAATAATGTTAGATGTAAATGTTGAAGAGAAGAGGCCCAAGAACCGAACCCAGGGGAACACCGTGTGAGACGGGGCAGTAGTGGACTAATATTCACTACAATCACTAATAGTGGATAAAAGTAAGATGACAACATAAGTTATAACCATAATTAAACTAAACTATACCTGTTCTATCTCCATGCAACACATATGTGACCCTGGACCACAAAACCAGTCACGAGTCGCACGGGTATATTTGTGGCAATAGCCAACAACACATTGTATGGGTAAAAATTATAGATTTTTCTTTTATGCCAAAAATCATAGGATATTAAGTAAAGATCATGTTTCATGAAGATATATTGTACATTTCCTACCGTAAATATATAAAAAGTTGATTTTTGTGAGTGAATGCAGCACAATCGCAAACATACATGGACAACTTTAAAGGCGATTTTCTCAATGTTTAGATTTTTTTGCAACCTCAGATTCCAGATTTTCAGATTGCTGTATCTCAGCCAAATATTGCCCTATCCTAACACACCATACAAAAATGTACCCATGTGACTGGTTTTGTGGTCCAGCCCAGGGTCACATATTCTCTGGCTCTGTGGGCATTATTTTCCGACTCTGGTTTGAACTGAACACCGCTAGTTTAGTTTCTGACACTTTATTGCGTGAGATTGTCCTGTTTTGTTGTTGCATGAGGCGGAGCTGCAGCTCATTTGCATATAAAGGGACACCCACAAAACGGCATGTTTTTGCTCACACCCCAAAAGTGACCATTTTAACATGCTATAAACATGTATCTGTTTTTTTGAGCTTAAACTTCACATACACACTCTGGGGACATTATTTTACATCTCTTTAAAAGGGTTATCCGGTGTTCCCTTAAAGTTTTATTAATTTCCATGACTGTTCTAGGACTATGCTGTTGTATTAAATCTCTTAAACAGTCTTTTAATCAAAGGGAATTGCACTATTTCAAATAAAAAAAGATAAAACCCATAATATGGGCACAGGTGTAGATATGGAGAAGGGGAAAAGAAACACGGGACAACCCGCAATTCACCACATCAATACATCTGCACTCGGAGGGTTTCATGGGAAAAGTTACTTTTAAAAGCAATGCATTACAATATTGCATTACTCCCTTAAAAAGTAAGCTGCGCTACATAGTTACTTTTTAAGAAAAGTAAAGCATTATGTTATACATATATATAACAAAAAAAGAAAAAAGAAGAAGATCGTTTTCAGCAAATGTAAAGGCCCTTTCACACCAAAATTGAAATAATAAGGATGAAAGAAATGGAAGTAGTCTAACATGAGTTAATAATTTCAAAAAGTAACGATGATTATTACATATCTCGATTTACCCCAACACTGCTCAATACATCAACATGTGTTTTACACTAACAGCAGCATGCCAGCCCACACAGCACACACAAATAAGGCATGTTTCTCTGTACACTATCCTCCCCGACTTCCCTCCCTCACCCGTTGCCCATCATACAATCAAACAGTCCATAAATACATGAATTAGTTATAAACACTTCCCTCTCCCAAGGCCAAGACTGATCCGTAATCAGATCCAAACTAGAGCTGGAGTAATCTCAAATCTCGGGAGTAACTTAAACCTCACTTGAACTCATTTCAAGGTGCCCAGTGTCCAAGAGGTTTCTTTACATGTAGTAACAGTTATATTTAAAACCATATTGTCCTGAAGAATCTTTGTGTTATGGTTTAGGGTTCTTCCCTTTTGGTTTTCAAATTAGTGACGAGAGAAAAAGATTCGAATCAATTGCTTCAAAAAATGATTCGCGGTTTCGAAGTGTTGGAAACGCCACGCTTTGGCGACCCCTGCTGGTCAGAACAGTGTAGTGCAACAACTACTCTGCATAAAAAAAGCTTTTACAAATCCATTGAAAATCCTTTATTGAAAGTAAAATCGGTCAAATGCAATTATCTAATCATCTAATAAGATTAAATATCAAGTGTGTGAATATGTGTTCTTTTATACATTTTCAGGGCTTTGTTTGTTCCATGCATGGCTCCGCTTAACAGGCCAATAAGAGAATATCACCTACTGCTATTCCTTTTAATTATACAAATGTTTTATTAAAACGTCCACAACTGTATAAAACTGATCAGAGAGAAGGTAAATCCTATCACTTGTTCAGTGTTTCTGTGTGAATATGCATGATTCATGTGTTCACAGAGATCATCGCCCCAAGCGGTGAACAATTGTAATTTCGAAACAGTGACATAACAAAGGCTGTTTCTCAAAATGGTTCTTCTGCGATTTTGCATCCTTGGGTGCTTCTCATTTCCTTATTTGTGCATGTGAAATTTGCTACGCATGTATTTATTTATTGCGTGAATTATTAATGAGACTGATATCTGGCTCAAAACAATACTTCCTGTGTAATTTGTCAAGTTATCTGAAATATTTATTTTTAAAAACGCTTTTCAGAACATTTCTGCTTTTCTTTGTTACTGTAAGTGGCCGTTACACCATTCGTGTAGTTTCCGTCATTTAAGAAAACAGTTTTCCTTTCCATCAGCTCTTCAACAATCTGACCATTTGTGTCTGTCGTTATTATGGCCATGTTTAAAATACATACAGTTCAGTTGAATGATAACATGTGCCCTCTTTAATGCGGTTAAACTGAATGTAGGCTACGAAGCGAACTATCCACAGCTTACAACGACACACTGGCATTTGAGTGTAATTGCGTGTGAAAGTTCAGTTCGGTTGTTTCAGTTGGGTTCATTGCTATGTATGTGTGTGTAGGAAGCCTGTCAATATACGTTGTTAACACTGGTGCACCGGTCTTGTAAGTCACCACGTGACCCACAAGTTAAATTCCAGCTGGCTGCCAAACCACAGTAAAAAATAAACAACAAACCACAAAATAACACTTCTGCTCAAAGGCATGAAGGCGGTTCATCGAAGCAGCCAATCAACGCGTCAGAGAATTGTAGGAGAGGGAGGGGCTCAATGTGCTATTGGCTGCTGTTATGCATAACGAAAGCTGGTTTCGTTGTGTGGGTTGTGTTCGGTACCATATACAGCAACACGGACAGTGTGTGCCATTTCTCAGAAACGATGAGCTGGTTTTTCCAACCTTCCTCGCTGTCACAAGTAAGTAAAATATATTCACATCCTAGAGTATGAGTCTGTTATTTAGATATAAGTTATTTAGATTTAGATATATATGTTAGACTAACATACTACATATTTAACAGTTAACAAACTGCGTTGTTTAATAGTAGCCTATACAATGCATGACGTTTTAAGGTAAGAGTATTTATTTTATAACTCGGAATTTAGATAGTGGTGGGCAGATCGAGACTTCGTGAAATTGAAACAGGGTTCGAGGCTTCAATCAAAAATAATAATAATAAATAACTACTTCTATAGGGCCATAACGTAAAATACAAGGTATTTGAGCCTTTTATACATTGTCGTGTTTCTTTAGAAATAAACAATGGACAAATGAAGAAAAATCCGACTTCAATCCGACACACGTCTCCAGGGTGACCCATAGCGGACAGCTCAGTGTAACTGCAACAAACCCCCGGGACAAACATGCTTAAAAACACCGTTTACAAATCTATTGCAATTTTTTTATTGAAAGTAAAACCTTTCAAATGCAATTATTTATCAATTTTCAGGGCTTGTTTTGTTTGTTATGTGATGCCAGCTACGTCACTCCAAACAGAACGCCGCCATATTTACGACCGATCTCGCCCAGTATGCCCACCCAAACTGCCCATTTGAGTGAGAGAGAGAGATACCTGGAGAAAATGTCAATTTTAGACTCCGATCCTTATTTGTTACCCCCAGTTTTCTTTTATCCATTATTATCTGCCCCAGACTTGCCTTCCATGATATATCTCTCTTGTGCATATAAGTAACCCCACCCTATAGGCTTACAGTGGGGATCGCTTGAAGGCTTTCAAGTGCGGCACCTGGCCACCAAGGATTTATATTTAATCATGGGAAATGTAATAGGTATTATTAAAAAAAAAAATCAAATGTATGATTTTGGTCGTTGTTTGCTCTGACCTAGGTAGTGTTGTTAGCTAGTTAAGTGGCTAACAGCTGGTAGCTTGCCAGCTGTTAGTCACGGCTCACGGCTAGCTGTCATTATTCTGGATTAGGCCTGTCGCGATAGTCAATAAATCATAATCGCTTGCTAAAAAACTGAGCTCGATCATTTTTCCGGCCGCGATCATTTCCATTTTATGCTTGTTTGTTTTCCTTGTCTCTCTCTCTCTCTACCAAATAGACTGGATGACAACTCTGTTAAAGACATAACCGACTTATTTTACGTGAATACTCTCCAAAACGGACATCTAAACATAAAGTTGTGTGTATTTGTCCATTCAGACACGAAACAGAGCTCAATTCATTACTCGCGCGCTGTATAGGGGAATATGGCTGCTTCGGCTCGGGTGTGTGCGCACAGAAAGATGAGACATGCAGCTCTTCTCTTCGAATGACAGCTAACCACTTCTTTCTTATATCCCTTTTTTTTTTGTATATAATAAAATATCAGTTCTGGGTTCCTCTTTTGGTTTGTGCAGCCAAGTCTGCACAAAATATTGCAGGTTCCTCTTTCGGCTGTTTGTGCGTCGGTCGTAAAGATGGCGGCGCAAAGCTACAGTGACGTGACCATAGAAAGGACGTGACCCGATCGCGTTTTCGCTCATGCGCAGTACGAAAATCGTGTTTCCGGTAACACATCTGTTGCCTGTTTGGCTCTTTCCAGTCTGGCTGAGATCGATCCGACGAGCATGTTTTAAGCTGTATCGTAAACGCACCCAAATAGGACTGTACGCAATTCGCATCGCTAATCGCCTTTGCTTCAACACTGAAACTGAACAAAATTTTTATTATTATTATTAATATTTTTTTTTTTACAAAAGATGATCACTGTAGTCTGGCTCTTCATTGCAACTGCAGGTAGGTGGGCAGTTTTGTGTGGACATCATAGGGAATAGATCCGAAAAGTGCTAAAATACAACCATTTACCGGTAGTTATTAAACTGACCCGCATGTGCTTAAGAACAGTAACACAGAAGGCACGGTGTCATTGAAGTAATTTAGAGTTAAAATTTAATGATAACATTATTTGATTTGGTGACCGGAAATGCGGAATGCTTTTACATTTTCCTTCATTTTGTAGGCAGAACAACAGTCCGTCATAATTTTTGATATTCATGATTGTGCTCTACTCACTACATTACAGGCTACATTACATTACAGGCATAAACTGTACTTGTCAAAATCTTTGCGATCAAATCAACTCAAAGAATGTACTATTCACAGTCATTCCAGACTGACACTTCAATTGAAAGTGTGCTTTCAAGTAGCTAAATATTCAATATTTGACAACAACGACGAACAGTAATATGCAAACTACTTTACTTTGAAGTCAAATTTTGTGTTTTGATTCATGTAAGTTGTAACTGAATGTGACTAGACAAGAAATATTATCAGAGCCATTTAAGCACATTGAGAATTAATTTAACAAACGTGGCAGTATAGCTTTCCTGAAAGCCTGTAAGTAAAAGAAAATATTATTTGCAAATAGTTCAAATGCATTGTAATAAATTCTTAGTTAATAGTTCTTTAACTAGTTTTCTTTCTTCCCTGAAAAATCTTATTTTTCATGTAAACAATAATATCATCATAATATAATAATTTTTTTTAATCTAGAGTCTCATAAAGTTTAAAGAAAAATGAAATGGTATTCAACTGCAGCAGTTTCGTATTTTTTTCTTGGTACAAATAGTGTACATACTGAATAAAAGTCATAGACATAATGTATATAAATCATTTTACATTTACAATATATTGGTATGTATTTTATTTCAGTAGTTAGACTAAAGGTGGCATTTGTTTCTGTAGAACATTTAAAAACGTTAAAAAAACCAATGTTTCATTCATGCACAAAATCCGTTTGATGTGAATGAACATACTGTAGGCTACTTTGTTAGGTGTAATTGTCTTTTGTCTTAAAATGCAGTAAAGTGTAACAGCATTTTATTCCGTAATACAGCATTTTGTGTCAAAATAAATCAAGTCATACTTGGGCCACAATTAGTGCACTCATTTATGGGGCGCTAACTATCTGAGATGAGATTAAAACAAATTCAAAGAAAAAAGTTGCGTTTAAGTCACAATTAAAGCTACAATATGTAATTTCTTTCGCCGCCAGGGGTCGCTAACCTCTTACAATAACAAAGGCGTAGATTGATGATGCATAAGCGGAATTATGGAACTTGTCGTCATGCCAATGGATCTAATAATGTTAATGGATGAGTTTATACATGCAATGATGTTTTTGTCATGACTGTGGTATGAGCAGGTCGCGATTGCTAATAAGAGACAGCGAGTCCCCGGATATAAAGGAATAATTCTACCGAACTACCCGCAAGTGCTGAATTGCTCACAGATCAGTTTATTATACGAATGAAGCTTGTGAGGAAACGCAGCGCTGTTTCACTTGCTCTACACTAGCACACTAAACTGCATTTGAGTGTGTTGAAAGTTATAATGTTATTCTGTGTGTTAGTTTGTCTGTATGAGACTAGCAGTGAGCTAGATCAACATTAGAATAACATATAGATCATATTCTAACATTTCATCATGTTGAGCTATATAACATTGATTCGTTTTATGTACATTTGCTCGCCTGTCTAATAAAGTACATGCAAGAGCGGCGTCTCGTCAAGTTAGTCGCGGACTTGAAGCTCTCGGCATCTCGAAAACGCCACGCTTATATTGATCCTCGTTTTAGTTCTCATTTTGTCCCAAAGTCTGCTTGCCGTGACCCATAATGTTTGAATGAAACAACAACAGCGTGAGCGCGCCGCTAGGCGTAACGCATGTCGCCATGGTTACTATGACAGTACGAGCAGACAGCGGATATTATGATATTATGTCATTGACAGGTGACAAGTGAACATGGACGAGCCATTATTTAAAATTGGAATTTCTCTGAAATTAAAAATCTTTGGGAACTTTTGGGACATTGTAAGTTCACAACTGCAGGAAATGTATCGCACTGTGCAAGTGAATTTTTTTTTTCCATTACAAAAATCTTACATATTGTAGCTTTAAGTTAATTTTGTCTGAGGCAGAAACAGAATTTTAAGACTAATCAGAATGTTATATGAATAATTCACCGGTCCCAAGTGTCATGATTGCATCTGCTCTAGTAAAATGGAGTAACTCGCAGGTGCTGTCATCGGATGTCGATTATTTCATAAAATACATTACTATTGATTAATTAAAGTAGGCTATATGAATATCAGTCTTATAACCGCATCAATTTCAAATGGGGCTTATGGCTATTATATACATGCAGATACCTATTGATAATGTATATACATACAGATACAGATACTACATTTAAAAACAACTGGAGACAAACACACACGTAAACATTTTGGTGGTGTTGTGGATCATTATGTGATGTTGTGGTAGTTTATAAGGTGCTTACTTAACTGTATTGCAGCATTTGCCTGCCATTTTATGATTAGGGTTACAGACTGTGGTTTGGGTGCCATTTTCTTTACATTTTTTTCTTCTTTTTTTTTTTAAGAGAGTGAGATGGTGGAAGCCACATGTCTTTTGTTTCATGTTCTTTGATCAGCTTTGTTTTGATAAACCACGTATGGACTTTTTTGTTTTCTTGCCCTCTTCTCAAACTATATTGCTGCTTTTAAAATGATTTTTGTATGAATATCTTACTTTTTTCTAAGGAAACCTTTTATAATTGCTTTGTAAAAATTGTGGACTGATGAGTAGTGGGACAGGAGACGGGAGCACAAACAAGTTAAATTATTTTTAGTTATTTTGTTACATCTCTACCCTAGACAGAAGGACTTAACAGCGATCCTGATTTGCAATCATTTAATCGGCAAGAACAAAACATGTCGCTTTAATATCTAGGAATTTTGTGGTCTCAAACATGCAGTATATTTCTATAGTAAAATGACCTCCTATGTCAAAATATCACATGTGAATCATGGCCCCTTTAATACATTATTTAAAAAACAAAATCAGGTTTGGAACCAATTATGGTATTTCTGCCTCACTAACAGGGCTGTTGGAACACATAAAACAACTTGGGAAACAGTTCTAATGTATAATAAATAATTTCTTTCTTTGTTTCCAAACAGTCGCTGGTCATGTTGCTGGGTCCAAGTTGGAGGCAACGGAGGGACAAAATGTTACCATACTCTTCAAAACTGGACTGGAGAGAGTCGATGAAGTGAAAATAATGTTTGAAGGAGAGAGCCAGGGAAAATGTCTGCTTGCCCAGTACTGTTCTCCTGATGCTGATCCCATCTGTGACCCCATCGAAACATCTCAACGTCTGCAAGTTGAAGAAGGAGATGTGTCCTTTATTCTTGTGAAAGTGAACATCTCCAGGTCAGGCCTCTACACAGCACAAGTCATCACTGATAATCGGGTGTATGAGGTGAACCATACACTAGTTGTAAACCGTGAGTATATTACTATTATAAATCTGTTTGCCTGTAATGTACAAGAATCAAGATTAAGAGAGAGACAATATTAATGGTCATAACTGTGCTCATTAACTACGTCAGAGTTCGTACTTCCGCTCAATTTCAGTTCGCTTCTGTACTCACTCTGAGATAGCGACCTATCTCTCAGTTTTCCTCCGGCCTGAAAACAGCCGGCCAATCAACAAACAGACGGCGGGCTGAGAGCCGTGACGTAGTCGCTAAGCGTCGAGTTTAAGATTGTATTTTAGGTCAGGGAAATCGAAAACGACCGCGAATATGGAGACACGGGATGCAATTCGCTCTGTTGTGGAGAATATTCCCGGCATTCGCAAACTGAAGCCCGAACAAGAAGAGTGTTTGTTAAACATTTCGAATGGAGGTGATGTTTAAGTTGGAGAGAGAGGTGATTGCGTTATGTGATTGGCTTACGGGTAACCAATGATTTAATAGCGCCCCGGCCCCGCCTCCCCTCCCCGCCTCATAATGAATTAATTCGTCACACTTATTCTGTCGCGTCTGTTTCTATTTAATTGGTAGTTACAGGACATATTTGCATCACATTTAGAAAGAATGATAATTTCTACAAATATGCCACCAACAATACAACCTGAGGAGCTTTAGCACTCTCTCCCAGTACAGTTATATTTTCAGTCAAAGAAACTGAGGAAGCTCCTGGGGGGAAAAGTTGCTTTATTTTATGATAGGCAGCGGAGCTAAATATGGATATCAGACAGTCCCGTATAAAGAGACGAGACATAGGCTACTGACAGATAAAATAAAAACATGATTATGATGCCTTTATGAAATGTCTGATTTCTTTAAAGGAGCACTTCACCCATTTCAACATTAATCTTTATTGAAAGTGGGTCATATATGTAGTCGAAATGTAAAATAAATTTTGAATTTGGTGCCCTCTTGACCGAGAAAAGACAGAAAATAACTTTAGGGCGCATTTGTGTGTAAGACCACAACTCCCAGCCAACAGAGTTAGAAATTCATTTCACACAAAATGTATAGTTAGTTGGCTGTGGCGAGCAGGACGAGGTACGTGAGAGCGGCGCGAGTGATAATGAAAGACACCTGTGAGACGCACTGGTCTCTCTCGCGTCTCTCACCGAGGAGCGGACACATAAAACGAGGAGCGACAGGGCAGATCGAGAGAGGAACAGGCCTGATTTTATGGTGTGTTTTGTTTCTGTAGTGTGTGGCCAGCATTGAGGGGCTGCTGGCTTATACTTTTGTTTTGCATTTGTTTATTTTACTATTAAAATGTTTAAATGTTCGCCGATTCCCGTCTCATTCTTCCCACAACAACGAACCCCGTTACATTGGCAAACTCATTAGCGAATTAGCAGCTACTCCTCGTTTGAATTTCTTTCTATATGGTGAATTATTGCATGATACCTGGATGTTCCAGTCAGAACATATGGGGTGCGACACTAGGATGGTTCACATCACAACACAAACGTCCGTGTGCACAAAACTCCATGTCCGTGTCTGCCTCTGACATTTCTTCTAGAAGGAATTGGCATTTTAGAGATTCTTTGCAGCAGACAGACTCTAGCTCGGTGTCCATAGGCGCACAGTTACAGCACGAGCACCACCAATTCGCTACAGCGCGAGCAAGCCCGGGCTTCTCGTCTGCGCCGGGCTGGGCCGCCGCCGCCGCCGCCTCTTGTTCCTCCATCAGCCTCAGCTGCTCTTCGCTATATTGTGGCTCGTATAAATAGCCACGAACATCAGTTTCGAGCAAAAGATTTTCAAAATCCTCGTCTTCCATATCGTGTGTCGTAAATTCAGGCATTATGGTAAATCTAACTGCTTGTTAGCTTAGCTTGCTGTCTTCCAAGCAAGATGGCGGATTAATAGTTTAGTTTCTTCAGGTTTAGTCCCACCCACTGATCTGTAATAGGCCGGTGGGGTGAGTGGGTCCCACGCCCTTGAATAATAATGAGCTAAAGGCTGTAGTTTTCTTAATATGCAATGAAATTTATCTTCCGTCCTATCGTGACGCAAAATGACGATATTTACGTCACTATAGGACGGAAGTAAAACACTTAAATCCTTTTTTCTCCCATCTCAGAAAAAAAACAAGCAAAATTCCACCATCATTATAATATATGACTGGGTTTCTAACAATACAAACCTTAATGCAAATGGGTGAAGTGACCCTTTAAGCGTTCATATTTACCATGTTTACTATGGTAATGTTTGTGTGCATGGTCTTTTGCGTATACATATTTCTGCATTATATGGTGATCAGAATCCACATTGGATCACAATCAGGAGGTATTCAAACATGAAAGTGAGTTTTGAGGTAAATGATTTTAAAAGTCTTTAATGCTGATGTTAGCTGACAGAATCATCCGGCGCTGCCTCTGTTCGTAACCACTCCTCAAGCCCGAGCTGGCCCGCTTTGGACCAAGGTATTCGGGCCAAAACCCCGGCCGTTGGCCCCGAGGAAGCCCCGGCGAGGTCCGATCAAGCCCCGGAAGTGACAGTGGAAACGCGACTGGCACGCACTAGCACGCCCGCTTTTGGCTGACAGTGGAAACGCGGCTAATAAACTCACTAAAATTCTTACTTTACATTTACTTGAAACGGGCAAATGCTTCTCACAAAATACTAAAAACTTTTTTAATTTATAACAATTTAGGTGTTGTTAATAATGTAAAGCCTCAGGTGTGTCGAACCGATCCAAGGTTTGCTAAACTTATATCTCGCATTATTTTCCATTTCTATTTGTCTCAAATCGTTGTTACAGCACAAATACAGTACGTGCTTTTACTGAGAAATATAATAATAGTGGATATTTAGTGGATTGTGTTTAACACAAAATATAGATAAAAATCAATTTAAAAAAATGTATCTGATCTGTGTCGGACGAAATTCAGTATTATGAGTATCGAAATCGGATTGGTTTTGAAGAAAAATATCGGTGCATCCCTAATTTATAGATTTGGAAAAAGGAGAAAAAATATTGTTTGCCTCGCTCTATTGCACTATTTCTTGGATAATTTGCACTTGTATCTGTTCAAACAGATCCTCATTTGGCTTTGATTAGTAAAGAACAAAAGCTTGTCTGATAGTAACATTTGCTAGAGTAGGATTGGCCAGTAATGTTTTAAGGTGATGAAGGTCGTTTGACTTTTATAATCCTCTAATTGTCTCTGGTATCTTCCAGAAGCTCCAGTTTCCTCCACTACATCTCCACCACACTCCTCCACCAGACCAACACCTCTCCGCTCCTTTCAACTACAGTGGCTAGTTATAGTTACGGTTATAGTTATTCCTCTAGTTATTGGCGTCTCGGGGGGCGTTTGCTTCTGGAAACACAGGAAGGCAAGTATTACAAACATTTATTCTTTTATCAATGCAGTTCTAGTTCAGTCGCTGCTAAACCCAGGAGAGTTTAGTTAAAGGCCGTAGCACTAAAATAGCAGATAGCAAATGTTTCTGCATGGTTTTAACCATTGTTTCCACAGCAACCATGTAAACGGCACCTTTTATTTGGTTTACATTGTGTTTTTGTGTTGACTTGCAGAAGAGTAACGCAACAGAAACTCCTGCTGTCTCCAGGTATGAAGCTCTTCACTTCTCTGGGAATCTTTCAGCTCTTTTTCCATAAAGTAGGATATTTAACTTTACCATGTTGTGCCTCACTAAGGACAGTTTTCTGTTGTTTTCTTCACAGATCCAGAGTCTCAACAAAAAACAAGAATTGGAAAAATAATTGTGGTGGTTGTGTATCCGTCGACATGACCGGTGGTGGAGAAAATGCTGAAGCTCTTCTTGTGTCTTAAAACACTTTAACAGTTTAACCTTTTTCAAACTGTCAGTCCAAGTCCAGTTTTTGTGCATATTGTGTGAAAAAAAAAAAAAAAAATCACATGAAAAATGTTTTTAACAAATCTGGTAATTCAGTACCAAGCTGATACTTCAATATAAAAAAAGATCAGTCTGGTACCCTCTGGCCGACTGATCACCCTGATGGGCCTAAAACCCCAGATGTGTGTAAATCCATTAAGTGTTGCAGTGTAAGTGCTGTAGGGTGAACGTGATTTCACCAAGTACCACATGTTCCTGGATCAACTTTCCAATCAACCAATCAGATTTGAGGGACAAGTTTACAGTTTATGTCAAGTTTAGGCTTAGAACCAGGGTGAAGTACTTAAACATCAGTGTTATTCACCTATCATTACCCTCTGATTTTAGGGACAAGTTATGGGTAGGGTTAGGTTTAGGGGTAGGGATTGGGTAAGGACTACATTTTGGGACAGGAATGTTGATCCAGGATCAACAAAATATGTTGATCCAGGACCATGTCTTACTTGGCAAAATCACGGTGACCAGTGCGGTGGACCTGGTTCTGTTACCTGTCATCTTATTACTAACTTTTCTTTCGTTTATCGCAGTGCTTATTACTTAACTGAACAGTATTTGAAGGCTACAAAGTTTTAATCTATAAATTAAATATTTATTTATAGTCATCCATAGCATTAAAATTAACTCTTTTATTTTCAAGTTTTTTGCAATGGTACCAAAATTGGTTCAGAAATTTGACTGATATTGGTACCGACTACTGAAACTTTAGTGCCACGATCTTAGATCACATTTCAATGGGATACAGTCCTCGACCTTAAATGATTGTAGCTGATGAATGTTGCTGAACTGTCAGATGCAGATATTTTTTCTACTCATATAGATTATATGTTCATATTTTGAACAATTGTGCCTTTTTAAACCCGAATGCCTCGTAGAGTCAGACAGACTGTAGCTGGAGCTTTTCACAAGTGCTTTCTGTTTTTGTGTGCAATATGAATTTATCAGTCGAAATGCTGTGGTCATACATGCTGTATGTTGATCAGATGAATGGAGATTCAATGTCCATTCGCTATATTTCCAGAATAAATATATCTTTTACACTTTTCCACAGTGTTGACTGGTGTTTTCTGTCTGGTTAAACTTCACTGCTTAAGTAATATATCATAAATGTTAAATACACTAATTTATTCTATGTACAGTTAAGGATGATCGCATTTATTGATGCAATACGAATTTGTTTAAATTAAAGTACATATGCGGGGGGAAAAAGTCAGACTTGAAGTAATACAGATTGAATTTTTATTTTTACTTGTAAGCTGGTATTGATGCTAATAATCTGTATTTTTATTCGTTTTAAGAATTAGAGTTATACAGATTTTACCATACTGAGATTGCAGGTTTAATGTATTGGAGATGAACAAGAGTTTCTACAGCTGATCTTCAATCAGATCCACACATTATGATTTATGTTAGGATATGTATAGACTTGCAGTCTTTATAAAAGAAGGGAAGATAATTAGTCTGAATTTAGTTATTTGGCCAAAACAGCCAAACTACCTGATGTGTAAAATGAAGAAAGTTTTAAACAAAAAGCAATATTATAGTTCTAAACATGTTCATGTAAAATGTGTAGTGTTCATGTTCACGTTTGTTTGTGCAGTAGTAATATGACAATCATCTTTACAGACATGAATTTAACAACCTAAATTATGTTTATCTCTGTACAGCAATCTACATAGTTAAAAGCACTATATAAATGAAGATGACTTGGCTGAAATGGTTCTTTGTGTTACAGTTTAGGGTTCTTTATAACCGCTTTTTTTAATTTCAAATAAGTGATGGGAGAAAGAAAGCTTGTCAAAGCTTCGAATCAATTGAACCAATTGCTTTGCAAAATGATTCACTGTTTCGTGTTCGAAACGCCACTCGCTGGCGACCCCTGCTGGTCAGAACAGTGTAATGCAACAAACTCCGGTCAAACGTGCAAAAAAACACCCTTTTACAAACTTATAGCAAATGCTTTATTGAAAGTAAAATCTGTCAAATGCAATAAACTAATAATCTTATAAGATTAAATATCAAGTGTCTGTATAATGTTATTTTATACATTTTCAGGGCTTTGTTTGTTCCATGGATGGCATGGCTCATCTTAACAGGCCAACAAGATACCATTATTCCTTCAAATTATACAAATGTCTTAATTAAAACATAATTAAAACGTCCACAAATGTATACAACTGATCATGGGTTCATAGAAATCATCGCCCCCCAGTGGTGAACTATTGAAATTTTGAAACAGTGACGTATGACTCTTTTCCTGAAATCACGTGACTTTGGCAGTTTGATACGCGCTCCGAACTACGGATTCGAAACAAAAGGCTCGAAGAGGTTTCGAAGCTTCATGAAGCAGTGTCTCGGAAGCGCACATCACTATACTGTAGTTAAATTCATTTGTTTAAAGAACCACGTCTTGTACCGTATGTTACATTTATTAGCATCGGTCCCAGTATATTGTATGTCAAACATCACCTTATCAAAACAGAAGAGTCGAGAGGCTCGGATATATTAATTAGCTATATAACTCCTCCCGTACCATGTGGTTTCATCGTTTTTTTTTTTTGGCCAATACATCCTAATTTGTGTTAATTTAACTAATCATAATAATAAAAAAAATGCAAACAAGAAACACATTAATAAATGTACATTATTGTATGTATTTACACTAGACTAGATATTCTTTTGAACTATAGGATCCTGTCCAATGCCGGGTTTTTTTTTATGATATTACAAGAGATGACAATGCGCTTATCGCCCTACATTTTAGATGAATTAATTAAAGAATAGCCTAAATTACCTTCTCTCTCGTTTATTTAACTCTGAAAAAGTATTCGACCAAGGCTTTTCCTCGTGACTTTTCCCGGCCTTTTTAAAATTAGGTAGTATTGACAACAACAACAACGTCATCTCTAAACTGGCCAGTCGCTAAGGTGTGTTGTTTTAATAAAGATGTTAGGCTTCGTGCATTGTTTCTTGTAATCTTGTATTGCCGACCCTGGTTTGAGTTAAAGAAAATGGAGTTTTTTCCAAACTGAGTATGAACCCTGAACACCACTACTGGTCACCGAGGGAGGGCGCAGAACGAGTCCGACAGGGGGTGGGACTCGTGGGAGGTATAAAGGGAGGCGTATTTAGGCAGTAAAACGGTTAAAAATCCATGAAAAGTGAGAAGTGAACTAAGTAACGTTTGGATGTAGCGATTTTTTTATTTTATGTTTCCAACGCGTTTGCGTCAACACGGAAGTATACTTTGGGACTGATGTTTTAAAGTTTTTTTTTTTTAATTTACAAAAGATGATCACCGTAGTCTGGCTATTTATCGCTACAGGTATGTGGGCAATTCTGTGTGGACATCATAGGGTGTAACGTTATAGAGCTGTAAAACTTGGAATAGTGCTGTCAACTTGTCTTGGACTTGTTTATTGGCACGCTGACTTGGTCGCCAAATATTCTAGTTGCTCCTCCGTGTCCAGCAATAGGATTTTTTCCCCCTTCAAAACAAAACCTTTGAACGCGCTTGTTCAGAAAACGGGTAGCTGCTAACGTTATTGTTTAATTCATAATTCATCTAGAATGGGCATTGACATTTGGCGCTTGGTATAAGCTACGTCAAAATACAAAATCAAGACAGAGTCTTTTTATGAGGTTAGGAAATAGGGTTGAAAGGTGAATCGTATTTTCATTGCGATATGACCATTTTATTTAGCGATGTGCACCGAAATGTGCTTATAAACGGGCCGTAACGGTGCAGACCGGTGTTCATTTCATCTCTGCCAGTATCTCTCCCCTGTCTTCTCTCTCGCGCGCGCAGACATACTCGCCCGGTCTCTCGCACTCACTGCGCGTAGGAGAGAGGAGTCATACTTGTAGGACTCTCGTGCGCAGGTCGAGCGCGCTCTCGTGCTACAGGCCTTTTGTTAACTTTGATTGTCACTTCACTGGCCTAGGCGTCTTTTCGCCGTTAGTTTCTACCATAGACTGGTTTCCACACGTGTAATTCCTTTTTAACTACCAGATATCACCATGAAACTTTCTCAGTTGATTACCTAGATTAAGATGAGTAAAAAATGTACTACAAGTTTTCTGTAATTTAACGTTTAAATATGCAAATTAGGCATTCTCTAATTAAATATGCACTAATTTGCATATACTTTCACGATTGGTTGGTGATAAAAAGGAAATGACCATATTTGGATCAGACAGGATTGTACAGGAGAGTGTGATGACAGGGTGCAGACAGCGATCGCGGAGCAGCGGGATGATTTAAAACGCCAACTTTTGATGAATTTATGAGAAATCTATAGACGCAAACCAACACTTGTATGAGGAGATAACTTCTGTGAGCGGATGCATCAGGTCTCTTCTCTCGACTGCATAATCTTTCTCTTAAGGACAACTGCAAATGCTACTGAGTGTTCAAAAAGAAACAAGTGAATATATATGAATGAAAACCTTTGTCCCTTTTACAAATTAACAACATAAATTATAACCATATGCATTTAGCCGATGCAGTGACACACAAAACCATCATCATTTTTAACCCCAGCACATATTGCTGAGACGCATGAAACTCATTCTAATGACACTTATCTCCATGGAGGATCTCTGCACAAAAGCTCAAGCCTCTAGCTTTAGTGGGAAGCCTTTAATGTGGGAAAGTAAGATTTTGGCAGTCTCAATTCTTTTGCAATTACAAAGTTGTCACTCTAGTGTTCAATCTGTGCTATTATAATTTACTCACAAATTATTTCCTATGCCTTTTATTAATGTTTCTGTTTGGAATCAATCCGGCCACAGCAAAACCAGTTAAGAGAAAACTGCAATAAAAGTGAAATGAAACCAATTTTAAAAATATGAACATATGTAACCTTTTTTATGTAACATATTTGGATATTGCAATCAATTTTGTTTATAATCATTTAAAATTAGATATAAGAAAAATAAAGTATCTAAATGTTTTACCTCTTGAGTTGACATGTAATGACCCATCCATTATTCAGACTCTTGAGAATTAATTATAAAGCATTATATATAGCATTATAAAAATTAGCCCATTAAATGCACAAAAATGGTGCCACTTTCAAGAACAAATAAACCAGAATATTTTTAAGCAATGCCTATAAAAGTGAACTTATTAATGGTATGAAATGTATTTAAAACCAAGAACCAACATTTCCATAAACTGCATTTCTAGAAAATATAAATAAACCACAAATTAGCCTACATACTGTATCTGGCCAGTACATTACAGTTGTTATAAAATACGGTCAACTGATCTTTTTCACACTTTCATGTTCATTAGGTGAAAGGCTTCAAATAAACACACTTTTAATCTCAGATTTTAAAGGGATACTCCACTTTTTTGGAAATAGGCTCATTTTACAACTCCCCCAGAGTTAAACAGTTATTGCGATATTTGGGCCACGATTCAATATTATTGCGATTCTTAACATATTGCGATACAGCAAGTATTGCGATTCGATCCTACAATATATTGCGATTCATGCCCCCCATATTATTCAAAAGCATTACAAAAAATAGAGGAAAATAAGACTCAACTCACTTCAAATGTCACATTTAATTCTGTGAACATTATCTTCTACACATTAACTGAACTGCAAAAACGTTTATAATTCCACAAAATCAGCTTATCATTGAATGGCACAGCTTTTTAAATATCTAAATGTACACTCTTAAAATCAGTCAATCAAGCATTATATTATGATAATCAAGCATTAGCCTATTTAATGATAGAACTTCAGTAATTAGAACTAAAACTTGATAATCATGCATATTTGTCATTTTAACTGAACTTAAACTGAACTGGTGGTGCTTACGATATTGTTGGTCATTCAGTGTTTCTGTAAAAAAAAAAGTAAGATAATAGTAATTATTATTAAAAGATAATCCTACTACTATAATTCTACTAATAATAATGACAATATACAACTATAGTCTATAAAAAAATATAATATATCAGTGGCGGAGCCAGGATTTTTTCATGGGGTGGCCAGGCAAGGGCCAGCAAACAGTCTGGGGCGGTATATAAATCTTAATTATTTTAACATAAAAATTAGTTTAAATAATGTATTGGACTGTTTTAGTGCCTTCCTACACAACTGAATACAGTTCATTTGTACTTAATTGTAATTGAGATAGTAGTGAAGGAATCATGGAATACTGAGTGAATTTGATCTTTTTTTTATTATTATTAGCTACTTACTACCTCCAGGCATATTAATAAAGAGTACACACACTATAGCTAAAGTTCAACTTGCTCAGTTAGTTCTGGTTCTCAAAACCCCCAACATTGTTGCACCTTCATGGATGAGACATGCAGATAACTACTGTAGTTTGAAGATTATTTAACCTTCATTGAATTTTATATAATCAATTAACTCTTCAACTTTCTATATTAGTTGTCAAAATAAAGAATCTAATCCGTTCTATCATACCTAAATTAAAAAGGGGGGAAAACATCTCTTTTAAATCTCTATGTCCAAGAATGTGAACAAGGCGGAAGTAAACAGCACATAAATACCAGAATGTAAAATTAGTTATTTTATGTATTTAAAAATGATATTTTTTTGTTTTGCCTTTACAAATTAACGCAAAATTACCGCCTATCTTCTTACAAATGCACAGTGCTCACATTTATTTGAACATTAAAAAAAATCACATAGCCTGTCAGTTTGTGCCTTAAATTGTGATTTCACATGGCAGAATATTTTAGTCGAGACATATGTGACGCATATATAACAAATACATGCATGCATGCAGTTTTGACACAGATTTGATCGCCTTTTTGATTATTTCATGAGTTAGCTAATTGACGACAGAATTACTGCTACAGCACGCCACATTGCGCGTGATGTGCAAGTACAGTACAACGGCTGTCAGGACAGGAAAGTTAGTTTTACTGACATTTGTTGACCTTACAACATCTCATCTTACCGCAGTTACTGATTCAGGACAACGCGCTTTTCTCCGCATCTGGCAGAAGTGTCAAAAGCTTTCACACAGATCTTTCATAATAAAAGTAGAATCAGAAAAAAAAAGAGAATTACGTTGTTGTTTCTTTGACTGGACATATGCGACTCACTCAAAACGGTCTCGCAACCCACCAGTTGAGAAACATCGAATCTATATTTACTATGCTCCGATCACTGCTCAAGCTCATTCGGTACCCGTACATCTCCGCACTCGTTTGACTTGCGCCTGGCGCTGAGGTGAAGTTGGAGTGCGCGTCTGAAAAGTCTCACGTTTTTTGTAGTCTTAAAGCGACGGTTCTGTGTTTTAAAAACAACATTCTTGTAAAAAATTAGAGCGAGACAGAAACAGCAGTTGTGAGAGGGGTGGCCAAAGGGGTGGCCAAGCTTAAGCCAAGGGTGGCAATGGCCACCCCTGGCCACCCCCTGGCTCCGCCACTGGGCCTACGACACATGAGCTGCTTGGTTCATGAATGTAAATCATTTGACAGCATTCGTTTGCTCTGATTTGCTGAAATTAAAACAGGCATGGGTGCCATCCAATAAGATTGCCGTTTGCGCATTAGAACCACTTCCACCCACTACCGGAGAAACCGGCATCTCTTCTGCTTGTTCTTAAAAGCTGAATAATACCAGATGAACTCAGTTATTTTGACAGGAAAATACAAACAATAAATCGTTTACATGTAGCGCGTCGATTTTGCGTGGTATAATGTAACTCTCTCTCGCTCTCTTTGCGTTCGTGAGAGAAACGTGCCGGCGAGTCGCGCGCCTTCACACTAGAGTACGGTGCTGGGTACGTCACACCTTAGCCCGTCTGGTCACACACAGAATGATCGCTTGACGGAGTCACGGAGAGCGAAAGTCTCAAGCGCTCAGTCAGTGTTCAGCGAGTGGAAATATATCTATGCTAAACGTACACTTGGCATCTACATTTTCATTTGAATTTCCGGTTGAATGCACGACAAAAAAGCACCGCAACAAGCGCTTCCTTGTGGATGTAATACGCGAATGTAAATTATCAGAGTAAACTCCGAGAAAACCCGAAAGTAAAACAGATAATTTTATAATTAAATATTGCGATACTTTGCGCTACTGTATCGATAGCCTATAATTGCGGGCGCAAAATATCGCGAAACTGAACAGAATCGATTTTTCCCCCACAACTACAATGGAAGTCAATGGGACCAAAAACGGTCTGGTTACTGATATTCTTCTAAACATCAGAAAATCGCTGAATGGATTCGAAAACGGTAAAACTCAACTGTTTAACTCTGAGGGAGTTGTAAAATGAGTCTATTTCCAAAAAAAAGTGGAGTATCCCTTTAAATTCCAGTGCAGAAAGTGCATGTCAAATGCATGTCCTCCAGACACGCTTTAGTTTCTAAAGTGATGCTATGTTCGTCTATATTTAAAAACAACTGGAGATGAACACACACACACACACACACACACACACTAGACATTTTGGTGGTGTTGTGGTGAGCATTATGTGATGTGGTATCAGTGTGTAAGGGGCTTTACTCTGTATTGCATTATTTGCCTGCCATTTCCTGATTTGGGTTTACAGACTATGGGAGCGTTTGGTGCCATTTTCTTTTTTCTTTTTTTTTAATAAATCTATTTTACTTTTTCTAAATAAGCCTTAATTGCTTAATAAATATTGTGGGACAGGCGACCTGATTTGAAATAATTTTATCTGAAAGAATAAAACAAGTTGCTTTAGTATCTAGGTTTTAACAAATGTGTATTGAGGAGGAATTTTGTGGTCTCAAACATGTAGTATATTTCTATAGTAAAACGACCTTTTATATGTCAAAATATTGCATGTGATTCATGACCCCTTTAATACATTCAGTTAATTTGAAAATATTTAACAAAATCAGATTTTGAACCAATTCTGCCTCACTGACATGACGGGGCTGTTGGAATAGGCCTACATAAGACAAAAACCTGGGAAACAGTTCTAAAGTATAGTAAATCATTTCTTTCTTTGTTTCCAAAAAGTCACTGTGCCCAGTGCTTGGTCCAAGTTGGAGGCAACGGAGGGACAAAATGTTTCCATGCACTTTAAAACTGGACTGGGGAGAGTCGATGAAGTGAAAATCATCTTTGAAGGAGAAAGCCAGGGAAAACGTCTGCTTGCCCAGTACTGTTCTCCTTACAGTTTTCCCATCTGTGACCCCATCGAAACATCTCACCTGCAAGTTGAAGAAGGAAATGTGTCCTTTATTCTTGTGAACGTGAGCATCTCCAGGTCCGGTATCTATACAGCGCGAGCCATCACTGCTAATGTAGTGTCTGAGGTGACCGCTACGCTTGTTGTCAACAGTGAGTATGTTACTATAATACAACAAATCAAACCTTATTATAAAACGTTACTAACAAATAATTTATTTACAACACCTCTGAAGTCCTTTCTCCTTTAGCAAGAGTGATTAGTAAGATTTAGCCTTAATAATCTACAGTATTTTCAGGTTATTTATGACAATGTGTAGAACAATTACCCATAAAATCATTTAGTTTAGACTGGAGTGAAACCAGAACAAAGCAAGTTGTTGTTACTGTACGTTCACACCGCCGCCGACTTGAGCTTCCAAAGTTACCGGAAGTCATTCATTTTCAGTGGAAGCTGGCTTCTCTCAGCTGCAAGGCGCGTCAAATCCATCGGCGTCGCTGTACAAAAGGCCCGGATGCCCTTAAATGTCCTGGACGATTTCGACCAATCACAGCGCACAAGGTTGCTATAGTGACATTCGTGCTGACTGTGCGTTCACACCGGACGCGAATAGCACGTCAAATTCGCGTCTACCGCGTCAAGTTTGACGCTTGACCACTTTGTGTTAATTCGCGTGTCAATGGCGAAATTGACGCGCGTAAAAACAAAAGTTTGAAGCAAAATTTACGCGCGTCAGAGGTAGACTTGTAGTCAAGACCGCCTAAACCGAGACCAAGACACTACCAAGACCAGAGGGTATCGAGACCAAGACAAGACCAAGACAAAGACCAAGACAGACCAAGTCGAGACCAAGACCGAGACCAAGTCGAGACCAAGACCGAGACCAAAAAAACAGACTAGTGTTGTTGAAGCTAAGAAATAACTTGTAATATTTTGTTTTGCATTGCCTGCCTATCTCTGCCGATTTCGAAGTCTCCAAATGAATCCATTCTGCAACTTTTAAATACATAATTATATTTTTAAAAACGAAATTATAAGCTTTATGAACAATAAGCAGGATCCGAAAGTTGGTTGTTTTGTCGCTATGGTTACACACACACACACACACACACACCGTTGGCGGTGCGCTCAAAGTCATCTGTCAGTTGTGCTGTGCAGTTACCCAAAATCTCCTGAATGAAGTTAAAACCCATCATGTCACTGATATGTGTTTTTACTAAATATTAATACATCAAAAACTACATGATATGTGTTAAATCAAGTGATCAAAGTGCTCGTTGCCACTGCGATCAGTGGCGCGGATACGGTGTTTTCTCGTGTGGCTCGCGCACACCGCACTTCACTCGGACGCGCGCTTCAATCCGTTGCGGATATCGTCGCGGATATTGTAGTATTGTATTGCTAAATCCCCCGACCACTATGTCGGTCTGAGACAGCGAGACCTAGACAAGGCCGAGAGGTCCGAGACCAAGACCAAAGACCGTCAAGGCCGTGACAAGACCGAGACCACGTAAGGTCTCGAGACATACATCACTAGTCAGAGGCGAAATCCGGAGGCGAAAGTTTCGAAACCCGTTGACGGCCATCTTTTTAGATGTTTATCGAGCATTAGCATTAGCATTATTCGAGAGAGTCACTGCTCGTATATGCTCTGGAGAGCAGAAACAGCTGCGTAGGGGACATCGTCGCTGTACTCGGGTCCACCAGAACCTCCGGAGGGTTTCAGGAGTTTCACAATTTGCTCCAGGAGCTAGGTTTGGTGGACCTAACGGTGAGGACGCTGACGAGGACAGCGTACACTGTTAAAAATTTAAAAACTGATTACAGTAAATAACTGTATTTTTTTAATTGTTGTATTTTTTTACAGTAAGTTACATGAATCTTTGTATTCACTATATCTAGAGGAAGTATGTAAAATGCAGTATATACAATATATTTTCCTGATTTTTTAATATTAATGACTGGCAGCTGAATTTTAAATGTTAATTATTTATCAACTGCATAAGCTTTAAACAATTGTTTTTAAATACATTAAGTGTTGTATAACGCACAACTTAATTCCCCTATTACTTCACAAAACAAACAAATTATTCAACATCCTAATCTTGAAAAACAGGTCAACATTTATTTAATTTATAACTTTAAAATATGCATGAAAAAAAAAGTCATAAAACAGTGTATTTTGTATCATTTTGATTTAATTTTTATTAACAAACTTTTTTTTAAAATGGACATGAAATTAAATATTTTTTTAATTACTTGAAACAAATTAGCCGTCATGGCCCTTCACACAAAGAAGAAATACGCAAATGACATTTAAAACCACAAGTTGACCAAAATGATCATAATAAAATGATTCTGAAAAAGACCATTTAATTTTCACCACTTCATTACCAGACAAACATGTCCAAACAACAAGGCCCCAAGTGAGTCCAAAAAACTTATGATCAAAAATGGAGAATAATTCAGCTCCAGATGCTGTTCCATCACAGGATGCAAAGAGTGGCTAGAAATATTGAAAAGGACAATACATTAGATATATCACAAAACATAATGATACAGTCAGAGACAGACAGAGGGATGACAGATACAGTTAGAGTCAGATAAAGAACATTAAAAGGTTACAATTAAAGGAAAAAAAGATATTTGTGTGTGTGTATACTACTTACATTTCAGAAATTCCACTGATAACACACCACTTTGCAGGGAAGAGTGGCAACATGTGGGTTCACTGCAACCTGTTTCTTCTGTACCATTTGCCCTGTCGTGGCAATTTTCTTCTTTGTTCCTCTCTTACAAAGCACCTAATGGGTCAGGAAACAGACAATATGTAATTAGGATTGGTTTTAAGTTTTGATGCGTGTAATCATGTTTTTGAAATCTGTTAGAGCAGTGTTTCTCAACTCCAGTCATGAGGACCTCTCAGGAAGACCTCCCCAACCCTAACCCTATGTCCACTAATTAAAACACCTGATTTAACTAATTAAGTCAACAGATAATATATCTAAAGGCAAGTTCTGATATTGAATAAATGTGTAAAATGTACTGAGGTTGTTAAGAATTCAATCATTACCTTTAAATGAACTCCAAGGTGCAGGCTGCCTCCTCCTGATTTATGTAATATGCAGTGAACAGTAGGCCTATGTCAAGGCCAGACAGGAAGCTGGGCTGAATGCTCTCCTCACACACAACTTGGTCTTCCAGTGTCCACTTGTCAAAGTGTCTCCTAAAACAATACCACATGTGACAATAGTTTATTTTTATTTTTCAGCTTTTTAAATTTAAACTATATTTTATTCAGAGTGCAGGAACTCTTTCTATTAAATAAAATTAACAAAGGAATTATGAAAACAATAAGCAAATTACACACAAAGAGTAGGCTATAGCTAAAATATATAGGATATAGGCTAGCCTATATTCGTAATGAAATGTAAGGGATTTTTACACCGGCATATTAAACATGCGACACAGCAACATTCAGATTCTGACGCAAGGTTTTAGCAACGGCGTTTTCATTTCGGCGCCCATTTTAACAGATTACTTGATTTTGATTTGATTTACACCATAAAATAATCACGACGAAGTGTGCAGATCAACACGAAGCTCGTGTGAATACCGACTGTTGTCATTAAAGCATGTAATTCTTCTTAACATAGGAGCCCATAGATCCCGAGGAATGTGTGAAATACTACCGCGTCCGCGATGCTGAAGCCCCGCGCAAGTCTCCCTCGCGCCCCGTACGGAGGATGCGTGATCCTCGGTTACAAATATGAACCGCGAATATAACGTTACCTTCATAGTCTACTAGTAACACAACTTAAAAATAAGAAACTGAAATAATAAGTCACTTACCACAGAGTTGAGAATCACTCCTCTTGCCGCTACCCGAAAGTCGACGACACGACCGTTGAAGATCACAATGCCTCTGTAGATTTGAAATTTACAGCAATATTCTGTATTTTGAATCAAACCGTCACGTGACCCCAGAATGCATTGCAGTTTACAGCAATATGCTGTATTATTAGAAAACAGCCAGCTGCTGTAAATTATTGCTGTAATTTTTACAGTAATTCATTACAGTGTAGGCCGTATAAGCCCTCGGCCTCGAGTGGTCTATGCCTGTCGAGCCCGCGCTCTACAGCCCGGCGCGAGGTTCACCCTCGCCCGCATCCACCTAATCTGTCATTTATTTTTGTTTTGATAATAAATGGAGCCTCCAAAAGTGAAACCTGTCCTGTGATTTTTTAAAGTTTTTATACACTAAATTGTGTTTGTTGTCTTTACATTAGAATAATAATGTTTCATATAATCTAGAATAGATATAGCATTCAATACAAAATGAGTATCTCATATATTGAAATCGAGTTTTTATGTGAAAGATTTGCTTTGCACACCAAGCATTTTTGTCATATTACAAAATAATTTATTGAGGCCAAACATAAAATAACATTATAAACTGTCACTTCACCACGTGACAGCAGCAAGCAGGCTCCTGATTGGTTAACGCGGCGCGAATTTACGCAGAAGTTCAGATTTTTCAACTCGGGCGGCAGCACGAATTCGTCTGCCGCCCGAATGCACAAAAAGCACTACATAAAACATTCGCGCGTAACGCGCTTAACGCGCCAGACACTCAATTCGCGCCATTCGCGCGAACTTGACGCGCGAATGAGGCGTATTCGCGTCTACCGCGCCGCGCTCTACGCCTCATTCGCGCCGCAGGAATTTTTTACGCGCGTACGCGTCTTTGCATTGACTTAACATTGAAATCACTCGCGCCTGACGCGCTATTCGCGTCCGGTGTGAACGCACCATGAGGGAGAAAGAAGATGCATCGCAAATGTTAGTGAGAATGCTTGATAGTTTCAGTATAGTATCTGTGGTGTTCGACGATTATTCAGCTGGTATACATATACATTGAGTCGCTGTGTGCGTATATGCAAAGTAAGTTCATATTTCCATGTTTGTTCTGTTGGTATTCAGAAACTGTTCAGTCTATGTTCCTCATGCAGCGCGAGCGGTAACTGTTAAGCCTTGTTTAAGGGGCTTTCACACAGGACGCGGAATGATACAACGCGATTTGCGCTGCGTTATGCCAGAGCAAAGTAGGCGGAGTTTTCAAAAACCTTTTAAGCGGGAGTTCTATATGTCAGTAAAAACTGGTTTTGATTGTTCCTCCTTTCGGTCAGCAGTAAACTATGTATCTGTCCCGTGCTAAGAAGCGAGCGATAGCACAAGTCCTGCTAATGAGAAGAAATCAACACACGAATCATGAGCTCAGTTCTTTTTTAGAATAAAATATTTATTCAAACATTAAAGCTGACACAAAGGAACAAATTATATATATATTAAAACACACCTGACATGCCAACTTGAATGGAGATATGTCTCCATGACACAGCTTTTCTGCCGATGTCCCTATACGACCTCAAACGAGCTCAGGAAATTCCGATACACACAGTAGGCTACTAGCCGTTCATCCATTTTGATTTCCGTGTTTGTTTGGATGTCCCGTTTCTATTGGCCGCGCTGATAATCGTCACAGAGCGCAGCGGCAAAAGTTAAACTATTTTGAACTTTGACCGCGGCGTGCGCGCAAGCAATTCAATGGTGCGCACCGCTGCGCTTGCGCTTTGCTCGACGCAGCAACAAAACGTCTTCGCGCGGCGCAAGCCATTGAAATGAATGGGTTTCATAGCGCAGCGCTTTCCGCGTCCTGTGTGAAAGGCCGGTCAATCCCACCTTTCCAGTAAATACGACTTGTGATTGGACTGTTCGTCAGCAGACAGCAAAGCATTGGCCAAGAGCAGAAGGCCCTCCCTCCAGGCTTTTTTTTTAAGTTGCGAGGTTGCGAAGCTTCATTTTCACTCAGTCTGAGTTTCAGAGTTTCAGAGCAGAACTGCGTGACAACCCTGCCACAAATCACGTGAGTCGCAAGCTCGCAACTGTGTGGGCGTATCTCCGCAAAGTGGGTGTTGTAAACTCAGCTCTGAAAAAAATAGTCTGCAATAGGAGTGCACATGTAATGTAATGTAATAAGTTTCGCCCTTTCGAACCTCAGTTTTCAGAGATTCAAAACTTTTTTTCACCTATTCGCACACCAGTTTTCAGATCACCATTTACAAGGTTTCAAATCTGGAAAACAAACTAATACACTGGGAGAACACTGACAAATTCGAAACTCTGAAAAAATGATTGCCCAACATCGTAAAAAAAATGTTGCAGTTCTGAAGAAGGAAATCTCAAAAACAACATAATGTTTGCAGAGATATATATATATATATATATTTACATTTTGCAAGCTTGCAAATCTTATTTTTCGATCTTGCAAAACTTTTTTTTGTAAGATTTTGAGTTTTCGAACACTTAGATTCAACCTTTCAGAACTTTATTTTCAGTTTTGAATCATGGCAGGATATTAATCCCATATTATGGTCGCCCATCAATGCAAATGTCTCTGTGTATAGAAGGATCATAAACATGGGGACATACCAGTTCGGCCAGATTCGGCTCGAAGTCGCTCATCTTCGGATGCGGCGCCGCGCGCGATGTTACAAAAAGTGCCGCGCACACCGCCAGGCGAAATGGGTGAACGCGCACGACCGCCCACACCGCAATGACGTCATTTTTGCCGCGCGCACTTCGCGCTCTTGCGGACGCGTCGAGTATAAACAAGGCTCGATTTAGCATAGATCGTCCTGTATTACTTCCTATTCAGTATCTTTTCGGAGTTTTTGTGTGTTACTTTATGTTTATGTATTAGACATTACGTTATTATTGGTTGTATGGTTACTTTGGAGATGATTATTATCACGCAGTGATGTCTTATCCTGAGCATATGGCATGCCTAGTTAACGCATTTACGTGTTATTAGCGCCGTCTTGTGGCGATGTATAGAATAATTATTCTGTCTAATAGGACTTCTTTAATGGGATTGTATATAGCCTGAATGCTATTAATAATGTTTATGTTATGTATAATATTTATGTATATTAATGTTTATTCTTTGTTTGATTTGTTATAGAACCACACATACATACATACCCTAATGTAAATCTACCAGCTCATCATTAAACAAGTGAAGCTTGAACCTGCGTAGTGTGTCTGTTCAACTAAGTGTCAGCACATACAGTTCTGACCGACTGCCTGCTGCGTTTCACCTCCATTAAAATTAATCTACAATTGAACCTCTCCATATCAGTCGCGTTTTGGGCATTTTGAGCGTTTTAAACGACCAGAGTTTCAATCAGAAAGTTGAAAGTATAGCTCAACTTTATGGTAATGAGCTGTGACGTGGTTCAGCGGCAAGCAGCAGCAAAACGCCAGCAACCAATCAGAATATAGACGTCCTTCGCGCTGGCGACTCCGGAGAAACATACGATGTAAACTTTCGTTCTTACCAAAACATTAGTTCCGAGTCCAACGTCTTCTCCGTAAATACAAATAAAGCAGCACCAAACACAACAACTTCGCAATTATCCATAATGATCCAGTGATACACATTTGAGGATGAACTTTTATTGGAAATATTTACGAACGCTCGTTTTAAGCGGGAATGCAATTAATTTGCTCACGGTAACACTGATTTGACCAATTGCACTAGATGCAAATAATAATAATAATAGCTAATTATAATTTTTCCCCCGACCAAATGTGACCAAAACGGTTATAAAAATGATGTCATTATAAAAGGTTTGTAGTGTCAATGTATTGATTGTTTTTTCTGTTTACATTTCATGTTGTGACACTTCTCTTCTCCCTTCTCTTCTCCCGGCTACGTCAGAGCGGCCAAAGCGTCAACAAGCTTCCTGTACTTTTTAACAAGCTTCCTTGACAGGGCGGCCAGAGCTTCTTTGCAGCTCAAGTCGGCGGCGGTGTGAATCAAGGGGGTAATCCACCAGCCGGAAACTGAAGTCTCCCCGGGGGACTCTGGGGGACTGAAGACTCCCCGCCATTGGCTAAAAAGCCTTCACCTGCTGTTAGCATTTCCATTGAATCCCATTCATTTTGGCGTCACTTTGACAGCGAATAACTTTACATCTGAGGCATTTAAAGACTGCATTTATCCATTATTTATTTCTAAAGAAACACGACAATGTATAAAAGGCTCCATTACCTTGTATCTTACGTTATGGCCCCGTAGAAGCAGTTTTTGTAAAAATAGGGTAACGATTGAGTCATAACCACGGGACTCTCTGTCGCACAGTAGAGAAGTTACCGTATAGACAGGAGGAGAAGCTCACGCGCAATCGGGGGGCGTGGAGGCATAAAGTCGAGGAAGAAGCCCATAGAGAGTGATAAAGTTGCTCCTGCTGCGAGCTCATGAACAGCTAATACTCACGCTCTCCGTCTCTGCAAGATTCGGAAGGGAATTATTCAGATTCCTCTCAGCACAGCCACTAGAAGACGTACAGGTTGCTCACGTCACATCTACGTCGTCGAGCTCAGTTTGAGCCTGCGCAGTGCGCTTGGCAATCAGGAAGAGATGCTTCTAATTTACTTCACTTTTCTCCGTTGAAGTCTATATAATCCTCCTCTAAGAAGGATTTTATCTTACAAAGCTATGAAATCCACTGCAAAGCATTTGATCATATGTTGGTATTTTAAGAAATGAAGTTTGCACATTATCCTGCTCTAAAACTGCAGAGACTGAATTCAAACACGCAAATGCTTCACAAAATCCTCAGCTAAAAACTATTCAGACGTTGTTAATGATGTAAAGACTCTGTGTCGCATTGTTTGATCTAAGGCATGAAGTCCTCAAGATTTATTTTGCCTTGCACTATTTCTTAGATAATTTAGTTCAAACAGATCCTCATTTGACTTTGATTAGTAAAGAACAAAAGCTTGTCTGATAGTTTGGCTGATAGTAACATTTGCTAGAGTAGGATTGGCCAGTAATGTTTTAAGCTGATAGTTAAGAGTCGTTTGATTTGCAGTTTATAATCCTCTAAATGTTTCTTGTTCCTGTTGTATCTTCCAGAAGCTCCAGTTTCCTCCACTACATCTCCTCCACACTCCTCCTCCAGCCCAACTCCTCCACGCTCCTCTGACCGACTCTGGCTTTATGCCTTAATAACTGCATTCATCATCATCATCATCATCTTGGCTTTTTGCTGCTACTGTAGAAGGAGGAAGGCAAGTCTTACTTACATTAGGGCTTTGACTTTTGCCCAAAAATCATATTCGACGTTTGTTTGTTTATTAATATTTGAATATATTCGAATATTTATTAATATTTTGACCATTAAATGCCTTCAGTAAGACCTATATTGGTATCAAACTTAAGTTGTATATGTTCTGTCCACCAGAGGGCAGTGTATCAGTCAATGTCCATAGGCAGGCAATGATGTTTTCATAAAAAAAAACACGTCACGACTTTTTTTAAAATTAAAAATCAGAGCCTGTATTAAACACAAACAGTATGCTTCGGACAGGTTTTATCCATGGTTCTTGTCAAATATAAATACTGAAGTACTGAAAAGACTAAATAAAGGTAGGCCCTATTTGGTAGACCTATTCAAAACAAGCACGTCCTGCCAGCCATTACGGCCCATTAAAGGGTCATGAAACCCCAAACCAAATTTTCTGAGATTTTAACAGAGGTATGTGTGTTGAACACCATTGAAGACAATGTTAGCATCTGTTAGATTTAATAGTAGGGTTAAATTTGAGTTGTTTTCGTCTTCCGGGTTTAAATTTTTTTTTCTTTTTTTTTTTCTTTTTTTTTCTTTTTTTTAACGCTTTTATTGTCAACAACAGGTAGCATGTACAGTGTCATATCTCATATAACAAACAAATAATTCACATGCCTCAACAAGAAAAGAAAAAAAAAAAAGAAAAAAAAGATGAGAGGGTACATAAGCATCAGTTTACAAATAGATATACATTATACATTTAACAATTCCACAGGGTATTCCAATGGAATTTAAATACAGATAATATACTTTACAGATCAGCACCATTCATTATATTTTATATTTTTATTTTATGTGAAAATGTTAAAGGAGGCGCATATATTAAAGGTTCTCTAAGCGATCCTGGGTGACGTCACTTCTTGTTGACGTTCGAACTATTGTCAAACAAAACGGAGGCTAGCTAGACCCTCCCTCCTCCTCATCCGCACACTAACCCCCCAAACCCCGCCCCCAAACCCTTCTTGTCGGTCATTGGCTGGAACAGTTTGTTATGTTTTGGGGAGCGGGTCGCGCAGTTTGCTTTTGTTGCTGTTTGTGGAGCCTGGGCTGTCTACAGAGATCGCGTTTCTTTACAGTGTGTTCAGGGGACAGGCAGCCAGCGGTTAGTGAGGAGATGTTTGCTGTATGTGACAAAAAATGTTTTGGCCTAAAAAACGCGTGACATCGCTTAGAGCACCTTTAATCACTTTAATTGCTTTACTATTTTTTGATTTTGACATCATGTCCTTCCGGGTTTAAAATCTTCATCGTGTCCGAGCACTGTGAGTGCGTTGATGACTCATCGGTGTCTCATAATTATTAATGAGACTGAGTTTTCATATCCTATGAGAAGACACTATCTCTTAATTTTTCATCATGACACCACGTGGATCTTTCCAATGACAGACATGTCAAACTGTCATATCCACAGACATCATGGTCATATCGCGTAGTAGATGAGAGAGGCAGTCATGGGACGCACGCAAGTGTTTGTTTTCGTGGTGCAAAAGTCCAAGTGTGTTGAATGTTTCCCCGTGATGCTGCCCGCTAGACTCTGGCTCCGGGCGGTTGGTTTTCCATCAACCACGGACACATCTAAACTATAGTGTGTGCCGCAATTTTTTTTGTGAAGAATTGGACTTCGCCTGGTTGACGACCAATGCAGGTTGCGTCTTGCGAGTGATGCGGTACCAAGTCCCGAGGACTTTTCTATCCCTTCAGAGGTATGTGTGTCTAAAATGAGAAGTCCTCCACCTCTCCACAGAGCCATCTTTATTATGGGGGTTCAGGGGGCGCGTAGATCTAGGCTAACGTTATGCACGGAACGTTTTTTTTAAGCGGAAAATTGATTATTTTCAAATATATGCATTTATAGTGTCTATATAAACAACTATATATTTTATAATAACATTATAATTATACATGTAGCCTACATTAATATGTTTTAAATAGAATTACGATTACTTGGCTAATATGTAGGGCATTCCGTTACTTTTGAAATGACAATAATAAAGTGTCAGTGTATTTCATTAGACTTTAACTTTGCCAGCTATAAAAAAAGTCTAGCATTTCCTCACGTTTTTCCACTGATTTTTAGTGATAGTCGATATGCATGGGCCACTGGCAATGACAGTGATGGCCATGATACCACACCCACTCCCTCCCTTCTTCTCACAGCCATCCACGCCCATTGAAGTTGCATTTTTCAAAAAGTTTTTGAGCTAGACTTGAGCTGAAAGAGGGGGGTTTCATGACCCTTTAACAGATTGTTTCACTCACATATTCTACCAGCCATAGCAATACTGACACATTGTTTAGTGATCTGACAGCAACTGGTGTACAAAATAGGGGCTAACCAGGACGCTAGCGTCACCGACAGGAGCCCAGATGACCAATAATAGCCTGGCTAATGAGCTTGCGATTCACAACTTCACCAGGCGTGAAAAGCCTCGGAATCTGAATTGAAAACGTTTACAAGCAAACACATTTACAAAAAATAATGCACATAACGGGTTCGAATATTAATATCGAATAAACGCCTCTGATTGGTCATTATTTTCAACAGAAATGCCTGTGATTGGCTACCTTACTCAACACTGCAAAATCACGTTGTAAATATTGAACTAACATGACACAAATATAACACCCAGATCACTTTAATTTACTTTTGTTTTATTTAACAATACAAATTATGTTACACGTAGCAATATAACTGTTAATCCTGCAATAAAAATATGCCTTGCATTGATCTGCAGCCACACACACCGCTGAATTGGCTTTATGCCACAGCTTCACTACTTCCTGAACTTCAGCCAGCCCTTTGTTTCCTGTCTGTCATTATTGGACAAACTGATTAATCCAGGTGTGCCTGGCCTCAGTAACAATAATCAGGCACACCTGGATTAATCAGTTTGTCCAATAATGACAGACAGGAAACAAAGGGCTGGCTGAAGTTCAGGAAGTAGTGAAGCTGTGCATAAAGCCTATTGTATAGCCTAAGTTAAGCTTTGACTTCAGCACATTTTTATTTGATTTACATGATGTCTTGTAATTGTGTTTTTCACTAAGCTCAGATTTCTGTTGTTCTCTTTACAGATCCTGTGTTTTAAAAGAAAGGATGAATTGGGAACCAGTTAGAGAGACTGTGTGTCCATCGCCATCAACGGTTGTGGAGAAAAGGCTGAAGCTCTTCTCACGGATCCCCGAGTGTCTCAACACTGAATCAACTTTAACCCCTTAAACCCCCTGAACTTTACAGTGAATGTAGCCTATTTGAGTAACTCATAAGTAGTCCTAAGGTATTTGCTGATAAATAGAATTTCTTTTTTGCATAATTTTATAAAATACTTTTTTGTAGGCTACTATGTACTGCAATGTGTCAAAAACATCATACAGCTCACGAAACATTCACAGATGGTTGAAAATGGCACATCATTTTTTTACAGCATATTATTACAATTTAAATGAGCCCAAAATGAATATAATCTATTGTGATATTCATCATGGAGGAACAATTTTAAAAATGGCCATTGGCGGCCGTCAAGGACTGAACACAGGGTATCCGTGGGGTCTTGAAAAGTATTAAAAGGTGATAAATCAATTTTGGGAAAATTAAGACCCTTAAAAAGTATTAAAAAGTCTTATCACGGCTTTATAAAGTCTTAAATTTTGAAAGTATTTTTTCTAGGGATGCACCGAATATTCGGCCGCCGAAAATAGCCCAAAAGTGCATTTTCGGTTTTCGGCAGAAAGACTTTTATCACCGAAACAATACGGCCGAAATGTTGTGATGACGCAAACAGAAACCGCGACCTGCACGTGCTTGTGTGAAGCAACATGTCTGCGGTGTGGACGTGTTTCAGTATATCTGAACCCAAGGGGGTAATCCATCGACCGGAAGTTGAAGCCGGCCGGGTGCCGCCATGTTGTAGCAGAACTTCACTTGCGTTAGCATTTCCATTGACTCCCATTCATTTTGGCGTCACTTTGACAGCGAATAACTTTACATCTGAGGCGTTTAAAGACTCCATTTGTCCATTATTTATTTCTAAAGAAACACGACAATGTATAAAGGGCTCCATTACCTTCTATGTTACATTATGGCCCCGTAGAAACAGATTTAGTAAAAATAGGCTAACGATTGCGTCATAACCACTCGACTCTCTGTCATGTTGTACAGAAATTACCGTACAGACAGGAGGAGAAGCTCGCAGGCAATCGGGGGGACGTCCCGTCAAGGGAGAAGCCCATAGATAATGAGTCCATAAAAGCAACGGAATACTTACTCCTGCTCACTCACGCCAAAGAACTCTTTGCTCAAGTTCCCCGTCTCTGCAAGATTAACGTTGGCAATTTCACGCACAGCTACTAGAAGATTAACGTCTGTCAGACAGGTTGCTCACGTCATCAAGCTTAGTTTGAGTCGGTTTGAATTTGCGCGTTGTTCTTGTTATTGTTCTGGGTTTCATTCTTATTATCCAAACAATATTCCAAGTAATTTTTTTCTTGTCTTTTTTTTATACTCTTTTCTTTTCTTTGTGTAAATGCAAGACGTGGAATTTAATTCTTTGAGCATTATTTCGTTAAACACTCGTGGCTTGAGAGATCTCACTAAAAGAAAGGCTCTATTCTTATACTGTAGAAGAACAAATGCTGATTTAATACTCTTACAAGAAACTCATTCCTGTGAGAATGATGCTCGTTTTTGGAAATCACAATGGGGGGATAAGGTATACTTTAGTCATGGCTCTAATCATTCTGCTGGTGTTCTCATTTTGATCAACAAGTTTAATGGAGATATTGTGGAGTCCTTGGTTTCTACGGAAGGAAGATGGGTTATTCTTGTCACTAAACTTGATAATTCTACTTTTATAATATGTAATATTTATGGCCACAATTTAAGCTCTGCCAACAAGAGTCTTATTTTGTCATTACAGGGTAAAATTGAAGCTTTAAAAAAGAAATATCAACAGGCATTTATTATTATTGCTGGAGATTTTAATGTTGTTTTAGATAATTCAGCTGACAGATTTCCTGCTAAAATGGGCCTCAGTAATAACATTATTTGTAACTTGTGTGACCATCTCCATATTGCAGATGCATGGCGCTATACTATCATCCAGATGTTAAGGAATTTACATGGAGTAATAAGTTGCTGAATAAGTTGCTGAATAATTACTTGAATAAGGCCTGTTGAAGCCATAGACTGTAAAAAAACAGTACGGTATATTTGAAAACATACAGAATAATATATGGTGTTAATATATTGCAATATATTGAATGAAACATGTCAAGTCACTTTTTGCAAAGAAACAAGTCATTTTCATATATTTAAAAATGTGAGAATATATTTACTAATATATAATGTATATAATGTAATTTTATATTCAGTAATACACTAAATAAATTATACAGGGATTAAAGTTATCCGTCGCTACGACGGACTTCCGTTAATATCAGGTTCCCCCTGTTTCTTAAATTACCCTTTTCATTATTTTAAGGCCGTAAATATGCTTATATTTCTCAAATAGTGTTATAAATGTCTTAATTTTAGTTCGAATGGGTCGGAAGGACGAGGTGTTCACCCGCTTAGGGAGATGTGATCAAAGCCTGGACTGGAGCACAAGCCCGTTCCTCTCTGCACAGAAGCGTTCTATTATCACTCCGCTCCTGATCCACTCCGGGTTTTCCAGTCCCACTCACGGGAAAAACAGCTCCGTGTTCAAACAACTTTAAAAATTATTCCAATATGTTTATTTTTTTATATCACAAACGTCTGAATGTATAAGACTATATGTAACGGTTTGGAAAGTATTTTATACGTTTAATAAATGTCCCAGCTGCCCTTGCTTGCACAAGTAAACAGCAGGCCTGGCAAAGCGCACCCAGGTAAAAAGGAAAGAAAGTTACAGAAAACAACTTCTACAAACAATTTTAATTTGCCAACAGTTAATAATAATAAATAAAAGTGCATGACGTGCAAATCGGATAACAATCAAGTGCAATATAAACATGTTTTGTCAGGGCATCAGTCCCGAACCGGCATCAACACTCCATTTCAACATCTGCTTCCTCCTTCACACGCGCCTGGAGTGATTTAACTTCTCCCCGATTGTTCCATGAAAACCCGCAAAACACGAAAAGCTGTGAAGTGATCAAAAGGGTTGTTTCTTCTTTGGGTTGAAACATAAAAAGGTAAGCAACCGCTTTTAATCTCCGCATTTGTCCTCCGACTGTAACTGCTAGCGCTTTCACCCTAGCTGTGTCTGAAATCGCTCCCTATCCACTACATAGTGCACTATATCGGGTGTCGGCCATTTTGTAGTGGTGTCCGAATTCTGAGTGAACGACATCATTCCCTACATTCATTCACTACTTTTACCCACACAATCCTCTCTGAATTCGAGTGTACATTCGATGTACACTTGCTGAAGCACTATTTCCCACAATCCAATGCGGAGAGAACTGAGAGCAAGTTTAAACCAGAGATTACATACAGCTTTCTTATTCCTGCTTTAACATTTATTTCATGCTAGTTTTATTTTTCTATGAATCATTACTTGAATAGAACATATTAAAACATTGAGACAATATTATATAGATGAATTGTAAAATTAAATTATATGTATCGTTTTTTTAATTAAAATATATTATTTAGGCATTAACACAATTGAATGTGTTTTACTAATGTGTTTTGATCATTTATGGCATTGTTGTTAACTCGTTAAACTTTAAAGGGAGAGATTATTATTTGGTAGCCTGACTACGTCAGACTTCCTATTTCCGCCTATTCATTTCGCTCCTGTAGTCAGTCTGAGATAGCAGCCTATCTTTCTGTTTTCCACCGGCCTGAAAACAGCCTGGCCAATCAACGAACAGAGGGCGGGCTGAAAGCCGTGACGTAGTCGGTAAGCGCCGTGTTTAAGATTAGGTCAGGGAAATCCAGGTCTTAAATACCGTAAAACTTCAAATAATAGCCCGGGCTTTTATTTGCCCAAATCGTCGAACTGCACCAGCTTGTACTTGAGATAGGCGTCTAACTTATATGAGACAGGCCTTTATAGTTGAGATGTTGTTCATTGAGATGTTGTTCCTAGAGTCTATAATCTCTAAAAATCTCCAAATGCTCCACGTGAAACCGCGGTCTTCCGACCTCTTACTATCTTGTCGATTGATTTTTATGAATATGCGCGAGGGAGAGAGAACAAGACAGCGCTCGTGTTGTTTGTAGACGTGGGAGTGCGCGCGCGCGGCCGGGTCTCTCTCTCTCTCTCTCTCTCTCTCTCTCTCTCTCTCTCTCTCTCTCTCTCTCTCTCTCTCTCTCTCTCTCTCTGCTCGTTTGTGCCATGTCAAGCGCAGCAGTCATTCTATTACATCACTCACAGATCAAAAAAGTCGTTTACAGCCATGTTCACTCGGGTATTTCGCTCGCATCATCAGGTGTTTACAGTGGAAGTTCGATCATAGATTTGAGTTCGATGCATGATGTCTGTGGTTCGATGGCTGTGTCGGCGCATAACATACGTCATAAACAAACTTATCTGATTGGCTTACGGGTAACCAATGATTTTAAACTTCAGTACGCGCCCCCTAGCGAGAGAGAAAACACTTCTCTATTATGCTATCCCAGACTCTGTGTACGAAGCAAAGTGAAGTAGCAGAGTCTGGTATTACCAGGCTAATTATTTGGTGGATGATTTGAAAAATATCCGTTTATCATCTGTAGGAAGCGTATTCATTCGAATATAATAACGGTCGTCTGAGGGCGCTCGACGACCACGTCATCTGTGAGCGTGAGAGTTACAATTTCAGTCAATGAAACTACAAAGCTGGCACGGAGGTATATACAATTACAAAATAAAGTCATTATGATTGTGATTGTTGTTAATGTTATTTTATAAAGTAACATAAGATAAAAGGAGTTTTATCAGTACGTGTGACGAAGCCTTTTCTGCGACAGCTCCAACTCTCCGACGCACAGTGTAACTTTAAACGTCAGTGTCCGAATTCACTCACTTCATTTCGTTCACTCCTTGCAGATATAGTGGACTCAAATGCCATACACTATATAGGGATTAGTGAATGAGTGAACGAGTGAGCGGTTTCGGACACAGCTCCTGTCTATGGCTTTCACCGGAAAAGAGTTTACCCTACTTCCGGTCTCGGCGGCCATTTTTGTGAAATAGGCCTACTGTCTCAACTGAGTTCCAATGAGATGGCTCTGTCCTTACTGTCTATGATCTGAACCTGCGAGGAGACAGAAGCCGTGTCGAGGCGTTTATACTTGACGCGCTCGCCGTTGTACTATTCTTTGAAACGACAGGGGACGACGGTCCCCTGTCGGTGAGAAGAAGAAAGATAAACACGTGACAATATTTATTTTTTAGTACCACCACCAATATAAAAATAATCATGTAAAACCCAGTAAACCCTGAGATTATTACTTGTGACATTACAACAAAATATGTATAGGAATATGTACTAAATTAACGCTCTCTTAAATATTTTCTAATTTCACTAAACATATTTCATTAAGTTTCGTGTACATTTGTATTAAACATGGACTTTTGTTCATTAAAATGGCTTTTTATGCTAGTGTATGCTCATTTTAAAATGTAAGCAACTAATTTAGACGTGCAAACTGGGTGCTGGTGTGATGAGAAGTTCGTGCTCGGCATTTCATTTTAAAACCTTTCTGCAGGCCAGCAGATTATTATTTAATGTACACATGAGTGGGGTCAAGTTAAACATTTTAGTTTGAATTTTATTTTATACTGTGCATTGTGCTAAATAAATATTTGCATAATTTGTAATTCATTTATTCTTTGAAAATGTTAATTTATGCAATTGCAATGCCTTGATTTTAGTAAAGTTTGTACACAGTCATAACCATAAATGCAATGGTACTTATAATTGGCATAATTTCTTTCGGTGTTTCGGTTTTCGTTTTTTCGGCCTTGGGTTCCTCTTTTTCGTTTTTCGGTTTCGGCCAAGAATTTTCATTTCGGTGCATCCCTAATTTTTTCTGAATTAGCTGTCCAACAGTTTGAGTCCCAAAAACATCGTAAAAGTGTGAATTTAACCATTTTTATTTTTTTTTAAAACGAAGAACTGAGGCACATGTCAGCATGATTGTTGTTGAGGGTGGAGCAAAGTTTTGTTTTGTTTTTTAATAAACTTTGCTTTGATTTACTATCCCAGCCTATTTGATTTTTTTTTATATCAGAGTGGTCTATAGTCTTTATCACAAACTAAAACTGTTAAGTTAAAAGTATCACTGATGTAAATGGTTACAGCTTGAAGTGGCGGTGAGGTATTAAAAAATATTGAGAAAGTCTTGAAAAGGTATTAAAATTAACTTCAAGATTCCTGCATATACCCTGGAACAAAAAGGCTAGCTTTGTTCCAAATGCTGTAACTTTTGATATCTTCATGTAATCAGCACAAAATGTGATCCAGAAGCAGCTCACATGTAGAGGGACTTCACCAACAAATAATTTTCCTCCTACATTATTTCCTTTCGGAGTTATTCCATGTCAAATAAGAAAGATATGCAAAATCAAAAATATATCAATATATATTTATATATATTTTGTCTTTTATCAGCAGTTTCTCGGCATGAGAATGTCCTAATGTAATTTTATATTTTCTAAAAAGTGTTCTATCAAACGACACCTAGCTTTTGACTCTCCTTGCTAAAGTTTTGGAGTTATGAGTCTTTAGTTTTGTGTGTCGCTCAGAAAACAACAGCTCTAAAAATGCCCTGAGTTTAAGGGGTTAATCGATTATTCAGCTTTACAGGTAAAATATTGAGTTACATTTATTCGAACTAATAAATAAAACAAAGAAATCACTATTTGTTTTATATAACATAGGCCTATTTTATTATTGGAGGATCATTTTGAGGAATACTGAATCTGTTTTTGTGCAAGAGAGATTAGTAAATGCATGCTCACATTTAGTCCAGAACTGCAATAACCATCATGTTCACACACATCACCTCTGCACTTACTCACGGTTGTTGTCAACATGGGGACAGGAGAGCTGTCAGTCAATAAATGGGAAAACAAAGTAGCCTAACTTGAGTTACTAATTTCAAAAAGTAACTCAGATATTTTATTATAAATGTAAAAGTATTGTGCTACTTTACTAGTTAGGCCTACTCGACTTGAAAAAAGTCATTTGATTCAACCCTTTATATGCTGAAATCAGGGCTGCCAACTCTCACGCATTCACCGTGAGACTCACGCAATTGAGCCAATTCTCACGCTCTCACGCCACACCCCCGATTTCTCCCGCTGAAGTGTCAACCCAGTCGGTCAAATGCCTGAAAGATAAGTTTATCTATAGATCTACCAGTTGAGCCATTCGTGATCGACTAGTTTTACCGCAAATTAGTTAAAATATCCTGTAATCTATAGCGAGCAAGCGTGCATGCGAGACAGATGTGTTGAGCTCTTAACTGCGCGCTCCTAACCGCGCACGCGCACACGACGGCAGAGAGGTAAACGAGCTTGCGTGTCTTTCGCAACACAACCCAGTGGACAGTTCACTGTATTGAGACAGTTGAGAAATAATAATATTTTTACAGTTTTCAACAATAATTGTCATTGTTGAACCCTTGCTCTTATTATATTTCTGATTTCTCAGTTTTGTCATTATTTTAGCAAATAATTTATTTTATGTTTTGAGACAGTTTGTTTGAAGAAGTTTTAAAGAGTTAGTAAAAGAGTAAAGTAAAAGTTAAAACTTTTTTATTTAAGTAGGCATCTATTTTTTATTAAGTAGGCCTATTTATTTTGTATTAATACTGTATTCTGTATTCATTCATAATGTATCATTATTGCGTGACATTTGTGTCAATAATCGTCAAGCACAGGGGGACGACTTCGCGTAGTGGGAGGGGGCCCCCAAATAAAATTCTGCTTAGGGCCCCCAAAAGGCTCGGACCGGCTCTGGAGACCAGACAGACAGTGTGAGTTTTTTGTGACAATTGTGAGGGAAATATTTTATTCCCATAAACTGTGTAGTCAGCCGTTCTCCCTCCCATCTGCACCGTGTGAATTGTGAACGTAGGCAGGTCAGTGAGTTACCTTGAGTTACAGTGAGCTCCTTGTCTCCATCCAGTTTAGGCTGGTAATTAATAGCCCTGTTATATAGTTTATATAGAATTAAGTTAGCAATAGCAGAGTTGTTTGTTTTGCAGCACTGAGCAGTTATTTTACAAAACTTTATCATAAAAAACAGTACAAAAGCATTTCCAGATGACAAATATCTGGACATGCCTAGTAGTTGATGTTAATTATTGTTTTCTAAGAACAGAATGTCAATTAAAATGTTAAAATGAAATGTAATGTAAATCTCCCAAGAAATTCTGTACAGATACCAAATACTTTGACAATCAATATATACTTAATACACTTCTGCTAATGCAAGGATTTTGTGTTTGTATTTTTCCCCACACCAAGCCACGCCCCTCAATAAGCCCCTCCCCCATAACCCAAGCCCCACCCCCCAAAATCTCACTCTAAGCTGAACTCAAAAGTTGGCAGCCCTGTTGAAATGGTTCTTTGTGTTACAGTTTAGGGTTCTTTATGACCGTCTTTTTGGTTTCAAATTAGTGATGGGAGAAAGAAAGCTTTTCAAAGCTTAGAATCAATTGAACCAATTGCTTTGCAAAATGATTCACCGTTTCGTGTTCGAAACGCCACTCGCTGGCGCCCCCTGCTGGTCAGAACAGTGTAATGCAACAAACTCCGGTCAAACATGCATAACAACACCTTTTACAAACCTATAGCAAATGCTTTATTGAAAGTAAAATTTGTCAAATGCAATTAACTGATTATCTAATAAGATTAAATAACAAGTGTCTGTATAATATGTTCTTTTATCAATGTTCAGGGCTTTGTTTGTTCCATGGATGGCTCAGCTTAACAGGCCAACAAGGCCTTAACTACTATTATTCATTTTAATTATGCAAATATGATTTCCATTACACGAGATTATTAAAACGTCCACAGATGTATAAAACTGATCAGAGATCAGGTAAAACCATAGGGTAAAAACATGGGTAAAAAAAACCCATAGACACTTGTTCAATGTTTCTCAGTGAATATGCATGATTCATGGGTTCAGAGATCATCACCCCTCAGTGAGTTTTACGGCCCTGTTGTTCCTGATGCGTCCAGTAGAGGGATATGCTGCGAAATAACATCATTAAATCGACGCTTACACATTAATAACCCGTCCATAGACATGACAATTTTGTGTTTTTTGTTAATTTAAATATGAACGTTATAGTGTAGATCTGCACGGATTAAATTATCTGTTTAACAAAAAAAAAAACAAGGGGGGTAAACGGACATTAAAAGAGATTGAATTAGGGTACACAAATTAATACAATATTACATTTTGTCAATATAAAAAATGTAAGCTTCTTTACAACAGACTCAAGGATATTATTTGTTTTAGAAACCTTTGAGTTTAAAGGTTTTGACATTTTCTTAAAGGAAGAAAAAAGGGACTTTATACCAGAGGAGAATATTCTAGAATCAGGATTACATTGAATGGTTCTGTCTTTATAAAGATGAAACTTGCCCGGAAGACAAAGTAATAATACCGTATAATCAAGCAACATTACAGTAGATAATGGAAATATGTGTATCTTTTTTTACAGTCTATGGTGTGAACACACAAAAGACACATTTATAATAGGTATGTAAATCTCTCTCTCTCTAAGTAAAGAGTTAAACTGCACACTCACTCAAATACGTTAAAACACATCAAAAACTTTCCCCATATGGTTTGAATGTAGATTCTGGTTTGAGTTGTTTCTTATAAATGAGATGATCTAATTATCTAATTTATATCTTAATATAAATTTTTTTCTTAAAATAGCTTACTGATCTGGACTCAAATGTAGGGTATGTTGTGCACTTAATGTGGGTTTTAGGCTATACTCTGTCTTTACCAACTTCTCTTTAACTTGGATCTCATAAAGCTGTGTTTGCTTTAGCTACTTAAGGACACACACACACACACACACACACACACACACACACACACACACACACAGGGACAAGTTTAAATTCACCATGGATGTCCTTTTTAACTTTTTTAATGTTTCATTTTTTTATGTTTCATCAAAAGCATATTTCACTCAGTCTCCTGTATATAAAAACCTATGGTGAATAGGCCTATAACTGCAGTAGGTCATAGCATCACCTGTCATAACACATAGTTGATCCAACTGTGTATTTTTAATTTTTCAATTCAAGAGAGTGAAGCCCAACTGAGATAATTTAATCCGTGCAGATCTACACTGTAACGTTTATATTTAAATTAACAAAAAACACAAAATTGTCAAGTCTATGGACGGGTTATTAATGTGTAAGCGTCGATTTAATGATGTTATTTCGCAGTATTGCGAATACTGTATTGCGAATACAGTATTGCGAGTATTTCGCAGTAAACAACTTGAACTACTGGTACTAAAGCTTAGGCTTTCAACTACTTTCTCTATCTCTGTTGCTGGTTGCTATAGAGCACCTTCAGCTCCAGCTTCTGCACTTACAGCTTTTAGTCAACTCTTAGCTCCTTATATATCCTCTGAGTTTGTCCTGATGGGTGATCTGAACTGGGATATGTTCAATCCCCCAAATACAGTTTTGCAACAGTTTGACGCTCTAAACCTTACACAGATGATATCTGAGCCCACCAGACCTAACCATAAATCTTCCGCATCATCCACTCTGATTGACCTTATTTTGACTAACAATCCATCTAGTTATCAAACAGGAGTGTTTAGTCAAATAAGTGATCATTGCGCTATTGCATGTATACGTTCTGGCCCTTCATTCAAAAGGCCCCCAGTAATTGTAACCAAGCGCTCTTTGAAAAAACTGGATATGCAAGCCTTTCTCCAAGATGTTGCGGCTGTGCCCTGGGATAGAATTAATTCCTTCCCTTACCTGGAAGAGGCGTGGTCTTTTTTTAAAAACACTTTCAGTCTGATTATGAGTAAGCATGCCCCTCTGAAAAAATTTAGAATAAAAAATCGATATAGTCCATGGTTCTCCAATGACCTGGCTGAGATTATTAATCGTAAAAATGCCCTCTGGAATAAGGCCCGTTCTACCCAATCTCCAGTTGACTGGCTGGCCTTCCGTCAATGCAGAAATAAAGCAACACAGGCTATCAGAAATGCCAAAATCTCGCATTTTAAAGAGAAACTCACCACATGTGGCACTGATGCTAGGGCATTCTGGAAAACAGTCAAGGTAATGGAAAATAAAGTTATTTCCCCTCATTTACCAGTTTCTATGTTATTTAATGATATTATTATTACTGAGAAGTCTCGGATGGCCTCACTTCTAAACCATCACTTTATTAATGCAACCCATACAGTTTCAATGTCAAACCCCAATCCTGAATCAATGGATACTTCAGTTACAACTGATGCAGATGCTCAACTTTCTCCATCAGACAAGAGGGGCTTCTCCTTTATGCCTCTTTCCACCTCTGAAGTCCAGGATGAACTCACCAAGCTGACTACGAACAAATCTGCTGGTCTTGATGGTCTTGATCCCATGTTCCTAAAAGCAGCATCCCGCATAATTGCCGCTCCCGTCACTAGACTATTTAACATGTCCCTACAGTTCTCTGAGTTCCCTATTGATTGGAAATCAGTCACAATTTTCCCCCTCTTCAAAGGGGGTTCTGAATCTGACCCAAATTGTTACCGCCCAATTTCCATCCTTCCATGCCTTGCCAAAGTTCTGGAGAAACTCGTACAAAAACAGTTAAATGATTTCCTGGATAAAAATCATATATTATTTGACATGCAATCTGGTTTTCGGACGGGACATGGGTGCATAACAGCCACCACAAAGGTCCTTGATGATGTAATTACAGCTAAAGACAGCAAACAGGTCTGTATTGCCACCTTTATAGACCTCGCCAAGGCCTTTGACTCTGTCGACCATAGGATCCTCTTACATAAGCTCTCCAGTATTGGTCTGTCCTCCTCTAGCTGTGATTGGTTTGCTAATTATCTCACCAACCGTGTCCAGCAATTAAAGGTTGACAACATTATGTCAGACCCACTCACTGTCTCTAAAGGTGTGCCTCAAGGCTCCATCCTGGGTCCAATCCTTTTTTCTATCTACATCAATGATATAGCCAGAGCTGTTGGTACCTCTCGGATTCATCTTTATGCAGATGATACCATTTTGTACTCAGTTGGTTCCTCTCCCAATTCTGCGGCTTCCAGTCTTAAACTCAGCTTCACCTATATAGAGCAGTTCTTTGACAGTCTCCAACTCCGTATTAACGCCAGTAAGACTAAATGTAGCCTTTTTAGCCGAAAACAGGTTACAGAGACTCCACCTACAATCACCTGCATGAACGGTATGGCTCTGGAGTATGTCAAAGAATATAAATACCTAGGTATCTGGTTGGATTCATCCCTGTCATTCATTACACACATCAATAACCTTCAAACAAAAGTCAAAGCTAGACTAGCCTTTCTTTTCCGTAAGGCCATCCTTAAAAATATTTTGGTTTGCAGTAACAGCAAAAAAAATATATAAAAGGGTCGGTAGGTAGGTCTATATTTTTTTTTCCAAAATTCAATGAAAAAAAAAAGGACAATTTTGGTCATGGTGATTACCTCGGTATGAATTTAAACAAATTTGCATATCGTGACGCCACTGACTGTGTCTTCAACCCATGCCTTTGGGCGCACCATTGCGAATCTCATTCTGATACAGGTTATAGACAACAAACAATTTGAAATATTTGTCAAAAAACATGTTTATTGCATTAATTCCAGCTGCCTTCATTTGGGGAAAAAGAGTGGGTTTTCAGAGGGAAACAAATAAATTAAAATGACTAATCTCACCAGCGCCGCGCCGACCAATAAAACAGCGCATTTGGCACTTTTCGTTTAAATTGGACCCATAAACATCTGCAATTATTAACGGAAATCAGTGAGGTCAAATGGCGAGGCGCATTGTAGAAACTATATTAAGTAGTCCTGACATATTATGGAATGGTCGATTTTCTTTAGTGTAATTTAGTACATTTCGGTATGGGATGTGCTGTTTTATTGGTCAGCGCGGCGCTGGAGAGATTAGTTCGCGCAAGCAAACACTTCCTCCCTGCGCTGTCGAGTCTGTCGCGCTCGCGCGTCTCGGGCCATTGAGCCGCACAGATTACATGTCCGCGCTGCGCGGACTCTGTAACACCGCGCCGTTTCGTCCCACTTTCGGTGTGTTTGGCTTCCCATACTTGTGTGTTTGTCAGAGCCTGCAGTTGCTGTGTGACGCGCATTCGCGGCGGCCATATCGTGACTAGCTGGACGCGCTCCGAGAAAAGGCCGTTAACATCTATTCCCTATTTGACCATTAAGAATTTCGAATAATGAGCGCCTAAATGTAGGCTCATACAGACGTATTTCACAAGCAGCCGCGCCGCAGCCATCATCACCGAGCGCGAACCATTGACCGTGAATGAAACGAAGCGAACGTTATCGTTTAGTGTGACATGCGTAAACCAATGGTGTAATCATAATCATCATAGATGGCGCCACGGGTTATTATTTAAAAGAAAGAACGTAGCCTATGCAATTTATATTCACAATGCTTACTATAATGTAATTGATATTTTATTGCATTTGTATTAGTTGTTTGAAGAGTAAAAAAAAATCGGTCGGTCTTAATGCAAGTTTACAACCGGCAAGTCGGTCGGATTAAAAGGGGAAAAAAATAAAAAATTGGGTCGGCCCTAAATTGACAGGGTCGGTCGGGTTACGGCAAACAAGAATATTTTTAAGGATGGCCTAATAAAGCCTCCTTTACCCATGCTTCCAAATGCACCCTCGTTAAGACGACAGTACTGCCAATTTTGGATTACGCCGATATTATCTACAGAATGGCACCAAACACAGCTATAAAAAAACTTGACACAATCTATCATTCAGCCATTCGTTTTGCCACTAATGCACCCTTTCGCACTCATCACTGTGACCTGTATAAACTGGTTGGTTGGCCCTCCCTTTATACCCGGCGGCTCCATCATTGGTTTCTCTTCATATACAAAACAATTCTGGGCAAGGCACCTCTCTATTTGTCATCCCTACTTCATGCCGCTCATAATACCTATCACACAAGATCAAGTAATTTGATTAAATTAAGTACTCCCCCTACTTCTACTACCTTTGGACGTAATGCCTTCCGCTTTGCATCAGTACATGACTGGAACATACTACAAAATACCCTGAAACTTACATCTCTGATCCCAATCTCCACCTTTAAGCAAAAGCTCGAAAATTACATAGTTAGGGGCCAAGCACCGAAGGTGCGGAGGCACCTATTGTATCTGTTCTGGTTCTTATTATTATTATTATTATTAGGGGTAGGGATGCACGATATAGGATTTTGGCCGATATTCGATATGCCGATATTTTCAAACTAATTTTGCCCGATGCCGATACCGATATCGATATATTTGTATTTTTTTTTAGTGCAAAAAAAGCTTATTAAAGCTTCTATTAATGTTCTCAGTCAAGAGCAGTGAGTGATTTCCTCTGTGTTTTGTTGTTTTATTAACATTAACGGGATAGTTCTCCCAAAAATTTAAATTGTCATCATTTACTCTCTCAAGTATCTTTCTTCTGTTGAAATTATAAAAGTTATTTGGAAGAATGTGGCTAACCAAACAGTTGCTGTACTCCAGTGACTTCCATAGTATATTTAAGCACAAGAAAGAAATGAATCCAGGTTTGAAACAACATTAGATAGACAGAATTTTTATTTCTGGGTGCAGTATCTCTTTAAAGACAAGCGGCAGAATATTATTACTGTCTCTTTAAGAACTGCACGCGAGTAACGCGACGCGTCTAATATACACGCATTTGACAAGCAGATTTTCTCTGTTTGCTTTCACTTTAGACATAACCAACTTTGTTTATGTAAACCTTGTGTGTATTTGACAGTATCAGCGCAATAAGACTCGAAAGATTAGTCCAGTATGCAGGCGCTGTGACAGGCTTTTAGTTCCTGTGAGCGTCGCGTGTACGCGCTCAGAAAAGCGGATGTTAGAACAGCGCATCAGCACGTGAATGACATGTTTACCTAGCAAGACTTTGACGCACATGCAAACAATTAACTTTTGTGAATTGCAGTGTCCCGTGAGTGTAACTCTACCTCTGCGTTTACATGTGATGTGGGAGCCATTTGCTATTTGTTGATGTAGTGGTGGTGGTCAACACTAGAGGGCAGTGTGCCTATGCTATAGTAGCGAAGGTCACGGTGGCACAGGCGCGCCAGCTGATTTAATGCACAGGTGTAGCGAGGGAAAGTATGCTAGGGTGGCGGGGAGATCACACGGTTTTTACCGCTGGCACGCCACAGCTAGATTAGCCCTCACGTTTGTATATACCCTGAGCTCTGTAAACTATCTTTCCATTAAATGGGAACACCACCCAAAGACGCTAAACGTTGTGGACTTCAAATTCATCCGAAGTGGACAAATAGCGCGTCAAAAACATGATCTAGCCCTCACCCTGCCGAGTGTCTGATTTGTGCTAAGACAGTCACTACACAAGTAAAAACCGCGATCTCGCTGAGATGTCCTGGAGGAAGAACAAATGAAAAGCTGGTTTCGTTTGGATACGTTGGAAGTTGGACAGCGGCTGGATTTCGTTGGAGTGCTTTGGAAGTTGAATAAGCAAATGGATTGCTTTATCGAGCTTGAAATTGCAGTAAGGTAGAGCTATAAACTGGGTCATCCATCGCCAATCCTGAGGTAGGATAAATCTTTTTATCATTGACCGGCAAAGGAAAACTTGGACGTTCTTGATAAGCAGGTTATGAACTGAAAGACTTTTACGTCTGCACAACAGTTGACGCAGTGTTAATAATATTGCTATATATGGTCACGTATTGCGAGTGTGTTGCCTAGGCAAACTAAAAGGCAATAGTCGACATAGCGCAATAACAAGGCTCGTGAATCTTACAAAGTAATCTGTTGAAAATGAGTGACACACAAGGCAATGATGAAAATAAAGCTACAGAGTTGCAACGTGAGGGTAGCGAAAAAAGGACAAGAAAGCCTACCGCTAAAGGAATCGTTATGATAATAGAAAGACTTCAAAAGGAAAGAAGTATGATTTTTAAAAAAACAAGCAAAATAAAAGCAGACATTGTCCCGTTTTTGGTTGAAAAGGTTCCTGCAAATGTGACAAGCGTTCAACAAAAGCTAAAAGGGTTTAAGTCTCTATGTCAAAATGCCTTTGATCTTCACAACACATTGCTCAATGAGTTTTCTCTGCCTGAAGAGGAACAGAAAAGACAGGAAGAATGGTTTCAGTCAAAAAGGTCCGTTAATGATGCCTTTGTTGAGGAAGTGTATAAATGGTTGAAGGAGATGGGAGCTTCATGTGATGATGAAAATGTGAATGATGTCGCTGACATTGTTGATGATGACGATGATGATGATGGTGATGGCCAGGGGGCACAACGAAAGGTGAAAACCAAAGATGCTCAATCTGTGTGTCAAGATGACATTGGGCCAGGGGACAGTGTGTCTAATGTGTCCAGCAAAAGATCAAGCAAAAGAAGCCATGGCAGTTCCAGTACATCTTCCGCACGGTTAAAGGCAAAGGCAGAAAAGGCAGCTTTGATGGAGAAGGCTGCTGCTTTACAAAGGAAGCATCAGCTCGAGGAACAAGAGGAGGAACTCCGATTGGAAAGAGTCAAGCTGAGGAAAAGAAAGGAACAGTTGGAACTTGATGCACAAATTGCTATGGCTGCTGCAAGGCTTTCAGTGCTGGAAGGCAGTGATGTGGGAATGGCTGCATCAGATGGAATGAACTCATACGTGAGTAAGGCATGTAAAGGGCAAAGTCTTGAACTTAATCCAAACGCAAGCATTTATGTTTCTAAACAAAGCACAATGGCTACAAAACCAACCTCAAGAGAACCACTTTTGTCTCCTATGCATGTCAAGGACCCCTTTGCACGCTCACAGAATCACGAACAGTGTCGTGTCATATCATCAGCAAGGGATAGCACTTTTAGACTGCAGTCACAGCCACACAATGGAATACATGATACTGGCCAACAGCATCGGTTTAAAAATGTTCCTACAACCTTAGCAACTGTGCCTGCTGGATCAGTAGCTGCACAAGAACAGCAATTGCACAGGCTTCAGCCAGCGCAGAACACTCCACCAATGCAAAGCACTGTGGACCGGAATGCCATAAGTGGAATCTTGCAAAAGCAGAATGAGATTACAGCAATGCTTGTGCAGCAGCAAATGTCATCAAGTTTGCCACAGAAAGACATTGCCATATTCGATGGGGATCCATTGCAATTTCTTTCATTTGTTAGAGCTTTTGAACACTGTATCGAGGGGAGAACTAGCAGCTATCAAGACTGTCTGTACCTGTTAGAGCAATATACTACAGGGCAGCCTAGAGAGCTGGTTCGAAGTTGCTTACACATGTCATCGCAGCAAGGATATCAAAGAGCAAAAGGTCTTCTGAGAGAGCACTTTGGCAGTGAACAGAAGATAGCAACCGCCTACATGGACAAGGTGTTCGGATGGCCTATCGTAAAGGCTGAGGATGTTAAGGCATTGCAAGAATTTGCACTTTTCCTACGAGGCTGCTGCAATGTTATGACTGAGGTACAATGTATGGAGGAATTGAATATTCCATCAAATATGAAGAATGTGATAATGAAATGGCCGTACAGGCTGCGGGACAGATGGAGATCTATGGCCTGTGAGCTACAAGAGCGACGAGGCTATCGAGCCACCTTTCCTGATATGGTGAACTTTCTTGAGACTCAAGTCAAAATCTTGTCTCATCCGCTTTTTGGTGATATTGCAGACACACAATCCAGCGCTTTGAAGGTTATGAGTAGTAGAAGGCCAGTGTCCAGGAGTAATATCAAAGGAAGCAGTTTTGCAACTAACATTTCGGCGATGCCAAGCCAGCCCAGTGCTTCGAAGGAGTCAGGCTTAGAATTCTGTCACTATTGTAAGCAGTGTCATCTGTTGCCCAAGTGTCCAGGCTTGAACAAAATTCCTCACAGGGAGAAGATTGAATTCTTGAGAGGAAAGGGTATTTGCTTTGGATGCTTGAAAGTGGGCCACATGAGTAAAGAGTGTAGAAGTCGTCTGACCTGTGATGAATGCAATCTGAAACATCCAACTATTTTGCACATCTACAATAAGGACAAGATAACTAAGACACAGGAAGTAGAAGTAAATAACGCACTGGTGTCGCTGCAGGCATGTGGTTGTACTGGGGCCGGAGATCAACATTGTACTCTTTCCATCATTCCTGTACAGGTGAAAGCTAAGAAAGGACACAAGGTGCTCAGAACATATGCCTTCTTGGACCCTGGAAGTACAGCAACATTTTGTACTAACAGGTTTTTGAAGAAGTTGAATCTGCAGGGTAAAAGGACCAACATTCTACTACGCACCATGGGCCAAGAAAAGGTTGTTGAAAGTCAAGTTGTTCCAGGTCTAGAGGTGTCCAAATTGGGTGGCAGCCAGTTCTTGGACCTCCCGGAAGTATACACACAGGACGCAATTCCAGTGTCAAAGAGCAACATTCCTAACCAGCAAGACCTTGAGAAATGGGAATATTTGAGAGATGTTAAAATTCCAGAATTGGATGCAGATGTTGAAATCTTGATTGGGACCAATGCACCAAAATTAATGGAGCCTTGGGAAATTGTTAACAGCGAAGGTGGTGGACCCTACGCCGTGAGGACCCTATTGGGGTGGGTCATCAACGGTCCATTGAGAGTCAATAGTGGATGTTGCAAGAGTAGCTGCTCAACCGTCTATGCCAATAGGATATCCATAACCAGGCTGGAGGAGATGTTGGTTTCTCAGTACAACCAAGACTTTAATGAGAAGTCATTGGAGGAGAGGCAGGAGATGTCAAGGGAAGACTTGAGGTTCATGGAGGTCCTTGAGAAGTCTACACACTTGCAAGGAGGTCATTACTGCATGGATTTACCCTTCAAGACTGATGACATCACCATGCCAAATAACCGGTGCATAGTGGAACAGCGTGTTAACTGTCTAAAAAGAAAGTTTGAAAGGAACAAATCTTATCAGGAGGAGTATACAGCGTTTCTCTCACAGATGATTGACAGCGGATATGCTGAAGTGGTGCCTAAAGACCAGCTGGATTGTACAGAAGGCCATGTGTGGTATCTACCTCATCATGGGGTGTATCACCCAAGAAAGAAGTCTCTAAGGGTGGTTTTTGACTGTGGAGCTGGATTTAAAGGAACATCCTTGAATTATCAGTTGTTGCAAGGTCCTGACTTTACCAATTCACTTTTTGGCGTTTTAACAAGATTCAGACAGGAGAGTGTTGCCCTGATGACCGATGTCCAGGCTATGTTTCATCAAGTGAGGGTGTCGAAAAGACACGTGGATTTCCTTCGTTTTCTATGGTGGCCAGAGGGAGATACGACACAAAGCCCACTGGAACATAGAATGAAGGTGCACATCTTTGGAGCTGTCTCGTCACCGAGCTGTGCAAGCTACGCTTTAAGGAGAACTGCGGCAGACAACAAGGACAACTTTCAAGCTGAAGTGATTGAGACCATATACAACAACTTTTATGTGGATGACTGTCTAAAGTCATTGCCTTCAGAGAAGGAGGCTATAAAGTTGGTTGCGGATCTCACCGAGTTGTGCTCAAAGGGAGGGTTTCGACTGCTCAAATGGACAAGTAACAGTCGGGCCGTGTTGTCGTCCATTCCTGAAGAAAAGCGATCCAAAACAACTAGGCAGCTGCACCTGGAACAAGACCGGCTACCCATGGAGATGGCACTTGGACTGAATTGGTGTGCTGAAAGTGACACTTTTACATTTAAACCTGCAGTGGAAAGACGGCCACATACTAGACGCGGAATTCTATCAATCGTTGGTTCCATATATGACCCATTGGGTTTTTTATCTCCTTTGACCTTGCTGCCAAAGTTGCTGTTGCAAGAAATGTGCCGAAAAAACTTGTCTTGGGATGAGCCCATACCACAGACACTTTTACAACAGTGGACCGGATGGCTGTCGGACTTGGAGAAGGTGGCGAAGCTTAAGGTGAGCCGCTGTATCAAGCCAAAGGGCTTTGGAAGATCTGCCAGTGCACAGCTACATCATTTTGCTGATGCTAGCAGCTATGGTTATGGCACAGTGTCCTATCTAAGGCTGGTGAGTCAAGAGGAGCGAGTGCATGTTGCCTTTATGTTGGGTAAAGCCAGGGTTGCGCCATTAAAACAGACAACTATCCCTCGTCTTGAGCTCACGGCTGCAGTGTTGGCGGTTAAGGTCGATAGGATGTTGAAGAAGGAGCTGTTGCTGCAATTGGAGGAGTCACACTTCTGGACAGACAGTCAGACTGTGTTGAAATACATCAACAATGAAACAAAACGCTTTCATACCTTTGTTGCTAACAGAGTGGCTGCAATACGGGAAGCAACAAATCTCAGTCAGTGGAAGTATATCAGCTCCAAGAACAATCCCGCTGATGAAGCCTCCAGGGGTCTGAGTGTGGATAACTTTCTTGCCTGTAAGAGGTGGTTGGAGGGTCCTGACTTTCTCCAAAGACCGGAAATGGATTGGGCAAGACCTTTGGAGCCGCAGCCCATCTCCTCAGACGACCCAGAGGTCAAAAGGGACGTCCTGGTAAATATGATTACACACACAGAAGATGCGACCTCTAAGCTCATGACTTACTTTTCTGACTGGTCTAAACTTAAAATCTCTGTAGCTTGGTACTTAAGGCTCAAATCTATTCTTTTGGAGCTGAGCAGAGAGAGGAAGTTGATTCTGGCTTCTTTAGATCTTACTGGCTCATCTTTGGAGGAGAGGATGAGAGAGGTTAGAGGAGCAATTGGCAAACAACCACTTTCTGTGAGTGAGCTCTCTAAAGCCGAAGCTGCTATCATACATTTCAGTCAGCAAGCAACATTTCAGGAAGAAATCTCAATGTTGAAAAGTGGAGCATCTTTTGTGAAGAAAACAAGCAACATTTACAAATTAGATCCAGTGCTCAGTGACAATTTGTTGAGAGTAGGTGGAAGACTTGGCCGTGCAGCTTTGCCTGAAGAGCTCAAGCATCCTGCGATTCTCTGTAAGGGGCAACATATATCCAGTCTTATTCTGCGGTCCATACATCAACAGCTTGGGCATGCTGGACGGAACCATATGCTCTCGACTTTGCGGCGCAAGTATTGGGTTACTAACGCTAACTCTGCTTGCCGGAGAATAATATCTGAGTGTGTGGTCTGTAGAAGGCATCGCGGACAGCCAAGTGAGCAGAAGATGGCTGATTTACCCAGTGAAAGAATAAGTCCAGATCTGCCTCCCTTCACCAACGTCGGGGTGGATTATTTCGGACCCATTGAAGTCAAGAGGGGGCGTGCTATGGCCAAAAGATATGGGGTCATCTTCACCTGTATGGCCAGTAGAGCTGTGCATTTGGAGGTTGCTTACACTCTGACCACGGATTCTTGTGTCAATGCTATTAGGAGATTCATTTGTCGAAGAGGTCAGATCTGCAGTTTAAGATCGGACAATGGTACCAACTTTGTTGGTGCAGAGCGAGAGTTAAGAGAAGCTTTAGCAGCTATTGATTACAGCAAGATTCATGGTGCTCTCATAAAAAGGGGCATCGATTGGATTTTTAACACCCCGGCTGCATCACATCATGGCGGCGTTTGGGAGCGCCTCATTAAGATAGTCAAGCGAGTTCTGTATTCTGTTCTGCAGCAACAGTCTTTGGATGATGAAAGCTTCCATACCATTCTGTGTGAGGTGGAAGCCATTCTGAATGACCGTCCGATAACCAAGGTGTCTGACGATGTTAACGACTTGGAAGCGCTCACACCCAACCACATCCTTTTGCTGAAAGGAAAACCTGTTCTTGCCCCTGGAATCTTTCAAGAGAATGATCTTTACATTAGAAGACGATGGAGACAAGTTCAGTATCTTTCAACTTTGTTCTGGAAAAGGTGGATAAGGGAGTACCTGCCGCTGTTACAGGAACGGCAAAAGTGGGCGAGGCCGCGAAGAAGTTTTGAAATGGGAGACATTGTAATCATTATGGATCACACTGCTCCGCGTGGATCATGGATTATGGGAAGAGTGACAAAGACTTACCCAGATAAGAAGGGCTTCATACGTGCCGTGCAGTTGAAGACTAAGACAGGGCAGTTGGAGCGCCCTATTTCCAAGCTTTTCCTGTTGCAAGAAGCTGTGTAATGGTCATGACCCAACGCTGGTTAACATCCAATCCAGAAGAAAGAAGACCTGAAGACCTTCTTGAATGACTCCCTGTTTTGTAGTTTAATTGGGCACACTGTCCCAATTAGGGGCCGGTGTGTGGGAGCCATTTGCTATTTGTTGATGTAGTGGTGGTGGTCAACACTAGAGGGCAGTGTGCCTATGCTATAGTAGCGAAGGTCACGGTGGCACAGGCGCGCCAGCTGATTTAATGCACAGGTGTAGCGAGGGAAAGTATGCTAGGGTGGCGGGGAGATCACACGGTTTTTACCGCTGGCACGCCACAGCTAGATTAGCCCTCACGTTTGTATATACCCTGAGCTCTGTAAACTATCTTTCCATTAAATGGGAACACCACCCAAAGACGCTAAACGTTGTGGACTTCAAATTCATCCGAAGTGGACAAATAGCGCGTCAAAAACATGATCTAGCCCTCACCCTGCCGAGTGTCTGATTTGTGCTAAGACAGTCACTACATGTGATGTGAATGTACGTCGCGTTGTACAGTATGTTGAGATGAAGGCGCCAGAATTGAACTGATAGAATGCACGATACTATGATTTTTCTTCAAAAGCAGATCGTGGAGACATTTTAATCGTCCACGATCAAAAACCGTGAGACGCGCACCCCTAGTTGGAAGTTTAAGTTGCTGGCGCTCATGCTTCGTTCACGGTCGTCACGTGCGCATAGGAAACACGCCACCCTATCGGCAAGACTCATCGGCAGAAATATTCATATCGGCCGATGCCGATGATGGTCATTTTAAGCTTTTATCGGCCGATACCGATGTTGTCCCGATATCATCGTGCATCCCTAATTAGGGGCCAAGCACCGAAGGTGCGGAGGCACCTATTGTATCTGTTCCGGTTCTTATTATTAGGGGCCAAGCACCGAAGGTGCGGAGGCACCTATTGTATCTGTTCCGGTTCTTATTATTATTAGGGGCCAAGCACCGAAGGTGCGGAGGCACCCATTGTATCTGTTCCGGTTCTTATTAGGGGCCAAGCACCGAAGGTGCGGAGGCACCTATTGTATCTGTTCTGGTTCTTATTAGGGGCCAAGCACCGAAGGTGCGGAGGCACCTATTGTATCTGTTCTGGTTCTTATTAGGGGCCAAGCACCGAAGGTGCGGAGGCACCTATTGTATCTGTTCTGGTTCTTATTAGGGGCCAAGCACCGAAGGTGCGGAGGCACCTATTGTATCTGTTCCGGTTCTTATTATTAGGGGCTAAGCACCGAAGGTGCGCAGGCACCTATTGTATCTGTTCCGGTTCTTATTATTATTATTATTATTATTATTAGGGGCCAAGCACCGAAAGTGCGGAGGCACTTATTGTATCTGTTCCGGTTCTTATTAGGGGCCAAGCACCGAAGGTGCGGAGGCACCTATTGTATCTGTTCTGGTTATTATTATTAGGGGCCAAGCACCGAAGGTGCGGAGGCACCTATTGTATCTGTTCCGGTTCTTATTATTATTATTATTATTATTATTATTATTAGGGGCCAAGCACCGAAGGTGCGGAGGCACCTATTGTATCTGTTCCGGTTCTTATTAGGGGCCAAGCACCGAAGGTGCGGAGGCACCTATTGTATCTGTTCCGGTTCTTATTAGGGGCCAAGCACTAAAGGTGCGGAGGCACCTATTGTATCTGTTGGCGTTCTTATTATTAGGGGCCAAGCACCGAAGGTGCGGAGGCACCTATTGTATCTGTTCCGGTTCTTATTATTAGGGGCCAAGCACCGAAGGTGCGGAGGCACCTATTGTATCTGTTCCGGTTCTTATTATTATTATTATTATTATTATTAGGGGCCAAGCACCGAAGGTGCGGAGGCACCTATTGTATCTGTTCCGGTTCTTATTAGGGGCCAAGCACCGAAGGTGCGGAGGCACCTATTGTATCTGTTCTGGTTATTATTATTAGGGGCCAAGCACCGAAGGTGCGGAGGCACCTATTGTATCTGTTCCGGTTCTTATTATTATTATTATTATTATTATTAGGGGCCAAGCACCGAAGGTGCGGAGGCACCTATTGTATCTGTTCCGGTTCTTATTAGGGGCCAAGCACCGAAGGTGCGGAGGCACCTATTGTATCTGTTCCGGTTCTTATTAGGGGCCAAGCACCAAAGGTGCGGAGGCACCTATTGTATCTGTTGGCGTTCTTATTATTAGGGGCCAAGCACCGAAGGTGCGGAGGCACCTATTGTATCTGTTCCGGTTCTTATTATTAGGGGCCAAGCACCGAAGGTGCGGAGGCACCTATTGTATCTGTTCTGGTTCTTATTAGGGGCCAAGCACCGAAGGTGCGGAGGCACCTATTGTATCTGTTCCGGTTCTTATTATTATTAGGGGCCAAGCACCGAAGGTGCGGAGGCACCTATTGTATCTGTTCTGGTTCCTATTATTATTATTATTCTTCCGACTGGGCGTCTATGGCAGCCCATAGAACCGTTTGCGGGAAAGTTGTTTTGGTTTGACATTCTGATAGAGGACAGTCCCAACATCAATTGCACCAATTTTGGTGTCTCTAACTCATTGCCTCTAGCGCCACCACCTGTCCAAAGTTTCACTTTTATTATGCTAATAACTTTTGAACCGTTTGGCCTATCAACAAAATTATTTTTTCCTCTGATTCCTGAGCTCATGACGATTCGATCGCACCCTATGACGTCATTTTCCGTCATAAAAATATGGCCGCCATTTTGAATTGTCCAAAAAACCTACTTTTGCGAACTCGTCCTAGACGGTTTGTCCGATTCTCACCAAAATTGCACCAGATCATCTCCAGGCATTGGCGACAAAAAGTTATGGAATTCAAGTCGATTCGTTAAACCGCTTTCGATAAACGCGCAAACAAATTTTACGTAGCGCTTGCAAAAACAGACGTAAGGCTGTATCTCCGCAATGCTTAATCGTATTCAGACCAAACTTGGTACATGTCATCACAAGCATGACCTGAGGCTACATGCTGCGTTTCGGCGCAGCGCCACCTACTGGTCCGGAGATATGAAAAACGGCTATTTTTGCTCATAACTTCTGAACTGTTTGTCCAAAAATCATAAAAGTGGTATCTTTAGATTCAGGGCGTCATGCCGAGTCGACTGATATCCAATTTTCCCAGATCGGCCATTTTGGCTGTCGGCCATTTTGAATTATGTGCTAAAATGCTGTATTTTTTGAACGCATGAACGAATTGTTACGAAACTCGGTATGGGTCATCAGTACGATGCCCTGAAGGAGCCTGAGAAGTTTCGAAACAGCGCCACCTAGTGGTAAAATTTATTTTTCAAATGCTTATAACTCTGGCTGTGGTTGACTTATTTTCACGGGAGTCATCTCGTTGAGGTCCTGAATCGTTGCCGAGTCCAGAGATACCAAATATGCTAGGTTTCGACTTACGGTTTGTGTAGCGTTGTGATTTAGCGCTTAAAAAACATTTGCCGATATCTTCGAAACCGTTAGTCCGATCGAGACGAAACCACCGTCAGAAAATTGGAAACATAGGTCGATAGCTATACGTCAATGCCCAAATGCCAAAATATTGATAGTAAGGGGTCGTAAAATTCAATCAAAGTCACGTAGCGGTCATTTTTTACGTGTTTTTTCACATAAATGTCTATAACTCTGAAGTTAATCGAGATATTTTCACCAAAATTGACACACAGATGTAGGGGCTCACTCTGAGGACACATGAAAAAAATTGTGGGATTTTGCCTCTTGGTGGCGCTATAATAGAACAAAACATGAAAATCCCATTGATTTCAATGCAGTTTTGTGATGTGAAATGCTATACTTAATGAACACATTGCTGTAACATTACGAAACTCGGAATTTGTTACCAGCACCTTGCCTTGAAGGTACTCAAAAGATTTCAAGACAGCGCCACCTGTTGGTCAAAAGTTAAAATTACATTTCCAAAAATGCTAATAACTTTTTTTAACAATGTGCTTATTGTAGTGACACTGGTCTTAATAGATTCCTTGGGTCATGCCGAGAACATAGATACCAAGTTTGACGTATTTGGACGAACTTCCTGTCCGCCATCTTTATTTACTTTCAAAACCTTCTTTTTCGAACTTCTCCTAGACCATTCGTCCGATTTTCACCAAAATCGAATCGTGTCATCTCCATACCGTGCCGACTAAAAGTTATGGATTTCGTGACGATAGACGAAACCGTTTTCGTATACCGCAGCAGCAAAGTTGAGACATGCTGCCAAAATTACTATTAAGTCTTTATCTCTGCAATGCCTTAATATTTTGACACCAAACTTTGTATGTGTCATTGTCACCTCACTCTGACCACATCACATCGATTTCGTAACTGCGCCACCTATTGGTCAGAGTGATAATCCATTAAATCATCTTAAAAGTTACTGTATATATGATTTTTTAGCCATTTGCCTAAATTCATCTTTAAATGTCTTTAATTGCTCCTTGCTGCTGTCGGTCTGAAACTTCCAGCCATGTTGGCATGTCTTGTCGTCTGCGTTTGCGCTTGGCCCCGGAATGGCTGCTTGCAGCTATATTTGACTCTTGTTCCTGCTGACAATCATGAACCATATTTATACACACATATTTAAGCACTCTATTCCTTTTCTTTTTCCCCTTTGTTGTCTATCTTTTTTTAATTTAGTTACTTGTTCTATGTGTTATGTGTTTGACTATGTACAGCTGTACAGTATGTTCTTATTTATTCCTGTAGCCTCTTGGCCAGGTCATGTTTGTAAATGAGAAGTGGTTCTCACACAGTTTACCTGGATAAATAAAGGTTAAATAAAAAAAATAAAAAAATAAAAGTATATCCCTCTACTGGACGCATCAGGAATAACAGGGTCGTAAAACTGCCGGGGCGTAAAACTGCCAGGGGCGTATATCTGCCGGCTCCAAGTCTGCAGCCTCCCCCTACTCGACGTGACAAGACCCTTTTACCGAAATTGCCCTTTCCCAATATCCACGCGCCAGCCTAACCGTCTGATGCCGGAAGTGGGCGTGGCCAGGCATTGCGCTACTTTTGTGTTTTAGAACGTTTCAAAGTTTAAATTTCAAAGTTTAAAACAATGCAATTATGAATATATTTTTTAACGATTTCATTAAATATGTATATTTAAGAGATAGGCCTATATATATATATATATATACACTCACCGGCCACTTTATTAGGTACCCCATGCTAGTAACGGGTTGGACCCCCTTTTGCCTTCAGAACTGCCTCAATTCTTCGTGGCATAGATTCAACAAGGTGCTGGAAGCATTCCTCAGGGAGTTTGGTCCATATTGACATGATGGCATCACACAGTTGCCGCAGATTTGTCGGCTGCACATCCATGATGCGAATCTCCCGTTCCACAACATCCCAAAGATGCTCTATTGGATTGAGATCTGGTGACTGTGGAGGCCATTTTAGTACAGTGAACTCATTGTCATGTTCAAGAAAACCAATTTGAAATGATTCGAGCTTTGTGCCATGGTGCATTATCCTGCTGGAAGTAGCCATCAGAGGATGGGTACATGGTGGCCATAAAGGGATGGACATGGTCAGAAACAATGCTCAGGTAGGCCGTGGCATTTAAACGATGCCCAATTGGCACTAAGGGGCCTAAAGTGTGCCAAGAAAACATCCCCCACACCATTACACCACCACCACCAGCCTGCTCAGTGGTAACAAGGCATGATGGATCCATGTTCTCATTCTGTTTACGCCAAATTCTGACTCTACCATCTGAATGTCTCAACAGAAATCGAGACTCATCAGACCAGGCAACATTTTTCCAGTCTTCAACTGTCCAATTTTGGTGAGCTCTTGCAAATTGTAGCCTCTTTTTCCTATTTGTAGTGGAGATGAGTGTTACCCGGTGGGGTCTTTTGCTGTTGTAGCCCATCTGCCTCAAAGTTCGACGTACTGTGCGTTCAGAGATGCTCTTCTGCCCACCTTGGTTGTAACGGGTGGTTATTTGAGTCACTGTTGCCCTTCTATCAGCTCGAACCAGTCTGGCCATTCTCCTCTGACCTCTGGCATCAACAAGGCATTTCCGCCCACAGAACTGCCGCTCACTGGATGTTTTTTCTTTTTCGGACCATTCTCTGTAAACCCTAGAGATGGTTGTGCGTGAAAATCCCAGTAGATTAGCAGTTTCTGAAATACTCAGACCAGCCCTTCAGGCACCAACAATCATGCCACGTTCAAAGTCACTCAAATCACCTTTCTTCCCCATACTGATGCTCGGTTTGAACTGCAGGAGATTGTCTTGACCATGTCTACATGCCTAAATGCACTGAGTTGCCGCCATGTGATTGGCTGCTTAGAAATTAAGTGTTAACGAGCAGTTGGACAGGTGTACCTAATAAAGTGGCCGGTAAATGTGTATATATATATATATATATCAAATATTAAAAAATATAATATTTATAAAATTATAAAGTATAATAACTATGTTTTGTCCTATTAACAAAAGACAGGCAATGTAGCCTATTAACAAATGTTAATAGTGTTTTTTAAGTTAAAATTATACTTTATGCATCTGTTTTGTGTCAAATGATTAACAATATAAATTGAACAAAGCTTAAAACAAACAAAATAATAAAACGAAAACAAAGCTTGAGCATTTGAACATTTGATTTAATTGAAAAGCATTTTTTAAATAAAATGTGTTTTTTCCCCCTCTGAAATAGCAAAAGCGTCACACACTAGCTGTACCTGCTCCAAATAAATAATAGTAATTAAATCAAAATATACAATCAAAATAAATAAATTATATAAAACAAAATCAAACCAAAGAAAATAAATCTTATTAAAGTTATGCAGGCACACATTTAACAATACTTCTCAAGTGACAAATAAACTAAATAGATCAAAACTCCATACACATGGAGGTAATCCCGATGATTCCTGAGGCGCCTTTCGTCATGACACTCTGATTTTGTTTTTTATAATTTATTTTATTTAGTTCGATTTTTTAATTTTATTTAATGACTATTATTTATTTAGAGCAGGTACATCTGTGTGTGATGCTTTTGCCATTTCAGAGGGAAAAAATAATTGTATTTAATTAATATATTTTGTTTCAATCCACCATAGAATTGTTGTTTGGTCTATGAAAAAAATGTATTAGTTGTGAAATGGTTGAGTATTAACAAAATAGTTTTTTAAAAGTTAAAATTATACTTTATCCATTTGTTGTGTCAAATGAACAATATTGAATAAAGCTTTAAACAAAATTAATAATAAAATTAAAACAAAGCTTGAACATTTGATTGAATTGAAAAGCATTTTTAATAGTAGAATATTGTCTTTTGTTAATAGGACAAATAATTATTATATTTTATAATATTTGATATATATATATATATATATATATATATATATATATATATATATATATATACATACAGGTGAAACTCGAAAAATTCGAATATCGTGCAAAAGTTATCATTTTGATGATTATGGCTTACAGATTATGAAAACCCCAAATTTAAAATCTCAGAAAATTAGAATATTACATGAAATCAATACAAAAAAGGATTTTAAATACAGAAATGTCGGCCCTCTGAAAAGTATAATCATGCATATGTATATAGTTATAGGCTATATACTAAATATATTAGTTTCACCTTTTAATTTGAATTACCGAATTACATGAACTTTTGCACAATATTCTAATTTTTCGAGTTTCACCTGTATATATACACACAACTATATATATATATATATATATATATATATACACATCTTAAACATATCTTTAATTAAATCGTTTAAACAAATATTTATAATAGCATTGTTTTAAACTTTGAAACGTTCTAAATCACAGAAGTAGCGCAATGCCTGGCCACGCCCACTTCCGGCATCAGACTGCCAGGCTGGCGCTGTCATCCTCACACTGCTATGACGTAGGCCTATGGTTCTGCGGTTCTGCAGTCGGTTACTATTGATCTCGCATGAACTGATGCAGTGAGAAGTGAACTGATTAACGTTAGGGTATAGCGACTTTTTTATTTGACGGTTCCAACGCGATTGCGTCAACTCTGAAGTACGCTATACTTTGGGACTGATGTTTTAAAGTTTTTTTTTTTTTTCATTTATAAAAGATGATCACTGTAGTCTGGCTCTTTATCGCTGCAGGTAGGTGCAATTCTGTGTGGACATCATAGGGTATAGAGCTGTAAAACTTGGAATAGTGCTGTCGTTTCACCATAGCGTGAAATTTAGTGCGTTAGTTTCAAATAAAGTAACGTTAGTGCTGTCGACTTGTCTTGGACTTGGTCTCCAAATGTTCTAGTTGGTCTCCTCCGTGTCCAGCAATATGATTTTTTTCTCCTTCAAAACAAAACCTTTGATGGAACGCGCTTGTTCAGAAAACGGGTAACGTTATTGTTTAATTCACAATCCATCTAGAATGGGCATTGACATTTGGCACTTGGTATATGTCAAAATCAAAATACAAAATCTTTTATGAGTCTTTTTACGAGAGTAGGCTAGAGTCTTTTTATTAGGTTAGGAAATAGGGCTGAAAGATGAATCGTATTTTCATTGCGATATGAACATGAGCCATTCCACCGAATGGGTGACATTTGCTTGTTGTAACCAGGGGCGTTTCTAGGTTTTAAAAACATCAGGGGCTGAACCTGAAACATCAGGAGCTGGGGTGGGTATAAGATAACACGATTCGATACAGAAAATAATGTATATTGCAGGCCTATATGCAGGGGGCAGACTGGTTAAAAAAATCCATCCCTGGCACTGTAACCACACCAGCCCACATTACCACACAGTCACGCACATTGAAATGTGAGGTAGTTAGGGGGGTTCGGGGGCATACTCCCCCGAGAAAATTTGGATTTCTCAGACCTACATGTGTGCATTTTAAGGTGCTTGAAGGTAAAAAAAATTGGATGACAATAGCTTTAAATGTCAGTAGGCAGTAGCATAAATGATTTGTCAAGCAGATAACAGATTCTTAAATATGAGAATGAGGATAAATGTTGAATTGAATGATCCACACTTGGAAATGCAGAAGGTTTCTGCTTATTGTTGACAATACACAATCACATATTCCAAACAGGAATGGCCTTAAATGAGAAATCTTTCAAGGATTATTTTGCATAGATGTTACATTTCAATCAAACACCAGTGCAATCTTTTTGTGTCCAGACGAGGCAAATGAGCAATTGTGTTGTGTACACTCTCTCTCTCATACACACGCAGTCATGTACACTCTCTCATACACACACAGTCATGTACACTCTCTCATACACACACAGTCATGTACACTCTCTCTCTCATACACACGCAGTCATGTACACTCTCTCATACACACACAGTCATGTACACTCTCTCATACACACACAGTCATGTACACTCTCTCTCATACACACGCAGTCATGTACACTCTCTCATACACACACAGTCATGTACACTCTCTCTCTCATACACACACAGTCATGTACACTCTCTCATACACACACAGTCATGTACACTCTCTCATACACACACAGTCATGTACACTCTCTCTCTCATACACACACAGTCATGTACACTCTCTCTCTCATACACACACAGTCATGTACACTCTCTCTCTCATACACACTCATACAGGACTCCATTTACTTTAACTCAAACCAGATTACAAGATAATGCACGAAGCCCAACACCTTCATTAAAACAACACACTGTGTGTGTATGAGAGAGTGTACATGACTGTGTGTATGAGAGAGTGTACATGACTGTGTGTATGAGAGAGTGTACATGACTGTGTGTGTATGAGAGAGAGTGTACATGATTGTGTGTGTATGAGAGAGAGTGTACATGACTGTGTGTGTATGAGAGAGTGTACATGACTGTGTGTGTATGAGAGAGTGTACATGACTGCGTGTGTATGAGAGAGAGAGTGTACATGACTGTGTGTGTATGAGAGACTGTACATGACTGTGTGTGTATGAGAGAGAGAGTGTACATGACTGTGTGTGTATGAGAGAGTGTACATGACTGTGTGTGTATGAGAGAGAGTGTACATGACTGTGTGTGTTTGAGAGAGAGAGTGTACATGACTGTGTGTGTATGAGAGAGAGAGTGTACATGACTGTGTGTGTATGAGAGAGAGAGTGTACATGACTGTGTGTGTATGAGAGAGAGAGTGTACATGACTGTGTGTGTATGAGAGAGTGAGTGTACATGACTGTGTGTGTATGAGAGAGAGAGTGTACATGACTGTGTGTGTATGAGAGACTGTACATGACTGTGTGTGTATGAGAGACTGTACATGACTGTGTGTGTATGAGAGACTGTACATGACTGTGTGTGTATGAGAGAGTGTACATGACTGTGTGTGTATGAGAGAGAGAGTGTACATGACTGTGTGTGTATGAGAGAGAGAGTGTACATGACTGTGTGTGTATGAGAGAGAGAGTGTACATGACTGTGTGTGTATGAGAGACTGTACATGACTGTGTGTGTATGAGAGAGTGTACATGACTGTGTGTATGAGAGAGAGAGTGTACATGACTGTGTGTGTATGAGAGAGAGAGTGTACATGACTGTGTGTGTATGAGAGAGAGAGTGTACATGACTGTGTGTGTATGAGAGAGTGAGTGTACATGACTGTGTGTGTATGAGAGAGAGAGTGTACATGACTGTGTGTGTATGAGAGACTGTACATGACTGTGTGTGTATGAGAGAGAGAGACTGTACATGACTGTGTGTGTATGAGAGAGAGAGTGTACATGACTGTGTGTGTATGAGAGAGAGAGTGTACATGACTGTGTGTGTATGAGAGAGAGAGTGTACATGACTGTGTGTGTATGAGAGAGAGAGTGTACATGACTGTGTGTGTATGAGAGAGAGAGTGTACATGACTGTGTGTGTATGAGAGAGAGTACATGACTGCGTGTGTATGAGAGAGAGAGTGTACATGACTGTGTGTGTATGAGAGAGAGAGTGTACATGACTGTGTGTGTATGAGAGACTGTACATGACTGTGTGTGTATGAGAGAGAGTGTACATGACTGTGTGTGTATGAGAGAGAGTGTACATGACTGTGTGTGTATGAGAGAGAGAGTGTACATGACTGTGTGTGTATGAGAGAGAGAGTGTACATGACTGTGTGTGTATGAGAGAGAGACTGTACATGACTGTGTGTGTATGAGAGACTGTACATGACTGTGTGTGTATGAGAGAGAGTGTACATGACTGTGTGTGTATGAGAGAGAGTGTACATGACTGTGTGTGTATGAGAGAGAGTGTACATGACTGTGTGTGTATGAGAGACTGTACATGACTGTGTGTGTATGAGAGACTGTACATGACTGTGTGTGTATGAGAGAGAGTGTACATGACTGTGTGTGTATGAGAGAGTGTACATGACTGTGTGTGTATGAGAGAGAGAGTGTACATGACTGTGTGTGTATGAGAGAGTGTACATGACTGTGTGTGTATGAGAGAGAGAGTGTACATGACTGTGTGTGTATGAGAGAGAGAGTGTACATGACTGTGTGTGTATGAGAGAGAGTGTACATGACTGTGTGTGTATGAGAGACTGTACATGACTGTGTGTGTATGAGAGAGAGAGTGTACATGACTGTGTGTGTATGAGAGAGAGAGTGTACATGACTGTGTGTGTATGAGAGAGAGAGTGTACATGACTGTGTGTGTATGAGAGAGAGAGTGTACATGACTGTGTGTGTATGAGAGAGAGAGTGTACATGACTGTGTGTGTATGAGAGAGAGTGTACATGACTGTGTGTGTATGAGAGAGAGAGTGTACATGACTGTGTGTGTATGAGAGAGAGAGTGTACATGACTGTGTGTGTATGAGAGAGAGAGTGTACATGACTGTGTGTGTATGAGAGAGAGTGTACATGACTGTGTGTGTATGAGAGACTGTACATGACTGTGTGTGTATGAGAGAGTGTACATGACTGTGTGTGTATGAGAGAGAGTGTACATGACTGTGTGTGTATGAGAGAGAGAGTGTACATGACTGTGTGTGTATGAGAGAGAGAGTGTACATGACTGTGTGTGTATGAGAGAGAGTGTACATGACTGTGTGTGTATGAGAGACTGTACATGACTGTGTGTGTATGAGAGAGAGTGTACATGACTGTGTGTGTGTATGAGAGAGAGTGTACATGACTGTGTGTGTATGAGAGACTGTACATGACTGTGTGTGTATGAGAGACTGTACATGACTGTGTGTGTATGAGAGACTGTACATGACTGTGTGTGTATGAGAGAGAGAGTGTACATGACTGTGTGTGTATGAGAGAGAGAGTGTACATGACTGTGTGTGTATGAGAGAGAGAGTGTACATGACTGTGTGTGTATGAGAGAGAGAGTGTACATGACTGTGTGTGTATGAGAGAGAGTGTACATGACTGTGTGTGTATGAGAGACTGTACATGACTGTGTGTGTATGAGAGAGAGTGTACATGACTGTGTGTGTGTATGAGAGAGAGTGTACATGACTGTGTGTGTATGAGAGAGAGAGTGTACATGACTGTGTGTGTGTATGAGAGAGAGAGTGTACATGACTGTGTGTGTATGAGAGAGAGAGTGTACATGACTGTGTGTGTATGAGAGAGAGAGTGTACATGACTGTGTGTATGAGAGAGAGAGTGTACATGACTGTGTGTGTATGAGAGAGAGTGTACATGACTGTGTGTGTATGAGAGACTGTACATGACTGTGTGTGTATGAGAGAGAGTGTACATGACTGTGTGTGTGTATGAGAGAGAGTGTACATGACTGTGTGTGTATGAGAGACTGTACATGACTGTGTGTGTATGAGAGACTGTACATGACTGTGTGTGTATGAGAGACTGTACATGACTGTGTGTGTATGAGAGACTGTACATGACTGTGTGTATGAGAGAGCGAGTGTACATGACTGTGTGTGTATGAGAGAGTGTACATGACTGTGTGTATGAGAGAGAGAGTGTACATGACTGTGTGTGTATGAGAGACTGTACATGACTGTGTGTGTATGAGAGAGAGAGTGTACATGACTGTGTGTGTATGAGAGAGTGTACATGACTGTGTGTGTATGAGAGAGAGAGTGTACATGACTGTGTGTGTATGAGAGAGAGAGTGTACATGACTGTGTGTGTATGAGAGAGTGTACATGACTGTGTGTGTATGAGAGAGAGAGTGTACATGACTGTGTGTGTATGAGAGAGAGAGTGTACATGACTGTGTGTGTATGAGAGAGAGAGTGTACATGACTGTGTGTATGAGAGACTGTACATGACTGTGTGTGTATGAGAGAGTGTACATGACTGTGTGTGTATGAGAGAGAGAGTGTACATGACTGTGTGTATGAGAGAGAGTGTACATGACTGTGTGTGTATGAGAGAGTGTACATGACTGTGTGTATGAGAGACTGTACATGACTGTGTGTGTATGAGAGAGAGAGTGTACATGACTGTGTGTGTATGAGAGAGAGAGTGTACATGACTGTGTGTGTATGAGAGAGAGAGTGTACATGACTGTGTGTGTATGAGAGAGAGAGTGTACATGACTGTGTGTGTATGAGAGAGTGTACATGACTGTGTGTGTATGAGAGAGTGTACATGACTGTGTGTATGAGAGAGAGAGTGTACATGACTGTGTGTGTATGAGAGAGAGTGTACATGACTGTGTGTGTATGAGAGACTGTACATGACTGTGTGTGTATGAGAGAGTGTACATGACTGTGTGTATGAGAGACTGTACATGACTGTGTGTGTATGAGAGAGAGAGTGTACATGACTGTGTGTGTATGAGAGAGAGAGTGTACATGACTGTGTGTGTATGAGAGAGAGAGTGTACATGACTGTGTGTGTATGAGAGAGAGAGTGTACATGACTGTGTGTGTATGAGAGAGAGAGTGTACATGACTGTGTGTGTATGAGAGAGAGAGTGTACATGACTGTGTGTGTATGAGAGAGAGAGTGTACATGACTGTGTGTGTATGAGAGAGTGTACATGACTGTGTGTATGAGAGAGAGAGTGTACATGACTGTGTGTGTATGAGAGAGAGTGTACATGACTGTGTGTGTATGAGAGAGAGTGTACATGACTGTGTGTGTATGAGAGAGTGTACATGACTGTGTGTGTATGAGAGAGTGTACATGACTGTGTGTATGAGAGAGAGAGTGTACATGACTGTGTGTATGAGAGAGAGTGTACATGACTGTGTGTGTATGAGAGAGAGTGTACATGACTGTGTGTGTATGAGAGAGTGTACATGACTGTGTGTGTATGAGAGAGAGAGTGTACATGACTGTGTGTGTATGAGAGAGAGAGTGTACATGACTGTGTGTGTATGAGAGAGAGAGTGTACATGACTGTGTGTGTATGAGAGAGAGAGTGTACATGACTGTGTGTGTATGAGAGAGTGTACATGACTGTGTGTGTATGAGAGAGAGAGTGTACATGACTGTGTGTATGAGAGAGAGAGTGTACATGACTGTGTGTGTATGAGAGAGTGTACATGACTGTGTGTGTATGAGAGAGTGTACATGACTGTGTGTATGAGAGAGAGTGTACATGACTGTGTGTGTATGAGAGAGAGTGTACATGACTGTGTGTGTATGAGAGAGAGTGTACATGACTGTGTGTGTATGAGAGAGTGTACATGACTGTGTGTGTATGAGAGAGTGTACATGACTGTGTGTGTATGAGAGAGAGTGTACATGACTGTGTGTGTATGAGAGAGAGTGTACATGACTGTGTGTATGAGAGAGAGAGTGTACATGACTGTGTGTGTATGAGAGAGAGTGTACATGACTGTGTGTGTATGAGAGAGAGTGTACATGACTGTGTGTGTATGAGAGAGAGAGTGTACATGACTGTGTGTGTATGAGAGAGTGTACATGACTGTGTGTGTATGAGAGAGTGTACATGACTGTGTGTATGAGAGAGAGAGTGTACATGACTGTGTGTGTATGAGAGAGTGTACATGACTGTGTGTATGAGAGAGAGAGTGTACATGACTGTGTGTGTATGAGAGAGTGTACATGACTGTGTGTATGAGAGAGAGTGTACATGACTGTGTGTGTATGAGAGAGTGTACATGACTGTGTGTGTATGAGAGAGTGTACATGACTGTGTGTATGAGAGAGAGAGTGTACATGACTGTGTGTGTATGAGAGAGTGTACATGACTGTGTGTGTATGAGAGAGAGAGTGTACATGACTGTGTGTGTATGAGAGAGTGTACATGACTGTGTGTGTATGAGAGAGAGTGTACATGACTGTGTGTGTATGAGAGAGAGTGTACATGACTGTGTGTATGAGAGAGTGTACATGACTGTGTGTGTATGAGAGAGAGTGTACATGACTGTGTGTGTATGAGAGAGAGTGTACATGACTGTGTGTATGAGAGAGTGTACATGACTGTGTGTGTATGAGAGAGAGAGTGTACATGACTGTGTGTGTATGAGAGAGAGAGTGTACATGACTGTGTGTGTATGAGAGAGAGAGTGTACATGACTGTGTGTGTATGAGAGAGAGTGTACATGACTGTGTGTGTATGAGAGAGAGTGTACATGACTGTGTGTGTATGAGAGAGTGTACATGACTGTGTGTGTATGAGAGAGAGTGTACATGATTGTGTGTGTATGAGAGAGAGAGTGTACATGACTGTGTGTGTATGAGAGAGAGTGTACATGACTGTGTGTGTATGAGAGAGAGTGTACATGACTGTGTGTATGAGAGAGTGTACATGACTGTGTGTGTATGAGAGAGAGTGTACATGACTGTGTGTATGAGAGAGTGTACATGACTGTGTGTGTATGAGAGAGAGAGTGTACATGACTGTGTGTGTATGAGAGAGAGAGAGTGTACATGACTGTGTGTGTATGAGAGAGAGAGTGTACATGACTGTGTGTGTATGAGAGAGAGAGTGTACATGACTGTGTGTGTATGAGAGAGAGAGTGTACATGACTGTGTGTATGAGAGAGAGAGAGTGTACATGACTGTGTGTGTATGAGAGAGAGAGTGTACATGACTGTGTGTGTATGAGAGAGAGAGTGTACATGACTGTGTGTGTATGAGAGAGAGAGTGTACATGACTGTGTGTGTATGAGAGAGAGAGTGTACATGACTGTGTGTGTATGAGAGAGAGAGTGTACATGACTGTGTGTGTATGAGAGAGAGAGTGTACATGACTGTGTGTGTATGAGAGAGAGAGTGTACATGACTGTGTGTGTATGAGAGAGAGAGTGTACATGACTGTGTGTGTATGAGAGAGAGAGTGTACATGACTGTGCGTGTATGAGAGAGAGAGTGTACATGACTGTGCGTGTATGAGAGAGAGAGTGTACATGACTGTGTGTGTATGAGAGAGAGAGTGTACATGACTGTGTGTGCATAAGATTTCTGTGTTGAAGTGATTTACTATGTGCTAGTAGTACTTTACAGCGAAGGAGGTGGAAATAGGAAAAAGGAGAGAGAGAAGAAGGGAGGGAGAGAGAAAGAGTGTCACTCTAGTGTTCAATCTGTGCTATTATAATTTACTCACAAATTATTTTCTATGCCTTTTGTTAATGTTTCTGTTTGGAATCAATTCGGCCACAGCAAAAAAAGTTTAGAGAAAACTGCAATAAAAGTGAAATGAAATCAATTTTAAAAATGTGAACTAACCTTTTTTATGTAACGTTTGATATTGCAACACTCATAAATTTCATAAAAGTGCGTATCTATACCACAAATTAAATTTCTCGTACCATTTATACGCCAAAAATGTTTTTTTTTTTTTTGTGCATACGCACTGTAAACCTGTGGGTATGATTAGGGGTGTGGAGTGTGTGCGTATTACACGCCATAAAGTGCGTATCATATGCACGCGAAAACTATTTTTAGCGTATTGGTACGGGAAATTAAATTCGTGGTATAGATACAGTTTCATGAGACCGGGCTGGATATTGTTATCAAATTTGGTTTATAATCATTTAAAATTAGATATAAGAATCATAAAGTAGGCTATCTACATTTTTTACCTCTAGTTGAGTTGACATGTAATGACCCATCCATTATTCAGACTCTTGAGAACTTAATTATAAAGCATTATATATAGCATTATAAAAATTAGCCCATTAAATGCACAAAAATGGTGCCACTTTCAAGAACAAATAAACCAGAATATTTTTAAGCAATGCCTATAAAAGTGAACTTATTAATGGTATGAAATGTATTTAAAACCAAGAACCAACATTTCCATGAACTGTATTTCTAGAAAATATAAATAAACCACAAATTAGCCTACATACTGTATGTGACTAGTACATTACAAAGGTCAACTGATCTTTTTCACACTTTCATGTTCATTAGGTGAAAGGCTTCAAATAAACACACTTTTAATCTCAGATTTTAAATTCCAGTGCAGAAAGTGCATGTCAGATGTACAGGTGAAAAAAGTTCGTGCAAAAGTTATAATTTTGATGATTATGTCTTACAGTTACAGCTTATGAAAACCCCAAATTCAAAATCTCCGAAAATTAGAATATTACATGAAATCAATTAAAAAAAGGATTTTAAATACAGAAATGTCGGCCCTCTGAAAAGTATAATCATGCATATGTATATATATATATACTAAATATATTAGATTCACCTTTTAATTTGAATTGCTGAAATACATGAACTTTTGCACGATATTCTAATTTTTCGAGTTTCACTTGTATGTTCTCCAGACACACTTTAGTTTCTAAAGTGATGCTGTGTTCATCTATATTGAAAAACAACTGGAGATGAACACACACACATAGACATTTTGGTGGTGTGTGGTGAGCATTATGTGATGTGGTATCAGTGTGTAAGGGGCTTTACTCTGTATTGCATTATTTGCCTGCCATTTCCTGGTTTGGGTTTACAGATGTGGGGAGGTGTGGGTGCCATTTTCTTTCAATATTTTTTTCCTTTTTTCTAGAGAGGGAGCAGGTTTTAGCCCTGTGTCTTTGTCATGTTCTTTGGTTTGCCTTGTTTTCATTAACCACATAGGGTTTTTTTTTTGTTATTTTATCTACATTGCTTGGCTTAAAATTACTTTTTTTTTTGCCATTACTATTTTACTTTTTCTATATTACTATTTTACTTTTTCTATATAAGCTTTAGTAATTGCTTCATAAATATTGTGGACAGAAGAGTAGTGGGACATCAGGAGACCTGATTTACAATCATTTTATCGGCAAGAACAAAACAAGTTGCTTTAGTATCTAGGTTTTAACAAATGCTATTTTTGTATTGAGGAGGAATTTTGTGGCCTAAAACATGCAGTATATTTCTAAAACAACCTTTTATATGTCAAAATATTGCATGTGATTCATGACCCCTTTAATACATTCAGTTCATTTGAAAATATTTTCCAAAATCAGATAGGGCTGTTGGAACACATAAGACGACAACCTGGAAAACAGTTCTAAAGTATAGTAAATAATTTCTTTCTTTCTTTACAAACAGTCGCTGGTCACGTTGCTGGGTCCAAGTTGGAGGCGACGGAGGGACAAAATGTTACCATACTCTTCAAAACTCGACTGGAGAGAGTCAATGAAGTGAGGATAATTTATAAAGGAGAGAGCCAAGGAAAACGTCTGCTTGCCCAGTACTGTTCCCCTGATGCTGTTCCCATCTGTGACCCCATCCAAACATCTCATCTGCAAGTTAAAGGAGGAAATGTGTCCTTGACTCTTGTGAATGTGAACGTCTCCAGCTCAGGCCTCTATACAGCACGAGCCATCACTGCTAATGTAGAGTATGTGGTGCACCATTCACTTGTTGTCAACAGTGAGTATGTTACTATAATACAACAAATCAAACCTTATTATAAAACGTTACTAACAAATAATTTATTTAGAGCACCTCTGAAGTCCTTTCACCTTTAGCAAGAGTGGTTAGTAAGATTTAGACTTAATAATCTACAGTATTTTCAGGTTATTTATGACAATGTGTAGAACAATAACCCATAAAATCATTTAGTTTAGACTGTGAAACCAGAACAAAGCAAGTTGTTGTTAGCTAGCTACTAATTTTATTAAAGGGGTGGTAAAGTATGATTTCACTTTTCTAACTTTAGTTAGTGTGAAATGTTGCTGTTTGCGCATAAACAACATTATCAAAGTTACACCGCTCAAAGTTCAAAGCAAAGGAAGATATTTGCTTTTAAAGCTACACTGTGTGATTTTTACCCCCATCTAGCGGTGAAAAGGTGTATGACCATCCAGTTAATATTAGTTTCTGTTCCTCTCAATTCCGATTTCGTTTTAACTCCTACGGTGGCCGATGTAGTCCAAGATTAACATGGCTTCCAGTTCGACCTCGTCCATGAGTGTTCCTTTAAGTGATGACGTTACTTTAGAAAACTAGTATAATTTGCAGTAATTTAATTTGTCAGTTAACATATAGGTTATGACATCTATGTAAAATGAATAATAGTTTTATGTTTTCGTAATTTTTTTACCATTTCATTGCTAACATCAGTTATCAGGTTCCCAGACGAATGCAAGCTAATCTTAGTAAAGTAACTTTTATCAGTGCTATCGTTATTCTGTATGTTGTACGACATCACTAGCGTAAGGCAAAGTTTAATTCTTAAGCTCGAATTCGTCTTAATTCTCTTTTTCGCTTCCTTGGCGACTCTGATACGTATCCTCGAGAATAAGAGTGATCCTCCATCAGCAACAGACTTTCAAAAAGGCTTTCAGGTTTTTATATATATCAGTCTCAAGCAATCCCCCTCTTGACATTCGACACGGTGCCATCGAGTGTTAAAACGCGAAAGGCGAAGCTTGAATTAACGGGTATGTCCCTCTTTGGCTAATGTACTTTCAAGATGGAGGGGCAACATGGTGACCGACATTAGAACCCCTTACCCGTATGTATTTTCAATGGCATATTATACACGAGAATACTTTATTACTTGAACGAAGTAAATATACATTAATGAGCACATATATTTTTGAAAGGACTAAGTGTTTTTAGCTAAGAATAAACTAAAAAAGTTACACAGTGTAGCTTTAAAGAAAAGCACTACAACAAACAGCTGGTAGGAACTACATGAGCTTCCTCCCGGGTTAGTGACATCACTAACCCTAAAATGTACATAAGCCCCGCCCCCGGGAACACACAGTCCATGTTGAGAAGAGGAAGAGCTGTTGGAGTCGAGCTCATTTGTGAGTCATCTCAAACTTTAGCATTCCTCTTTTCACATGCAATAGAAAGTCACTCTGTGTGCATCTCACAACAGTTCCTATACGAGCGATTTACAGATTACCATGACAGAATACGCTAATTGAAGATAGTTAACTCCACATCAGCAACATAAAGTCATCCACTAACCATTCTACATGTTTTCACTTCTTCTTAGTCTCTCCATCTTTGTCTGACTCCGGTTTAACATTATAAGGCAGAACAGTTTCTGTCATTTTAGTGTGTCTGCGTGAGGTAATCGGAGCTGCTAACACACACACACACACACACACACACTCTTTTGAAACTCCGCCCTCTGCTGCAGCTCATTTGCATTTAAAGGGCCAGGCACAAAACGGTGCGTTTTTGCTAACCCTCAAAAAGTGACAACTTTAACATGCTATATAAAAATATCTGTGGGGTATTTTGTGCTAAAACTTCACACACACACTCTGGGGACATCAGAGATTTATTGTACATCTTGTGAAAATGGCATTATACCACCCCTTTAAATTGTAGGCTATATGGTAGAAAATTAGTTAAAATTAACTTTTTAATGCTACTTTTTAATATTGATACGATTATATACCCACATAATTATCAGGTCTAGCAAAGAAGGATTTTATCTTACAAAGCTATGAAATCCACTGCAAAACATTTTATCATGTGTTGGTATTTTAAGAAATGAAGTTTGCACATTATCCTGCTCTAAAACTGCAGAGACTGAATTCAAACACGCAAATGCTTCACAAAATCCTCAGCTAAAAACTATTCAGACGTTGTTAATGATGTAAAGACTCTGTGTCGCATTGTTTGATCTACAGCATGAAGTCCTCAAGATTTATTTTGCCTTGCACTATTTCTTAGATAATTTGCGTTTGAATCTGTTCCTCATTTGACTTTGATTAGAAAAGAGCAAAAGTTTGTCTGATAGTAACATTTGCTAGAGTAGAATTGGCCAGTAATGTTTTAAGGAGTTAAGAGTTGTTTGACTTGCAGTTTATAATCCTCTAATTGTCTCTGTTGTCTGTTGTATCTTCCAGAAGCTCCAGTTTCCTCCACTACATCTCCTCCACACTCCTCCTCCAGCCCAAACCCTCCACGCTCCTCTGACCGACTCTGGCTTTATGCTTTAATAACTGCATTCATCTTCATCATCATCTTCATCCTCATCATCATCTTGGCTCTTTGCTGCTACTGTAGGAGGAGGAAGGCAAGTCTTACTTACATTAGGGCTTTGACCTTAGCCCAAAAATCATATTTGAAGTTTGTTTGTTTATTAATATTTGAATATATTCGAATTTTTATTAATATTTTGACCTTTAAATGCCTTCAGTAAGACCTATATTGTATCAAACTTAAGTTGTATATGTTCTGTCCACCAGAGGGCAGTGTATCAGTCAATGTCCATAGGCAGGCAATGAAGAAAAGCACACTGTCACGACTGTTTTTTTTAATTAAAAATCAGACCCTGGATTAAACACAAACAGTATGCTTCCGTAAATACTGAAGTACTGCAAAGACAAAATAAATAAAGTTAGGCCCTATTTGGTAGACCTATTCAAAACAAGCACGTCCTGCCAGCATTACGGCCCATTAACAGATAGTTTCACTCACATATTCTACCAGCCATTACAATACTGACACATTGTTTAGCGATCTGACCGCAATTGGTTTACAAAATAGGGGCTAACCAGGACACTAGCGTCACCGACAGGAGCCCAGATGACCAATAATACAAATGAGCTCGCGATTCAAGATGGCGCCGATGTTGTTGGCATGCCGTCTGCAGTCTGCCCTGTTACTATCTCTTGCACTTACTATGTTTTTATATATGCCCCATTTAGTTTTATATTGCAATGCTATATTGGTCTATGACCGTTTACTACTTCTAAACATCCGTAGCACGCTTTCCACCTTGCCTAACGTCAGGTGTGATGTCTGTGGACCGTGTTTCGAGCTTCCACCCTGTCCATCCCTCCTTCCTGCATACCCGTGCCAGCTCCAAGCCGATCTACCGCGCCGGAGAGGCCGGAGAAGGCGTGGCAAGCGCGGTGGCATCGCTGTACGACTCAGATCGGCCCTTCTATGGAACTACGATCCGCACCTCGCCTTGCTCCGACAGGGATCGGAGTTTGCTTACAATTCCTCCACCGGCCAGTCTTCTCTGGATGGCCCCCCTCGATGGCTGCGCCCTATCATACCCGGATTCCTCTCTGCACCTGCTCGGATTTACAGTCACCGTCGTCGTGATGGAGCTAATCTTTACAATCTTCGCTCGCTGTGCCGAGAAACACAGCCAGTGACTGCTTCATCGCGACTGAAGTTTGCACTCATCAACGACCGGTCTTTGGTAAATAAAACCTTCATCTTAAATGACTTTTTTACCTCTCAAACGCTGGATTTCTTGTGTGTCACCGAGACTTGGACAAAGCCTGGCGAGTTATCTCCGTTTTCGGAACTGGTGCCTCGCGGCTGTCATTTCTTAAACTCCCCGCGCTTGTCTGGCCGCGGCGGAGGTCTCGCCACTGTTTTTAAAAACTCACTTCACTGTAGACCTCTTTCTCATACCTGTCAAGTATCCCGTTTTGGCCGGGAAAGTCCCGTATTTAACCCTTCTTTCCCACCGTCCTCCCGTATTAGGATTTTCCCGTAAATCTCCCGTATTTTAACCTGCATTATTGAAAAATAATAATGACGCGGGCGAAAAAAAAAAAAAAAAAAAAATCCAATCTGAGCTCTGTCACTAGCCTCGCGATAACTAACGTTACAGGTACTGTAGGTGGCAGTTGTCGCGATGTTAGTGTGTGAGGTCAGATGATGAGTGACAACGCGGGGCAAACAAAAAACAAACAAAAACAGAGACGGATGATGGACGCTATGACAGAGCAAGGTACTCTTGCCAAAAAAGCAAAACCCTCATGTACTAAATACCGCGATCAATGGGATAGCGAATTTACTTTTCTGAAGAGGAGCAGGGTGGGGGCCAGTCACGCGTTTTGTAAGTTTTGTAACTGCGACTTTAGCATCTCACACGGGGAAGGAATGATGTATCTCGATCAGCACGAGAAAGGGTGTTTTAGCATGGTACGAAAGATTGTTACACAGAATAGGATGACGTTAGACAACACATAACTGTTTGCTCTACTCTCATGTAAAATTAACCACTCTGGCCCAGTCCACAAATACACTCCTTCCAAAACAGTTAATACAAAGTCTGCAACAATTTTTTTTTCAATAACTCACTAAAAGAGTAAAGAAAAGTTATGTGAACTGAAAAGAAAAACTGCAAATGAAAAGAAAAACTGTAAAAGAAAAGCAATATGAAATGAAAATGTGTGGAATGAAAATAAAATGTAAATGTAAAGACAAGCAATGTTAAATGAACAGAAAATATGCAAATAAGCCTTTAAATAAATGCTCTTAATACCCTATAACGATACCATACATAGGCCTATTAAGACAGGTGTTTTAGGCCATGTCCACACGGACACGGGTATTTTTACAACCGGAGTTTTTCCTACAGCGTTTTTAAAAAAAATCCCGTCCACACATGCTCGGTCTCCGTCTACATGAAAACGTAAAAACACGCTATCAAGCGCGGTCAAGAGCATGCCACGCCAGCAGGCGGCGATATAAACCTTAACCCTAAAGCCACGTTGGCCAATCAGAAGCGCAAATCTGATGTCAAACACAGCTGATAACGGCGCACACTCTGACGTCGCAAGGCAAAAACCCCGGTTTCACTGTCTACACGACAACACTGTAACCGGCGTTTCTGAAAATCCTCACCCTGGCAGGGGTTTTCAAAAATGTTCGGTTTCAGTGCGTTTTCTTGTGGACGAACGGCCGAACCGCGTAAAAAAAGTCACGGTTATAAAAATACCCGTGTCCGTGTGGACAGGGCACACGCACACACACACACACATATATATATATATATATATGTGTGTGTGTGTGTGTGTGTGTGTTTTCATTTAGGCTATAACAACTGTCTTAAAATGTAAGGGATACTGGAGCTTGGTTGGGGTGGTGGGACTGCTCGTGGTGGGCGCCGGAAAATTTCCCTTATTTTCAAATCCAAAACTTGACAGGTATGCTCTTTCTACTGGCTCTTACCACAGTTTTGAGGTACAACTGCTACAATTAGTCTTAGTAAACCCCATTTCCATAGCTCTAATTTATCGTCCTCCTCTGCAAAATAAGGACTTTTTAAGTGAGCTTGCTGCACTAATGGGCGATTTAGTTATCAGGCATGACAAAATATTACTGCTGGGTGATTTCAACATTCATGTTTGCTGTACTTCCAAACCATACTCAGCTGACTTTCAAAATATGATCGAGTCGTTCGACTTTACTCAGTGGGTTTCTGGTCCAACACACATCCACGGCCACACCCTTGATTTGATTTTAACCCATGGCTTCTCTATCTTGGATATAGAAATCAGCAGTGCATCTTTCTCTGACCACATGCCTGTACTTTTTACTGTTCCTCTGCCTGGACGCACACTTAAAAATCCATCGCTGGCACGTTTAACACGCTGTCTTAATCAACGCTCCAGTGAAGATTTTTCCACAGCCTATCATGATGTGCGAAACTCCCTGGAATCTAATTCTACCCTACACAACCTGGACGCTGATGCACATCTTAATCTTTTTAACTCCACCTGCTCAGACATTATGAATTCTATTGCGCCTTTGAAGTATAAAAACCACAAGCCTGCACCTGTGCCTTGGCACACTGACACTACACGTACCCTTAGACGGGTATGTAGACAGGCGGAGCGCAAATGGAAAAAGGACCATCTGCAGGTTTCGTATGAAATCATGAAAAACGCCTACAAGGCATTTCAGAATGCCGCAAAGTCTGCAAAATGTAAACATTTTTCTGAACTCATATCTAACAATTGTCATAAACCTCAAGTTCTCTTTGCTACTATTAATTCAGTTTTAAATCCCTCTGTGCATCCCATTTTAGAGCCATCTACTGCTCTCTGTGACAACTTTGGGAGGTTCTTTGTTGATAAAATCACAACCTTAAGATCTCACTTGTCTAACTCTGGATATACACATGTTGATCCATTATGTCCCTCCATCTGGTCTGAGTTTAAGCCGATTGATCTGGACACATGTAACGAAATTGTTGGTCATTTAAAACCTACTATCTGTCCACAGGATATTATTCCACCTTTTTTCCTGAGACAAATCATGCCCACAGTTGGTCCTGGCCTGTTATTTTTAATTAACAAATGCCTGTCAACTGGTGCCTTCCCAAGCAGTCTGAAAGTTGCTGTGGTGACGCCGTATCTTAAAAAAACCAATCTCGATCCTTCCGCTCTTTGTAACTTTCGTCCTATTTCTAACTTACCTTTTATTTCGAAAATCATTGAGAGAGTTGTACTGATTCAACTACAATCATACTTATCTGTAAATTCCCTCCATGAAACATTTCAATCTGGTTTTCAAGCTTTACACAGTACTGAATCTGCTCTCTTAAGAGTTTCAAGTGATATTTTCACTGAAACTGACTCTGGGAAATCACTGGCTCTAGTTTTATTAGATTTGAGTGCTGCATTTGATTTAGTTGATCATGAGGTCCTGTTGCGACGTCTGGAGTTATCCGTGGGCTTTAGAGGCACAGTATTGCAGTGGTTCCGCTCCTATCTGACCAACAGATGTTTTAGCGTCCGTATAGGGCATCAATCCTCCTCTAGTGTACCTTTGAACTGCGGAGTCCCACAGGGATCAATCCTCGGGCCCGTATTGTTTATTTTATATTTGCTACCTCTGGCTTCCATTTTTAACAAATACGGAGTATCCTTTCATCTGTATGCTGACGATACTCAGATTTACTTTCCTTTAAAACAAAACGATAAAAATGGTCTACAACCCCTATTTGACTGCTTAAGTGAACTTAAACTTTGGCTTTCAAGTAACTTTCTAAACCTAAACGAAAATAAAACAGAAATAATTATCTTCGGCCCCAGGGAAAACTGCACGTATGATGCCGACCGTGGTACTCTCGCACCGTATGAAACCCACTGTGCAAGAAATCTGGGTTTCCTGTTTGACCACAACTTAAAATTTGAGAAACAGATCAGTGCCGTCGTAAAGTCATGCTTTTTTCACCTCCGTCAACTTTCTAAAGTGAAACCTTTTCTAACTCAGAGTAATCTCCAGACAGTGATTCATGCATTCGTAACATCTCGACTAGACTATTGTAACTCTCTTTATTTTGGTCTATCTCAGTCTTCTCTCTCTCGCCTACAGCTAGTGCAAAACGCAGCAGCTAGACTCCTCACTGGGACACGCAAGTATGAATCGATCACCCCTATCTTATTCAAACTTCATTGGCTACCTATCAAATTTAGAATTGATTTTAAAATTTTACTTTTTGTGTATAAAGCTCTTAACAATTCGGCCCCTCAGTACCTGACCGATCTGCTCCGTCTGTACAAACCTTCTCGTGCCTTGAGATCCAGTGACCACTGCCTTCTTATCGTGCCTAGATCCAGACTCAAAAAAACGAGGCGACCGTGCTTTTGCCACTGCTGGCCCAAAACTCTGGAACAGTCTGCCTCTCTATATCAGACTGGCTCCCTCCGTCTCCATATTTAAATCTTCTTTAAAGACTTTTTTATTTTCTCTTGCTTTTAATTCTCCCTGATTGTTAATAGCTTATTTTTTATTGTCCTGTGCATTATTTTTTCTGCTTTGTACAGCACTTTGGTCAGCCCTGGCTGTTTTTAAACGTGCTCTATAAATAAATATTATTATTATTATTATTATTATTATTCACATCTTCACCAGGCGTGAAAAAGCCTCGAAATCTGAATTGAAAACAACGTTTACAAGCAAACACATTCACAAAAAATAATGCACATAACAGGTTCGAATATTAATATCGAATAAACGCCTCTGATTGGTCATTATTTTCAACAGAAATGCCTGTGATTGGCTACAGTACTCAAATATGCAAAATCACGTTGTAAATATTGAACTCACAGGACACAAATATCACTTTAATTTACCAGATCACTTTAATTTACTTTTGTTTTATTTAACAATACAAATTGTTACACGTAGCAATATAACTCTGTTAATCCTGCAATAAATATGACTTGCATTGATCTGCAGCCACACACACCGCTGAAGTGTCAAGCTTTGACTTCAGCACATTTTTATTTGATTTACATGATGTCTTGTAATTGTGTTTTTCACTAAGCTCAGATTTCTGTTGTTCTCTTTACAGATCCTGTGTTTTAAAAGAAAGGATGAATTGGGAACCAGTTAGAGAGACTGTGTGTCCATCGCCATCAACGGTTGTGGAGAAAAGGCTGAAGCTCTTCTCACGGATCCCCGAGTGTCTCAACACTGAATCAACTTTAACCCCTTAAACCCCCTGAACTTTACAGTGAATGTAGCCTATTTGAGTAACTCATAAGTAGTCCTGAGTTATTTGCTGATAAATAGAATTTCTTTTTTGCATAATTTTATAAAGTACTTTTTTGTAGGCTACTATGTACTGCAATGTGTCAAAAACATCATACAGCTCACAAAACATTCACAGATCGTTGAAAATGGCACATCATTTTTTTACAGCATATTATTACAATTTAAATGAGCCCAAAATGAACATAATCTATTGTGATATTCCTCATGGAGGAACAATTTTAAAAATGGCCATTAGCAGCCGTCAAGGACTGAACAAAAAGGCTAGCTTTGTTCAAAATGCTGTAACTTTTGATATCTTCATGTAATCAGCACAAAGTGTGATCCAGAAGCAGCTCACATGTAGAGGGACTTCACCAACATTTCCTTCAGAGTTATTCCATGTCAAATAAGAAAGATATGCAAAATCAAAAAATATTTATATATATTTTTTCTTTTATCAGCAGTTTAAAGTTACGAGTCTTTAGTTTTGTGTGTCACTCAGAAAACAACAGCTCTAAAAATGACCTGAGTTTAAGGGGTTAATCTATTATTCAGCTTTACAGTTAAAATATTGAGTTACACTTATTTTAACTGATAAATAAAACAAAGAAATCACTTCAGCTTTTAAAAACTCCAGCTTTAATCTTTGCAAACCAAAAGATCACTTTACTGTAATATGTTTTAGATGTTGCATTTACTTTATGAAGATATAACTCCAGCTCCAGCCGTCACACACTCACATCCGGATCACATGTCGTAACTTCCCTCTTTAATGATCAAACATGCATGGTGCTCTCATGAAATGCCACTTCCATCTTGCATGCATTACAAATGAGGGTTTTTTTTGTTTCTAATTGTCACATTTTTTCCACTGTTCTGTTTTAGCTTCATTTGCACTTTTTTGGACTGGTCAAAACACATTATTTTAGATACATATGAGATCAAAAGAGTATTTGTTGACCATTTTCGTTGTCGTAATTGTAGATGTTTATTATTATATAATGTATTGCATTATATTATATTATTATGTGTCGCTCAATAACTTTGCCAAAATATGTCTGTTGTGTCAATAAAGTTTTATGATTATTCTGTCCCATTCCTTAATTTTTTTTGCTCAGTTTGAACTAGTTTGTAATCCCAAAGTAAAATGTTTTGTTGAAACAGATAGATACAGTAGATAGATAGTTTTATTTAATGCCATGTCAGCATTTAAGGCTATTTTCACAGCAAAAATTAAATTTCAAAAATACAAATAAAATATAAATACAATAAAACCCAAGCAAACCAACACAACTCATACTTTTTTTTTAATTAACATTAAAAAATCCAAAACCTTTTCAGGCTTAATTTTACTAAATAAGTCCTTAGGTGAAATAACTTAATAGCGTATTAAACCCAGTACAGTCCAATAAAATATGTTTAACCGAGAGGGGAATCTTACAAAACATGCATAGAGTTGGGTCTTCACCTTTAAGCATAAAAGCATGAGTCAAACTTGTATGACCTACATCTGGTGAAAACCACTTTATCAGATTTAGTTTTAAGAGTGATTAAAAACAAGTTTGAAATTTCTGGATGAATTTTATATCTTGCACGTGTTCCACTCCTCTTGCTACTTATCCAATATATACCGATTAATCAACAGTGGTGGAAGCAAGGTTGAACCACTCCAGCGATATTAACATTGTCAACACAAAAACAGGATGTAATTTGAGGTGAACCAACAAGATCTGTGTTATCAGTGTCGAGTTTGAGGAAATCACTGGTCATCTAAGCATTAATATCATCAATATAAGCTGATATGGAGTAAGTGGGGAAATGAGCATTGCATTGATAACTGATGTAAAGGTGTCGTCTGCATTGCAATGGAAGTTAAATTATGGATTATGTTACCATAGAGTTATCACATGTTATCACAAGTCGCACGGGTATATTTGTGGCAATAGCCAAGAACACATATGGGTAAAAATTATCGATTATTCTTTTATGCCAAAAATCATTAGGATATTAAATAAAGATCATGTTCCATGAAGATATATTGTAAATTTCCTACCGTAAATATATAAAAAAGTGTATTTTTGTGAGTAAATGCAGTACAATCGTGAACATAAATGGACAACTTTAAAGGCGATTTTCTCAATGTTGAGATTTTTTGCAACCTCAGATTCCAGATTTTCAGATTGTTGTATCTCAGCCAAATAGTGTCCTATCCTAACAAACCATACAAACATGTACCCTTGTGACTGGTTTTGTGGTCCAGGTTCACATATTCTCTGGCTCTGTAGGCATTATTGTCTGACTCCGGTTTGAACTGAACACCGCTAGTTTAGTTTCTTTGTGTGAGATTGTCCTGTTTTGTTGTTGCATGAGGCGATTTGCATTTAAAGGGACACACACAAAATGGCATGTTTTTGCTCACACCCCAAAAGTGACCATTTTAACATGCTATAAAAATTTATCTGTGGGGTATTTTGAGCTAAAACTTCACATACACACTCTGGGGACATCAGATATTTTACATCTCTTTAAAAGGGTCATCCGGTGTTCCCTGTTTTATTAATTTCCATTACTGTGCCTATGCTGTTATTAAATCTCTTAAAACAGTCTTTTAATCAAAGGAAATTACGCTATTTCAAATAAAAAAGATAAAACCCATAACTTGGGCACAGGTGTAGATACGGAGAACGGGAAAAGAAAAACGGGACAACCCGCAATTCACCACATCAATACATCTGCACTCAGAGGGTTTCATGCTAAATTTCCTTTTAAAAGCAATGCATTACAATATTGCATTACTCCCTTAAAAAATAACTAGTTGCGTTACATAGTTACTTTTTAAGAAAAGTAATCCATTATGTTTTTTTCTTAAATAACAAAAAAAGTTTTAAGTAAGTTTTAAGCAAATTTAAAGGCCCTTTCACACCAAAATGGAAATAATAAGGATGAAATAAATGCAAATAAACACATCGCCTCTGCACTTACTCACGGTTTTTGTCAGCATGGGGACAGGAGAGCTGTCAGTGAATAAATGGTAAACAAAGTAGCCTAACTTGAGATACTAATTTCAAAAAGTAACTCAGATATTTTGTTGAAAATTTACAAAGTAATGTGCCACTTTACTTGAAAAAAGTTATTTGATTACATAACTCAAATTACCTGTATTGCGTTATCAACGTGTTTACACTAACAGCAGCACACCAGCCTACACATCACACAGAAGTTTATTTACACGTAGTAGTTCTATTTAAAAACATATCGTCCTTAAGAACCATTTATATGCTGAAATGGTTCTTTGTGTTACAGTTTAGCCTTACTTTTCTTTATAACCGCCAGTGAGAGAAATCGGAGAAATCCAATTGCTTTGCAAAATGATTCAATGTTTCGTGTTCGAAACGCCACACGCTGGTGACCTCTGCTGGTCAGAACAGTATAATGCAACAAAACTTCGGGTCAGACATGCATAAAAACATAAAAACGCCTTTTACAAAGCAAATGCTTTATTGAAAGTAAAATATGTCAAATGCAATTAACTAATAATCTAATAAGATTAAATATCGAGTGTCTGTATAATATGTTCTTTTATATTTTTTCAGGGCTTGTTCCATGGATGGCTCAGCTGCAGGCCAATAAGAGACCCTTAACGGTAACACTTTATTTTAAGGTGCTTGTAATAAGCAGTAATTAACAGTTAATAAGACACTTATAAGACCTTATAAGACACTTATAAGACCTTATAAGATGCATATAAGATGCATATAAGCATTCATATAAGGGTTAATTAAAGGTCCAGGCCCTGAAGAGATCAGGGAAACTACTCCCTCTTGGGAAGGTCAATTTTTAAGGGCCTGGGAGTTTGTGTTACCATTTATGTTTGTTCGGCTGTTCTAAAAGTGCAATGTATTGATACTTGAGAAATTTATTATTTAATTTAATTTATTTATTATCATTAGTTAATGCTTATATGCATCTTATATGCATCTTATAAGGTCTTATAAGTGTCTTATTAACTGTTAATTACTGCTTATTACAAGCACCTTAAAATAAAGTGTTACCCTATTAACTACTGTTATTCATTTTAACTATACAAATGTCTTATTAAAACGTCCACAAATGTTAAAAACCGATCAGAGATCAGGTAAAACCCACAGAAACTTGATCAATGTTTCTCAGTTAATATGCATGATTCATGTGTTCACAATCATCGCCCCCCAACGGTCAACCATTGTAATTTCGAAACAGTGACATAACAAAGGCTGTTTCTCAAAATGCGTTCTTCAGCGATCTTGCATCCTTGGGTGCTTCTCATTTCTTATTTGTGCATGTGAAATTGGCTACGCATGTGTGAATCATGTTTTTTGCGTTAATTATTAATGAGACTGTTCTGGCTCCATACTTTCTGTTGCCTGTTCTTCGGTAACGCTGACACTCCCTCATTTCCTTAGCCTACTCTACTTTGTCAACTTATCTGAAGAATTCTGCTTTCTCTTTGTCACTTATTGCATTTTCATGGTTGCATGTTTCCGTGAAAGACTGCTTACTAAAGCCCCTTTCACACAGAGATTCCGGAAAATACACGGATAAAGTGACACGGGTTTGTTTGATTTTGGTTCATTCACACTGCCAGTGATTTTCCGGAATCAGAGAGTGCGTTCACACACAACCCGTGAAGACACGTGACATCGATGTGACATGTAATGGATTAGGCTATTAAATAAAATAGTAGGCTACGATTATTGGTAGCCTACTATTTTGAACCAATAATCGGAACAAAAGGCAGTTGAAGGATGACGTGTATAATTCAAATATTAATCTGACTCCAAAGTTGTTGTTATTCTTTAACCTCTTATTCTTTAAAGGTGAAGGTCTTCAAGAACTGATAGGAAACCGTTTAACCTGAACATTTAGATAACAAAAGTTATAATCACTTTAACTTTCAACATCATCGGTGATAAAAGGAAAGATTCTCAAAAGCAGGCAAAAGTTATTTCAGTTACATTTTTAAATATACAGACAGTAGAATGGAACAACATACTGTATAGAAAACTTAACAAATAATGTACGGTTGTGCAAAGGAGGCCGTAAAAGCCTTTCTCAGAGTATGAGGTTACGCAGAGGCGGATTAAAGCCTTTCTCCCAGATCAACAGTTATCCTTTCCTTCTTATACCCTGAGCATAGCATTGTTAAAGGAGTCATAATGTGCAATTTTCACTTTTCCATGAGAATCAATGTATGTTATGATTGACTAACGATTATACATTGGCCGGGATGCCGATATTCAAAAGTGAAGCGTTTGTTTACCCCAGGGTTCTTAAACTAGCCAACGTGCACGCGCACTCAAATACGAGATTTCAATTTCTCCCCCGACATGACGTCAAGACGGGGCCGGATATACCATATATGGACACCGCAGAGGAGGCCCGCCCTGCCCCTCTCCCCATCATATTCAGTCAAGAAAGATGCAGAAACGTAGTGCACACGTGAGTTGCTCTGTGTTGACTGTCATAATCCACATTCTAATGTTTTTTCTTTACCCAAAACTGACCAAACTACAAGGGACAAGTGGATGAAATTTATTTTTAATGACGCTGTTCCAACAACCATCTCAACTTGCTCAACGTTAGGTGTCTGCGCTAAACATTTCACAAAAGAATCTTTTACAAATTTGGGGCAATATCAGGCGAAGTTGGCATCGAAGCTACGTTTGGAAAAAGGTGCCATTCCAACAATCAGGGACTTGCCTGAATTTGAAACGGTAAGACTGTGTTTTTATTACTATATTTTGTGTAAATAGCAGCTAACTACTAATGCGTTAGTGTATGTGATGTAAACACGGGGAATGGACTCTACGAATGCTAGCCACATCTTTCCACTTTAAACAGACTAGAAAATGATACAGCTATTATTTATAATCGTATACAATATAACAATGACAACATATCATTGTATTGATTTTTTTATATAATAGATAAGGATAGATACATTTAAAAAACAGTCAAGAATTAATAAACATAAAGAAAAACATAACGTTACATGTCTGCAGATGAAAATTATTAAATATCTAAAAAACCACAACGTCAAAAAAGGCAAAAACAACACATTATAGCAAACGTTAATCTCTATAACCACTGTAAACTGAAAATAAAGTAGACTACATCTCCGTTAATGTAATCTACATTAAATTAAAGCTAAACTTATGTGGGAGAAAATAGCAAAAAAACGTTTTAGCTCGTTACTGATGTTAATGTATGTCTCAGTCAAAAAAATTGTCTTTACCATTCAGAGACATGTTGATGTAGACGTCCTTCTATTGACTGTTGCTCCTCTTCCGTTTCCAGCTCTGGTTCAGAGTCTGGCTCAAACATATACGGTTGAATCCCGTAGGTCGCGGCCAGGTCGGGTTCATTAACAACTTGCGCCATGATCTCTTTTTGGAATGATATGCTGAAGTTACCTGCGGTGTCAAGCCCCATCCTTCCTGCCACCAATCAACGCGCCCCTCATTTGCATTATTAAAATGACCGTCCACGACAGCCAAAACCTCGCATCAGATCTCGCGAGACAATAATGCATTCAGAAATAAGGGTCAAACGAGCTCTGTGTTTATTTTTTTCCAATTTTTCTTTTTTAGAAGGGCATGAAATGACTATAATAGAGCGTGGGTATCAAAGTTAATACTACATTATGACTCCTTTAAACATGAGTGGAATACCAACACCGAAACCGACCGACGGGAAACCGAAAGATGAGGCAAATGTGTGGAGATCAAGAGGGGGAGAAGAACATTAACATATTCTCCTCAATGCATGTTTAACCAATAGTACCTAGATTGTACGTTAGGATACTTTAATGTCTATTAAGTTCACCACCATTCATTTCAGTGTATAAGCTGTCAGATTAGACCAAACATGACATTACATATTAGAACACACTAGTAAATAAACAGTATGTAGTTGAAAGCATATGTCCTGTGAAGCAAATGGTACAGATGTGTCATTAATGTCTCTCTCGGCAGAACCGTCCTGTTCCTGGAGTGTCCCGAAAGTCCTCAATCCGCATATTGATGAAATCCCTTGCAATAGATATGCATTACTGTGATGATGAAGGCCATTGTGCCATGTTTAATTCACATGTATACCTTAAAAAGGCTTTTTGAAGTATTACGGCAGTAAAGAGTTCTGCACATGTTTGCTCAGCCCTACAGTTTTAAACCATAGTTTTAATTTAGTTAAAATGTTAATTCAATAACAGCCTGATGAAAGATTAACATCAATGTCTTACCTAATTTAGGTGTTAACTTTCAAATATTATTTTCTATAGCCAAAGCAGGAAATCTTCCCTTTTACACATTCACTTGTTCCGCTAAGGCTCAAGTTTCCCTTATATTTACCAGATTCAACTTAGACTCAGGTTACCTTTCCTTCATTCCACTCCTGAGTGAGTATAAATATAGAAAGTATGCCTGAGCTTTATTATCGGACTCCAGAATCCAGAAGCCTGGACAGAGCTCGTCAAATCTGAGGAGAGAAACACAAGAAACAAACGTAAGAATTCTTCTGCCATAGAAATGAAATTTAAAAAAAATAAGTAGCCTAATGCTTTTAGTAAGCAGTCTTTCACAGAAACATGGAACCAATAACTAGAGTTTTGCAAGAGTTTCGGGTTTAGTGTTGAGTGTAATTGTGAAAAGCTTTTCTCCTTTTGTTTGCAGACTATGTTTCTTACAAGAAAGTTTTTCGGGATCATTTTCAGTCTCTCACTGAATTTATGGCTCTGTGAGACTGCAAGTGTAATCATTTGTAAGTAAGAAGTATAATATAATTTTTTTTGATTGAAATTAATTTATCTTAAAATGTTGAATTTAAAATAATTGTATTACAATATATTCCACTAAATCTTTGTCTTACATTGCAGTGGATCAAAAAGAAGCATCAGATAGGCCTACTAAAACGGCTGATATCAATCTTGAGAAAGGATATTCTGCTCGAAGCTGCAAAGAACTTCAGAAAAAGTATCAGGTTTATGATGGTACGCTCATTTTATGTTCATATTTGATCTTAAAGGATAATTCCGGTATTTAGCACTTTGAGTCTATATTCTAGTTTCTAGAGTCTATTTGTTGTGTTTTGTTGCACGAGTTATTTCAATGAGTCCTCCAACAGAAATCAATGCGATTTTACAAAATGGCAAATAAAACACGACAGAAACTGTATTTCGCTACGCTACTTGTTTTGGAACATCAACGAACACCACTAACCACTCGGGGAGTTGCACAGTTTTGAAAACGAACGTTAAGGGTTGTTTTAAGGACGTGTTTGAGCATGCCCATAGACAGCCACTCTGAAGCGCTCAGAGGCGATTCTAAAATATTACAAAAGTCGAGACAGGACCCATCGTCAACATTTCTAAGTTCACCACTCTAGTTCATCCAAAACACACTAGAAAATAGCCTCAAAGTGTTAAATACCGGACTTATCCTTTAAGCAACAACTGCAGTGAAGTGACTCATGATGCTTTTGTTGTTAGATGGCCTGTACTATCTGAACTCCTCCAGAGGCGTCCTGTACCAGACCTTCTGTGATATGACCTCTGCGGGCGGAGGCTGGACGCTGGTCGCCAGTGTTCATGAGAACAACATGTACGGAAAGTGCACTGTTGGTGATCGCTGGTCTAGTCAGCAGGGCAGTGAACCGAACCGGCCTGATGGTGAAGGGACATGGGCAAACACGGTCATATTTGGAACTGCAGACGCCTCGACAAGTGATGATTATAAGGTATTATTATTACATTCATGGTTTTACAGCAATAGTTAAATAGAAAGAACAGAAATGACACACAAGTATAATGATCAAAGGATGTTTTGTAGAATCTGAAACGATAGTCTGTTTCCCTTCTGTCACAGAATCCTGGATACTTTGACATCCCAGCACAAGATGTGTCCGTGTGGCACGTTCCTAATAATATGGAGGTGGAATCCTGGAGCGCTTCCTCCATCCTGCGATACCACACGGATAATCGGTTCCTATCTCTCCACGGGGGAAACCTTTACAATTTATTCAAGGTCAGATAGGTTTGAAACATTCACAAATTTTTTTTTTTTTTTTTTGAAATTACAATAACACTGTTTTTTTTCTTCCAGAAATTCCCGGTGAAGTTTGGCATAGGGACATGCATCACTGATAATGGACCTGTTATCCCAGTAGTGTATGATAACGGAAATGCGGATTACAACAAAAATCTCTATGGTCCCAGTGCAAGAAGTATGGCTCTTTTTATAATTTATCCTTTATTTAAGCAGGCAAGTCACTTAAAAACAAACAAAAAGTCACTTAAAAACAGCCAGGCACTATCCCTTGAGTCAATATTTTTCAAATATTTTGAATGAAAGTGGCTTCATTGGTCGACAGTATCTGAAAATCTGTGTATCATTAAGTGATGGTGTCCAGGCATCATCGTTGTTGAGATCCAATCACTTTAATGAATGAAAGCCATGTCACGTGTTCATGGACGTATATTGACAGATTATCATCACTGATACTGTATATTCTGTGCATTTTCCCAGCAAACTTTCAGCCTGGATTCATCTCATTCAGAGTCTTCAACACTGAAAAGGCAGCCCTGGCTCTTTGTTCAGGTACCAAACCAACCGGCTGCAACACTGAACATGTGAGTAAACATAATATTCTGGATTATTTATAAATCACTGTCTATGGACCGCATTTGTAAAATGAATACATTTACATTGAAAATAAATAAACAATGTCATATTAACAAGTGCATAGGCATGTTGTCAGTAATGTCCTCATATTGTTGCAGTTCTGTATTGGTGGAGGTGGACACTTTCCTGAGGCGGCCCCGAGGCAGTGCGGGGACTTTCCGGGATTCGACTGGGATGGCTACGGCTCTAATGCGGGATGGAGCGCTTCTAAAGAGATCACTGAAGCAGCCGTGCTTCTCTTTTATCGCTGACACTCACAGCAATCTGAGATCGCCAGCATCCTTTCCTTCTTTCCAACATATTCCACATTAATTAACACCTGAATTTTACATACACAATTATTTGCTCAAATGTGTTTCTTTATGATATATATCCAGTGGTTGTCAATTATACTGTTCAGAAATCAGATTAAAAATGTACTTTAGTTTGACTTCTACTACAAGATACTTTGACAATGTTTTAAAAAAACAAAAATTATGGACACGGCTATTGTAGTTACTGAAATATAATAGTCCCATGACATATTGAGTAATCAACAAACTAACAACCTTATGTTTTGAGTAGATCTAAGTTTGCGTTGACAGTAACAGAGAAGGGGGTTTCTGAATTTGCACATGTTGAACCAATCATATTAGAGAAAAATGGTGTGATGATGATGAGTGGTATGTCATGTTACCTTTACTGTACCTATCCTATATAAACTCCTGTACTCTTATTGCTTGTGGGATTCTCTCTGAAATGTGTGAGATCCACCCAGCCGTGATTAAAGCATATTCAAAGGCACTGTCTGGAGTCTGTCTGGTTACTGATGTTAGTGGAGCACTAGAGATCTTAATCACCACTGAAAGTGTACATGAGACGTCGGGGGTTATGAGATGCGCTAGAGGATACATTTGTAAACATCGATTAGGTGAATTATAGGATGCATGGGGTCGATTAGGTGCGTAACATTCAAAATGTTGAGTTTATTATTAATAGCATGATACAGTTAAGTAATAACATTATGTTTTGACGAATATTATCACGATTTCTAATCCTATTGCTCAACCTATCAATCCGGGACCCCCATAAGAAGTAAATAATAGACAAATGGGGGTTAGGTACGACTTTTTATGGATTAAATCGCAATTGGGCATATTGTGGTAAGTGTACAAAAGGCCCGCTATGAGTCAAACATGCCTAGACATGTTCACTTGTTGTGGTTGACGTGGATGACTCACGTTAGACCAGACCAGTGCACCCGCGTTATACACACATTATAGCAATGAACCCAACTGAACTTTCACACGCAATTCCACTATGGTTGTAAATTATGGATACTTTGCTTCATACATTCAGTTTAAGCATTAAAGGGATAGTTTACTTCAAAATGAAAATTCTGTCATCATTTACTCTCCCTCAAACCTGTATGAGTTTCTTTCTTCTGCTGAACACAAAATAAGATATTTTGAAGAATGTCATTAACCAAACACTATGGAAGTCAATTGGGCCAGTTAACTGTTTGGTGACTGACATTCTTCAAAATATCTTCCTTTGTGTTTGTTCAGCAGAGGAAAGAAATTCATACAGGTTTGAAACAACTTGAAGATATGATGACAGATATGATGACAATACTCTGCATTCGGCCGATTACCAAGATCAGACCCCTCTCCCCGGACAGCACGCCATACGTTTACCAATTTAATCTAGCCGTCTTATTTGTAAGTGTGAACTCGTGAATTATTAATTATTAGATACACAAGGTTTTAGGCCTATTATATGATTTGATAAAATGCAAGTCTTCCTCTGTGTGGAAATCCTTAGACATGTTTGCGAAGATTGTTTTGTTTCCAGCGTGCGTCTCCCTCAGACTGTTAACGAAGCTCGGGCGCACCAGACACACGTCAGCAGCGTCTTACGTCACACACACACACACACACACGTCAGCAGCGTCTTACGTCAGCAGCGGCACTGAACGCGGATCCACAACAGAACCCGAATACACACACACACACCAGACACACGTCAGCAGCGTCTTACGTCAGCAGCGGCACTGAACGCGGATCCACAACAGAACCGGAATACATACACACACACACACACACCAGACACACGTCAGCAGCATCTTACGTCAGCAGCGGCACTGAACTCGGATCCACAACAGAACCCGAATACACACACACACACACACCAGACACACGTCAGCAGCGTCTTACGTCAGCAGCGGCACTGAACGCGGATCCACAACAGAACCCGAATACACACACACACACACACACACCAGACACACGTCAGCAGCGTCTTACGTCAGCAGCGGCACTGAACTCGGATCCACAACAGAACCCGAATACACACACACACACACACACACACCAGACACACGTCAGCAGCGTCTTACGTCAGCAGCGGCACTGAACGCGGATCCACAACAGAACCCGAATACACACACACACACACACACACCAGACACACGTCAGCAGCGTCTTACGTCAGCAGCAGCACTGAACGCGGATCCACAACAGAACCCGAATACACACACACACACACACACACACACACACACACACACACACACACACACCAGACACACGTCAGCAGCGGCACTGAACGCGGATCCACAACAGAACCGGAACACAATACATTCCTGAATAAAGTCATAGTTTTTGTTATTTTTGGACCAAAATGTATTTTCGATGCTTCAACACATTCTAACTAACCCACTGATGTCACATGGACTACTTTGATGATGTCTTTATTTCCTTTCTGGACAAGGACAGTATACCGTACATACATTTCCAATGGGGGGACAGAAAGCTCTCGGACTAAATCTAAAATATCTTAAACTGTGTTCCGAAGATTGGAACAGTCATTAATGACATAATTTTCATTTTTGGGTGAACTAACCCTTTAAGGGAATAACATAGTTTTAATAAAAAACGGTGGAGTGTTCTTTAAGCGCCTTTCAGACAGGACTAGAGGTCTCCCAGCAAGCAATAGCCGTCATTTCACCGTCTAGGTTAAATATAGACCCGATATAGTCCGGCTATGTGTAACCCACTTCTAGCCAAAATAACATGAATCTGGTTACATGTATTTTTTTCCAAAATAACTTGCAAAATCTATGATATTCCATCATGTAAGCAAAGTCAACTGTGATTATAAGGTATTTGGTTTCATTTCTGTGACGCTTTCTATGTGTAGGCTGTGCGTAGCCACGATCTAGCTCGTGATCAGCCCGGCTATTTATAGCCCACTTATAGTCGAAACATGATTAATTGTAGTTTTAATTAATTGTTGGGCAGGCAACGCATGAGATGGTTGATAGCCTATCCCATCATGTTCGCATTTACAAGGTGCCAGTGTCATTTCATGACATGGTCGATCTGTGGTCACGATTTAGCTCTTAATTGGACGGGCTATGTGCAGTCTGCTTTTAGCCCACCCGGCGAAATCGAGGCAATCAGTGGTGTTTAACGGCTTGGCTAGCCCTGATTTAGTTAGACCAGCGATTATTATAGCCAAAATAGTCTTAAAATTGTTTACATGTTTTTCGCCCACGCTGTACGATAATATCTACGATATTATTTGTCTGTCTTTCATTTTAAATTAAATAAAAATGCAATTACATTTCTCAACCGCTAGATGGCAACCGCCCCACTGAGACATGACTACTGGCACCGCGAGACTTGATAGTTAGTACAGATCAACGTTCTCGCGATCGCGCGATACATTTCCACCATTTTGAAACATTTCAAACGAGCCAGAGCATTGCATTCAGCTGTCGGTCGAAGAGAACAGGTAAAAGATATTCCTACTTTTGTCTTGTAAGTATCTGTGTTTTCGTTTTGACGTGCTAATTTTTTAGATAAATTATTTGTTATCATGTGTTGTTGGAATCATGACATTTACAGTGTATCATGGTACATGCAGGTGTAACAGTTACTGTTTCCATGTGCTCTTAAACTCGAATTAACTGAATCCAAAGGTGTAAACATGAAACATGTGCAACCTATTATAAAGTGTTATGAAAGCCACAATTATATTTTACTCTTTTCTTTAGATCATTATGATATAAAAATAGCATTCCCTCACTAAAGCTCTCATCTTAGACAAATTCAACATTATAATTCAAATCAATGATGGACTTTGTCAGAGGCTTGTTACATACAGAGAGAGCATAAGCTAATAGAGTAGAATAATATTTGTCATTGTACAAGCACAATAAGATGAAGTTTCATTCAAAATGCCTTCATTCGTTAAAGTTTGAAACTTTCAAATTCATTTTATAATACAGCATAAAAATACAAATGATTGGCTATATAAAATAAGCAATTATAGAAATTATCCAGCAGTAGGCCTATATCAATAATGCAAATAGCTCAGATGTGCATTAAACCCTAAACAGAACACATACTGTACACTACACACAAAATAGTACAGGTGAATGTATTATTCCATGCACACTTGAGGTTAAACTGTCAACAATGATTTTCTTGTGCTAATTATTTTTCTTATTTGGCAGATGCCGTGATGACCAACTTCCCAGCAGCAACAGAGTTTTATATTTTATTATCTTAAGTTGTTGATGTTCCATTTTTTTAATCACTTTATATTGTATTTTTAATATTTGATTTGGTCATTTTTATGTTTTGATATTTTTGTAAGTTGTTAATGTTCTTTTTCTAAATAAAACCTTTATATTTAATTTGTTTGGATGGATTGTCATTTATGAGAACCTGTTATATTTGAGTGAAAAGAATCCTTTAGCCATAATTTTGTTGTCTATTACATGTATATGTGTAGTCGTTTAATAGCCGTCTAATTGATGACTATTCTTGGGCTATGGTTAGACGTCTATTAGATTTTCACTGACAGCCCAAATTCAGCCTTGTTTTAGCCTAGACCCATATGCACCGTCTATTAGACGTATATATGTAGTCGTTCAATAGCCGTCTAATTAATGACTATTCTTGGGCTATGGTTAGACGTCTATTCTTGGGCTCTGGTTAGACGTCTATTAGATTTTCACTGACAGCCCAAATTTAGCCTTGATTTAGCCTAGACGTCTGGGCTGTGTTTTGACGACTATTAGACGTCTTTTAGACGCAAAATTGCTTGCTGGGCTGCTACCCGACCCGAGCCTGACGGGTCCCGAAAAAGGTGCGGGTTTCGGGTCGGGTTCGGGATAATGTTTAATGAACAGCCTCGGGTTCGGGTCGGGTTCGGGTTTAACTAAGAAAAACTAAATAGGCTATATATAGTTTGCGTGCCGTGTGCTTTGCCTGCTTGCTGTGTTGTGGTGACCGGCACGCGAGAGAGAGAAAGTACATATGTAGAAGAGGAGGTCAGCGGCGCCATCTGCTGGGAAACTTTATCATCCATCCAACAAATATACCAACAAGCTGACATAGCGATCATGCCCCAGTCATGCTGTCATGCCCTGATCACGCTGACGGACAGCCAATCAAACCACAGCATTGATCGGGTGACTGTGTGCAGAACTTTTTAGTTTCGTTTCGCTTTATTATTGAGAGATGGTTCGTGTGTTGATTTCTTCCTAATTCCTGCCCGGGTTGTGTGCGTCAATGACTAAAAGTAAGTGTTTATTCACCTTGTATATATTGCTGTTGTTGCTGCTTATCAATATTAGTCTCTGAGTTGCTTATATGCAAAATAAAGTGACGCACAGAAGACCCGCGTCTCTGCACAAGTGAATGTTTATATAAATGGAAGCGTTAACCGAATACGTTTATTTGGAATCGTGTTATGTGAACCCGTTTATGCCATTGTGGTATAAGTTCCGCCTAATAGGAAAGTTAGTTTGATTATGTGTATGATGAATCTGTTAAATGTACACTTAATGTATATTGACCTATGCATATGCATGTGTATTTGGTTCATGAAGCTACAAGTTTAAAGATGCACATTATTTATGTATATTGTGTTACAGTGTTTTGTACAGCTTTACATCTGTTATGTTATCTGGTAATTTACATGTGATAATGTTATGTTATTCTAGACTCACTTAATTTACGTAATTTATTTTTTCTTTCCTTTGTTTAGACCACACACATATATACACACGAACATAAGTTACCATCCATTCCAATGTAACCAGTGAACTTGATGGACATTAAAGTCATTTAAATGGATTTTCTGTCTCCGTGTCCTTACCGACACACTATGGCGATGACCAAGTCTACCTAAGAACCAGTCCACCTTCATTACAAAATTGGTCCTTCGAGCCGGATCCAGGTCATTACCATGGCAACCCCAGAGTCGGCGATGTCAAAGTCTGCCCCTGCCTCATCCCGACGTCCACAAAGAGCAATTCAGAGGCCTGTTTACCTTGATGACTATGTGGTCGACTATGCTGAGAACCCATCAGGACAGGCTGTTAGACCTAAAGAGAAGGTAATGGTGACTTCAACCCCCATCTCTTCTCACCACCCATTCGGAACAGCTGGATCATCTGAGGACTTTATGCTGCAAATAATGGAAATTAACAAACAACAGAGCGAGACTGCTAGGCGCCAAACAGAACTTTTGGAGAAAGTCCTGCTACACAGCACTCCTCAAGCATCTGCTCACTCCTCACGAGCATCATCCCGACATCAGACACCTAGAGCCCAGATCCTGAAATCAGTGGAGAAGGGACAGTTGAAATCCGATGCTAGCCCTGATGATGTCTGCTCAAACCGTCATTCTTGGCCTCAGCCGGCCAAACCCCAACCCCCTTTCTTTGAGGAGCTTTCACAAGTATTGAGGAAAACACAAATCAGAGACACTCATTTACAGTCACCACCTCCTGTGAGCAGAGAGACTACCCTTTCGGCACACCAGTACGCCTCACCATGCAGCAGTTCTCTGTCAGACCCAGCCAGAACCCAAGTGCATAACAGAGAAGAGCCCTGGATGAAACCATTGCCTCCTCACCCTGAACAGAGACCGAGCCAGACAACCCAGCTTCCCTTTTATCAAGTATCAGCCCCAGAGGCCTTTCCAGCACATAATCAGTTTACTTCAGAGTCTGAGCCCATGCCAAGAACTGTGTACCCAGTTACAACATCTCAGCTTAGAGCTGAGGCTGTACCCTACACTCCCCATCCCTCATCATCATACTGGGTTCCAACAGTAGAAGGCCCAACCTTCCCAGATTTTATTAAAGAAGACAGAGCCCAGTACGTGGAACTTAGGATTGCTCTGGATAACCTGCTTCATCCACAATTATCAGAACATTATAAGTACTCAATCCTTCTTAAGCATGTGAAGGTGCCTAATGGTCACAGACTAGTGTTAGCACATGCAGAGTCAGTCATGCCTTACACTAACGCCCTGCAAGCCCTGGACAGAAGGTATGGTCGTCCCTACCAGTTCGTACTGAAGGAAATAGAGACTTTGGAGAGCCTGCCGCCTATCCGTGCTGGTGACGAGCGGGCATTCGATGACTTTTCCCTCAGAGTCCAAGCAATAGTTGGCATGCTCAAAGCCCTAAAGGGTGATGGTATTGAAGAACTGCACAGTGGGTCGAATGTGAAACGTCTTCTGAATCGTCTTCCTCGTTCACAACAAACTCAATTCAGGAGGCATCATCTCAAGAGAAACCCAGATAAGACTAAGTTCTCCCTTCTCGAGTTTGCAGATTGGCTGCAGCTAGAAGCTAACTGTATGGAATTTGACCCAACTGATGAGATAAGAGCCACAAAACGAGATCAAAGGGTAGCAATTCGGGGACAAAGCAAACATACCACCATACTTCATGGCGTGGAGCAAAGACAAGTCAAAGAAACAATAACCAAACCGAAGGCAGTTCATCTTCAAGTACCCACCAAGCCCAAAGCCATCTGTCCATACTGCAGTGCAGAACATTACCTTAGCCAATGTACCACATTCATTGCATTAACCAAAGAGCAAATGGTTGGCTGGATTAAAGACAATAAACGGTGTTGGAAATGTGCACGCTCCCACATGGCCAAAGACTGTGACCTAAAGAGGCCTTGCCACCTTTGCCAAGCCAAACACCTCTCCGTACTCCACGACATCAACCAAAGGAAGGATGAGGTTACCAGTGAGAGCAATAGCCTATATAACTCTACCACAGAAACTTTATACTTGGACCAACCTCGATGTGGTGGGAAAGTGTTTCTGAAAGTCGTGAAGGTTACCATCCATCACCAGCACAAAACTTTAGACACATTTGCTGTGCTTGATGATGGCTCAGAGCGCACCATTTTGCTCGCCACAGCTGCACAACACCTCGGTTTAAAGGGCAGACCAGAGCAACTTAATTTACGGACAGTGCATCAAGACATCAGGACATTGCATGGTACTTCTGTGAACTTTAGCTTATCCACCCCAAGTAATCCAAGGAAAAAGTTCAACATTCAGGGGGCTTTTACAGCAGATAAATTTGGGCTAGCAGAATACAACTACCCGGTGAATACCCTGCAGGAAAGGTACAGACACCTCAGAGGGATACCAATACCACCTCTTGTCAAAGCTTGTCCCCTACTGCTTATCGGTTCAGATCATACTGAGCTCATAACCCCAATTGAGCCAGTGCGATTGGGCCCACCTGGGGGCCCAGCCGCTGTCAGAACCCATCTCGGCTGGACCTTGCAGGGCCCCTCCAAACATCTGCAGGATCAACTTTCAGTCTCACAGTGTCTGTTCACGTCTAATTGTTCACCATCTGCAGAACTGTTTCATCAAATTGAAAGGTTATGGCAGATGGACATCCTGCCTTATCGCAGTGAAAAGATGGTGATCAGGTCACAGCAAGACCAAGAAGCACTGAACATGCTGGAGACACAGACCGTGCGAGTGGAAGTGGATGGAATTGAACGATACGCCACTCCACTTTTGAGAGTTAAAACAATGCCTCTATTACATGCTCCAAAGGATGCTGTGATGGGCCACCTCCGTAACACTGAACGTCGGTTAGCTAAGGACCTGCCATTAGCTAACAAGTATCAAGAAGAGATCCAAAAACTCGAGAAAGCTGGTTACGCCACTAAAATACCACCTCAAAAGGCAGCCCAGTCTACAGAATCATGGTATCTGCCACACCATATTGTAACCCACAATGGGAAACACAGAGTGGTATTCAACTGCTCATACACCTTTAATGGGGACAATTTAAACAAGCAGTTATTACCTGGACCTACGCTGGGCCCCTCTCTCCTTGGAGTGTTAATCCGCTTCAGAGAACATCGAGTAGCCATCAGTGGAGACATAAAGGGAATGTTCCACCAGATTCGCTTGCTCCCCAAAGACAAACCCCTTCTAAGGTTCTTGTGGCGGGACCTAAAGCCTGGGAACCCACCGGACGTGTACGAGTGGCAGGTCCTTCCATTTGGAACAACCTGTAGCCCCTGTTGTGCGACATTTGCAGTGCAGCGACACGTTTTCACCCATTGCCAGCAGGGTGATAAGATACGACAATCAGTTGAACGCTGTTTTTATGTTGACAACTGTTTACAGAGCACTGCATCCTCAGTTGAAGCCCGTGAGCTAATCGATGGATTAAGGTCCTTACTGGCTTCAGGTGGGTTTGAAATCCGTCAGTGGGCGAGCAATGAGGCCTCAGTGATTAGCCATCTCCCCACAGAGGCTAGATCAGAAAACACTGAGTTGTGGATTTCCCGCAGTCAATCAGACCCTCAAGAAATGACCCTGGGATTAAACTGGCATTGCGTACCAGACACCCTACATTACCGCCATCGTCCTCTATCCTACCATGAGGTAACTATGAGAAACATATACCGGGTCCTCGCCAGCCAGTACGACCCCTTGGGTTACATAATACCTTTCACAACCAGAGCCAAAATCCTAGTAAGACAATTGTGGGAGAAAGAACGAGAATGGGATGACCCCCTTCTTCCTTCTGAGCTGCTGCAGGCCTGGCAAAAATGGGAAGCAGAACTGGAACACCTACCACTAATCACTATACCCCGGTGTTATGTGTCAGCGACACTAGATGTCCCAGAGGTGGAACGAGAACTTCACATCTTCTGCGACGCCTCTGAGGCAGCCTATGGGTCAGTAGCATACCTCCGTACTGAACACCAAGGTCAAGTTGAGCTGGCATTCGTCCATGCCAGATCCAGAGTATCTCCAAAAAGACAACAATCAATACCTAGGCTTGAACTATGCGCCGCCCTCACTGGAGCACAGTTAGCCAAGCTACTCCATAACGAGCTCTCACTGGAAATCGGGAACACATTCTTGTGGAGTGACTCAACAACAGTACTCACCTAGCTGAAATCAGAGTCCTGCAGATTCAAAGTTTTTGTAGGAACCAGAGTAACTGAGATACAAGAACTTACTGAAGGTCATTGTTGGCGCTATGTAGATTCAGAAAGGAACGCTGCAGATGACATTACACGTGGCAAAACCTTGCTTGAATTATCTCAACCCAATCGATGGTGTAAAGGGCCTGACTTCCTCTACCTACCACCTGAATCGTGGCCAGAAAGTCCTGCCATTGGACTGAATGAGGACCCTTCTGAGCTTCGTAAAGCAAAGTTTTGTGGCCTCACTTCGACTGATCCTGTAACACCACTGCCAGATGCAACCCGGTTCTCGACCTTTGAGGAACTCCTGGAAGCTACCTCTAGATCCCTGCATGGGGCGGCGGGAAAAACAGGTGACCCAGGATCACCGGAGTACCAGCAAGCTGAAACAAACCTATTAAGGAAAGCCCAATTAGACAGTTTTCCAACAGAATATCAGGCTCTTACAACTGGTAAGCCAATTCCTTCATCTAGTCGTTTGCTCACATTGTCACCAGAGATAGACAAAACGACTGCACTCATCCGCGTAGGAGGACGACTACGTCAAGCTACCCACTTAAGTTACAATACTGTACATCCCATAGTCTTGGACCCGAAACACCCTATAACTCGCCTCCTCATTAAGCAATACGACATCAAACTCTGTCATCCTGGTCCAGAAAGGGTATTCGCAGAAATGCGAAGATACTACTGGATCCTCAGAGGGAGAGAAGCAATAAGGCGCCATCAACATTCCTGTGTCGAATGCCAAAGATGGAGAGCCAAACCTAATATACCAAAGATGGCAGAACTTCCTCCCGCCAGAGTCCGCCTACTGAAACCAGCCTTCTTTTCCACAGGGGTAGATTGTTTTGGCCCATTCCAGGTAAAACGAGGGAGGAGCAATGAAAAGAGATGGGGAATAATTTTCAAGTGCATGACTACCCGCTGTGTCCACTTAGATCTACTGAATAACATGGATACAGACTCCTTTCTGATGGCTCTTAGGCGTATGGTTGCTCGACGTGGAACTCCTTCTGAAATCCTGGCGGATCAAGGCACTAATTTTCGAGGAGGCGATAAAGAGCTACAGACAACTTTCACTTCCATGAGCCCACATCTCCAAACCCAATTAGCGAAACAAAAGATACAGTTCCAGTACAACCCCCCAAACGCCCCACATTTCGGAGGTATGTGGGAGCGCGAGATCCGCTCAGTTAAGACTGCCCTACGTACCATAGTAGGGTCTCAAATCCTGACAGAGGAAGTCCTCCGAACATTCCTTATAGAGGTTGAGGCTATACTCAATGCAAAACCACTGGGGTATGTTTCTTCCGATGTAGCGGATCCAGATCCGGTGACCCCGAACTACCTGTTGATGGGGAGGCCAGATGCATCACTACCACAAGTGATTTACCCAGAATCCGAAATTCTTGGTCGGAAAAGATGGCGGCACTCACAAGTATTGGCAGATCAGTTTTGGACAAGTTTTATTAAGAATTACTTGCCCACCTTGCAACCACGTCAAAAATGGATGAGTGAATGCAGCAACCTCACATCTGGAACTGTTGTTATGGTAGTAGACCATCAACTTCCTCGGGCTATGTGGCCTGTCGGCAAGGTAATAACCACATACCCTGGATCTGATGGCCGGGTCCGCTCCGTAAAGATCGAGGTAAAAAACAAGCAATACCATCGACCAGTGTCTCGTCTCATCACACTGCCTGCTATCCTAGATGATGACCCTGCAACAGACTAACAAAGAAAATGGAAAGTACATTTGCTAAGCAAATGTAGGGGCGGCTGTAGAAGAGGAGGTCAGCGGCGCCATCTGCTGGGAAACTTTATCATCCATCCAACAAATATACCAACAAGCTGACATAGCGATCATGCCCCAGTCATGCTGTCATGCCCTGATCACGCTGACGGACAGCCAATCAAACCACAGCATTGATCGGGTGACTGTGTGCAGAACTTTTTAGTTTCGTTTCGCTTTATTATTGAGAGATGGTTCGTGTGTTGATTTCTTCCTAATTCCTGCCCGGGTTGTGTGCGTCAATGACTAAAAGTAAGTGTTTATTCACCTTGTATATATTGCTGTTGTTGCTGCTTATCAATATTAGTCTCTGAGTTGCTTATATGCAAAATAAAGTGACGCACAGAAGACCCGCGTCTCTGCACAAGTGAATGTTTATATAAATGGAAGCGTTAACCGAATACGTTTATTTGGAATCGTGTTATGTGAACCCGTTTATGCCATTGTGGTATAAGTTCCGCCTAATAGGAAAGTTAGTTTGATTATGTGTATGATGAATCTGTTAAATGTACACTTAATGTATATTGACCTATGCATATGCATGTGTATTTGGTTCATGAAGCTACAAGTTTAAAGATGCACATTATTTATGTATATTGTGTTACAGTGTTTTGTACAGCTTTACATCTGTTATGTTATCTGGTAATTTACATGTGATAATGTTATGTTATTCTAGACTCACTTAATTTACGTAATTTATTTTTTCTTTCCTTTGTTTAGACCACACACATATATACACACGAACATAAGTTACCATCCATTCCAATGTAACCAGTGAACTTGATGGACATTAAAGTCATTTAAATGGATTTTCTGTCTCCGTGTCCTTACCGACACACTATGGCGATGACCAAGTCTACCTAAGAACCAGTCCACCTTCATTACAACATACGTGCGCAGATGTGCAATATGTGCATACACACAGACACACAGGCTCTCTCTCTCAAATATAATGATAATGATAATGATAATTTTTGTTTTATTTTATCATATGATTTGCGCATGAGCGCATGTACCGCTCTCGCGCGCTATTTCAGTCACAATACAGACAGACAGCAGACGTGAAAAAATGGTATTTGCTGTGAGAAACAGAATGGACGTCGGGTTCGGGCTTAATATGTAAATGTAATTGTCGGGTCGGGTCGGGTCGGGTTAAATGATCGTGGGTACGGGCCGGGTTCGGGCTTCAGTTTAAAGCCCGTGCAGACCTCTAGACAGGACGCGGAATGAGCGTCAGAAGGACGTTTTGCTGCGTCGACAATAGACTGTAGATCTAGCGCCATGTGTATTCCTGTATAATCTAATTAATTCTGTGGTCTTGTTATTCTTTCTTTAATGTTTATTATAGTTACTGCAAGTAACCTCAATTTACAAGTGTATGCCAAGGGTTTAGAATTATTTCGCGATGAAAGAGTAGGCCTACCAGTTTATTCTAGATTGAATGTGTTAGTTTCCATCTTTACTGTCTATGGTTTCCATCAATGCGCTAATGACGCCATCTTGTGGCAATCATGGAATGGCTATTCTGTTTATTTGCCTAGTAGTGCCTATGTATTAAAAGCTCCAAATTGTTATTAAATTTATATCTGTAAAGATGATTATCATACAACTACTACACAAACAAACATGTTCATGTGAAATGTTCATGTCTCGTGCAATTTGATTTTATGAGACATTTTTTGACTTTATGAGGATTGTCCGTATTTTTTGCAACAAAACAATAGCTCCAACTAGAGCCAAAGCAGTGTTTGTGAACGAATCTGCGGCTTTGAACAAATCGTGAGAGTCAAAATTACAGCCATTTGCTTCGTTACTGATGAATAAATGACTCGATGACTCCATCCAGGCCCGCCCACAGAAATGACTGGGCCCCTGAAAAGGTCCAGTGAATGGGCCCTCCCCAAATCTGCAATAGGCTACTTATATCGTGTGCAGGGGCGTCACTAGGATTTTCATTTTAGGGGGGGCTAAGCTCCCAATATGACTTTTTTTATTTATTTTTTTTATTAAAAAAAGGTAACACTTTAGTTTAGGATCTAAAGCTCACTATTAACCATTTTCATTACCATGCAAAGGCACGGTTTTATAATAACTGTGGTCCCAAATGTGAGGTAGGGCAAAAAGGGGGGTTCTAGGTCTCCACGAGAACTCGGATCTACATATGTGCATTTTAAGATGTTCTGAAGGCCAAAAAACTTGGATAGTGGGGGAAGCTGATTATTTTTCTCTCCTCATCAGCATCACACTCTTTTTCTCTTTGTTTTTATCTTGCCCAGCTGAGCTTTGACTGATATAGGCTTTTCATTTTTGTCTGTCAGTAAAGAAAGTAAACATAGGGTCAACTGATAGGTTGATTTTGCCAATAAATCATTTTCTCAGACGCGTTTATTTACTGAAAGCTACTAAAGGTAATTAAGTTTATCAAATGCATTCACAATATGTAGGCTACACATTTATTATTGATCTTATGCCTAATACAGGGCCGTAGACAGGGCTTTATAATCACAGAGGTCCTAAATTTGAGGTTGGTAGGGGGTTCAAATTTTTTATTTCTCTGATATGTGCATTTCAAGACGTTTGAAGACCAAAAAAAAAGATAAGAAATAGCTTTAAAACCATGTCAGTGGGCAGTAGATTATTTGTCAATACCTGCTCTCTTCTCATCTCCATCACTCTTTCTTTTTTTCTCAGTCTCTTCATCCCTTTCTCTTCCCCTCCTAAAGCTGAGCTTTTTTAATTTACTAAAGGCTACAATTTGTATTATATTCTCAATATGTACACATTCGTTATTAATCTTGTGCCTAACATGATGAAAACGGCTTTGTTAATGTTTCTTGTTAACTAATTATTACATTACACGAGTCACGTTACATAGGCCTATATTCAGTTCAAAATGGCGAAATTAGACAAAACTATTAGTTTGCCTGATTATTTTTTGTCATTCGTTTAACATTTATGACCTAATAAAAAGTAAAATATGAAATGTTAAGTTTAGCTACTTACATCTCATCTCGCACTTGACCGTACGCGTCGAGTCACACTGTTAAAATTCGCGCTCAGCAGCGTATGTGAACAAAAAGCCCGCCTACTTTGATTGATTTGATTGTTCATCTCAAATATTCTGACATTGACGAGCAGTGACAGACCAATGAGGCTCAGATTAACACACACATGAACACACACACCCTGTCTGTTTCTGACGTGCTCTCTGCTCCGGCCCGCGCAGCTGTGGATTGAAGATGAAGAACGCGCTGAATCTGATTATAATGGTGTGTTCACACCGAACGCGAATTTAATTATTTGCGCGAGTAGATTACATACAAAGTCAATGCAAAGACGCGAATAGACGCATCATTCGCGCCGGGCGTCGCGAATGACGCGAATTGGGCGACGCGTTTGCCGCGAACGTCTTCCGCGCAAGTTGAAAAATTTGAACTTGAGTGGAAGATTCAAGCGTCTAACTAGACGCGTATTTGACGCTCTATTCGCGTTCGGTGTGAACACACCATAAGGCTGCCACTCTGCAGAAGCAAATTCCATCCTATCTTCGATATGTTGGAGTAGTTTTAGCCGGACAGTGCACATGACAACTGCTGTAAATGACATGAAATATTCTCTCAGTCCTCGCGCATCTGATAAGGCCTCATTAGATCATTTACAGGACGATTTCAGGCAATCGATTGCTTCAATCACACTGGGGAGGTGGTGAGCAATATGTCTTACTTTTTCTTTTACTGTCTATGGTCTTACCGCGTCAATTCGCGCACTCCATCGTGTCACTCACTTGCTTATTATTGCTCACTTGCGCTGCTGACCGCGAACTGGCGCGAAGCACTGGCGTTTTGACTTTGCGTTACGTACAACAAAAATTAGCATACTCAGACCATTTTCAGGAGAGGGGTGTTTCATTATGACACAGGCTACATTTTACTCAAGCAACATTAAATAAAATGCATTTTTTCTCATTTTCTACAATAAATGGTGCTATTTTGGTTAAAAATAGAATATGGTAACCTTTGCTTATATTTAGGATGAACATAATTATTGCTGGACTGCATGGGCCCCCCCTAGCGGCTGGGCCCCAGAAAACGTTCCCCTTTATCCCCCCTTATGGACGGCCCTGCTCCATCATAAAGACAGTGACTTACTGGCGGATTTAATTTAATATTTAAAAGCGTCCCTTCGTTTTTACAATCATTGCACATTTCTCTATTGAGCATTTTATTTTTATTTAAAGCATTATTTATTTTATATAAAAAATGAACTGGAAATACCGATTTAAGGGGGCAAATATTGTCCCTTACTGAAAAAGGTTTGACTGCAGAGAGGGGGTACGCACACACCCGTCGCTATGGGCGGGCCATAGGGGGCCGGGCCCGCCCGCAAAAATGCTTGTGCCCCCCCACCCCAGGCACATTTTTTTTTTTTCTTAAAAAAATTACTTTACTTTTATATTATAATAGTTGCATTCTTTATCATTAAAACATTAAAAATATATAAAGAAACAATGGTGTGATTGTGTTTGATTGATGGGAATCTACACTGCAACAGCCTATCACGGCCTCACTAAAAATAAAGTTAGGATACGTACGTGACGTATCACGTCAGTGTAGCCGCTCAACAGTTACCGCGCATTTTAAAGCTATCAGATGAGTTTTCGCCGGCTTACTACTCGCTTCAGTTCGTCTGGAGAGATGACAGCGCTGCCTCCACTCAAAGTACCGGTAGGTTCAAAGTCTCTGTGCGTGTGTGTGCGTGCGACCGTGCGTGTGTTAGGGATGGGCAAATAATTTAAAAAAGAGTTAGTAAATGCGCTTAAACTTCCAAAAACCTGTAGAGTAGTGGTCTGGGTTCAAACAGTCCAACACACAAAGTGAAGCATTAACGTGACTGGAAAAAAAGTGAGGCTTCATTTTTCGTTGATCACGTGTTTCTCTGAAAACAATACGCGCTCCGGCACAGAGCTTCATGAGAAATTGCACTGCGTACTCGATACGCGCTTTGAAGCTTCAGTAGCCGCGTTTCCATTACCCTTCAAATTGCGCAAATTGAAATTGCGAATTGAAATTACGCTCAATGGAAACACGTCAATTTCGCAAAAACTCCCATTTATCGCAAAAAAGTTTTTACGCTCGCATGAGGAGGTTTTTCAGGCAATTCGAAAAAGGAATATTTCGCAAAACTGCAATGGAAACAGTTTTTGCGCATTTACAGTCACCTGACTTAGAATACGCGGTGTGTTTGGGGTCCCCCAGCAAACATTTGGACGTGTAATGACCGTTGAAAAGACGTCCGTCCGACACGTCCCGTCATGGTTGAAAAATAGTTCCAAAATGAAAGTTGAACCGACGTCTTTGACGTCATCTTGCCGTGAATTCCACGTCTCTTCAGCGCGTCCCTGGACGTCCAAATGCGTCGTCATTTGTGTGTTTAAATGTGTTGCTGCATAATTTAAGTGTATATAAGCCTGCATTTAAAATAATCACACACATATTGTGTAACATAGTGAAAGGCAATCAAGTCTTGAAGTTTACACATCTTGACAAAGGTTCTAAAAAGGTCCAAAATTGGTCCAGTCAGACCTGACCATCAATAAAACGTTTTAATCACGTGTACATCACAAACAAGAACACATTATTTGTGGACATAAGAAAAAAAGAATAATGTTCTGATTTAGCACATTTTATTGATCTTGAACAGCCAAAATGTCTCTTAATATTTTTTCAATGTTTAACATTTGTTAACCAAACTAAAATACCAATTACAAAATACTGAATTATTATATAAAGGGATAGTTCACCCAAAAATGAAAATTCAATGAAGAAAGGTATACAGGTTTGAAACATGAGGTTGAGTAAATGATGACAATTTTCATTTTTGGGGAAACTATCCGTTTAAAAACACATTGTTTGGCTCAGTTTTTGTATCCACCAGCTGTTCCTGGAGCGTGTTTCAGGTGTTCTGCCATTGCTGCATCAATTTCAGAGTCTGTAGCATTTGGGCTCCACCTCTTCACAGCATCTAAGGGAAGAGAATATATATATATATATATATATATATATATTTAAATAAATAAAATTATTATAAAATTAAAATTTGAGGTAGTAAATGATATGCACTTATTTTCAAAATATTTTTAGTGTCTACAGCTAAATAAAAAAAAAACATGGAACAAGATGAATGAATCATGAATGACACATTAGAAAAAGGTAATCAACATGCATTACATTTTATTTTATTGTATAAAATATGTTCTGCTTTTATTTTTAAAGCAGTTACTGAAAACAGCTAAAAAAAAATCCAGCTAAACATTTCATTCCATTTCAGATAATTTACTTTCTGAAAGAAACTCTCAAAAGGCTACATTAATAAGTTACAGTAATGACTGTATCATTAAACAATATACTTGGTATAACGTTACCGTTGTTGTATACGTTCAAAGTTACTTTTAGCCTACTGGCTAATTTTAGCCAAACTCAGTAAATTTCAGTTGACAATGTGGGCATAATTTCTTTCGGTTCATTCATGTCACACAAGTAAAACTCAAGCACGTTAATCTAATACAAAATGTACTTACCCAACAGTAGATTTTTAATAATATCGACACAACTCCGTCCTCTCCTCGTGTTTGTTCAAAGTTCCAGAATCTATGGGGAGAACGCGTTAACATCTCGCGAGATAATCCCATCGCAGGATTTTGTAATATCGCGAGATCTTTTGTTACTACATCTTGGCAGCACAGTTTATGGTTTGGGCAGAGGGTTTGGGTAATTACATCCAACTCAGACATAAATGGTGACCGGGTATATTTCTGTTTTACATGTATATACATTCCATAAAAAAATAACAACGAATACATCAGGTACAACAGGTTAAAATAATGACTAAAATGCAGTGGCTTTGCAATCACTTACTTGACTATACTGTGCATTTTGTGATTATAATTTATAAAAACAAGATAAAGTAAATATATATTAATTTGTATATAAATCGTGTATTTTATAAAGAATTATAAATCCTGATAATTTTTTTCTGTCTTGCTAGACTAGACGTGCAAAAGACGCCAGTGGACGTATATTATTCACAGCCTGACTAGACGTGTAAAGGACGCCAGTGGACGTCTTCTTCACAACCTCTTAAAAAATTCATGGGCAACTACATTAATTATTGCAGTATTAACCATGCGAGGATTAAGCGCAGCTTTTGCATATTTAACAAGGATTTCATAGAGGGTCATGATGGACTATAATTGCACGTGTAAAAGACGTCGCCAGGTGACGTCCTCTCACCCGATACACTAAACATAACTACACATAGCTAAAAGTTAAAATAACAATTATACATGCAACTGTAGACATGTACAAATGTATCTGAATGCATTTTTAGGAAATGTTCTGTGTTACAATTTTTACCGATTTATGACGTCCTGGCCGCAACTATTTTTGGCCAGGGACACGACGTTGCCGTCGGACCAATGTTTGCTGGGCACGATCCGCACTTCTCTCGCCAGATTGAAGCCACTTTTCACCATTTCATCATTCACCATAGCTACGTAACATTAATATTTAAATCAGTGATTCCTGATCGTACCACGAGAGAACACTTTGAGAATCAGAACGTTAGGCTATCAGTTGAATTTATTGAAAATAGTGTGTTGTAATTTGTGTGGTAATAATTAAAAGTAACCTATGCGAGTAGCGTTTTGGTACATCGAAACAGTCACAAAATCAAGATTCCACCAAACAATAGCAAATCTCCTTTAACTCACCTCTGATTATGTGGTGGTTACAAAAATATATAAATAATAGATAAATATGTGATGTGATGTAAGACTTGACAAAACAAGAGTTTATTTCTTAGAATGTGTTTCTTAAAGTTTCTTCTTTCTTAAAGAGTTTATTTCTTTGACGATTGATGTTTCCTTGCTCGATCGCTCCATTATTTGATTGCTTTTCCCTTTTGGAGTGTTCGCCTGCTGGGGGAGGGAGAGCCCAGGTGACCAGTGGAGTGAAGACGTTCGGTGTCCGTGTCGAGCCAGGAAGGAAAGTGCAAGCAATCTGAGGTTTATCTTCAATACCAGGAGCGCTGCAGAATTCCAGTCTGCTAAGGGCATTTCTTCTATCACTTTTGCACACATCTAGACTGAGTAACTCATGGATCACAAGGAGGATCTGAAGCTTGAGGTGATAGGAGCAGTATATGCTCTCTCACAAGAACATTTGATTGAACTGTGTGAATTCCTAGGGATTGAGTGTGAACATAGCAGTAGCAAAAGCCGGTCATTTTTTTTTTCAGTGATTGTGAGACACATTGAGAGAGAGGCATTAGAGGAGCTTGAAGATGCGGGAATGGCAGAGCTTATGTGTTTAAAAGACAAAATCAGTGAAATTCAGAGGGTTAATGCAAACAGTGATTTAGAAAGACAAACAGCACAGACCACTAAGAGAGTGAATGTAAATCCAGTAGCAGAAACCACAGAGCAGGAAAAACTGCAAAAAGAAATTGACACATTACAATTAGCATTACAGAAATTAATAGAGCAAAAACAGAGAGCAGCTGATCACACACCACAAAACACAGGCACACAACAGAACATAAATACTATGCAGAGTTATTCCCAGTGTTGAGGAAGCTACTTTGAAACTGTAGTTTGACAAGCTACAAGCTACTCGTAAGTTAAAGTAGTTAAACTACAGTCAAGCTACCCTTTTGGAAAAGTAGTTAGCTACACTACAAGTTACGATCAAAAAGTAGCTAGCTGCATTGAAACTACTTTTGCTTTTTTGAACAGCATATATTATAAATAACTGAATAAGTGTCTGAGGAATGTTTTAAGTAAAATATTTAGTTTTTAAAACGATGCAATACAATTATGATTTTTATTGTTTTATTACACACAACACTCAAATATCACAGACTGTGTGTCAAAAGTGCAAAATTGCAACAAATACAACATTGCAAGAACAAAATATACATCCAACGTAAATTGCATAGACTTTTTCTCAAAAATACCGATTGTGAGATGGTTGCATTTTGGCAAGAAAATACATTGAACAAGCGCTCACATGTGGCACTGGCAATGCACGTTAAACTCGCTCACATGCAGTGATGGAGCTCGCAGAATTTACTGTGAAAGAACCTGAATCACAAGCTGCTTGTGAGCACAGTTCGGTTCGCTCTGAAACCAGTCACAACAAATCTATACACCAATTTAATTAGATCAAAGCCTTTGTCGTGCGATAAAAAAACTAAGATTACATTTTTTGTTCAACTGACAAACACGATGACGCAAACTTTAGTTGTCTTTTATGTTCATTACCAAACTGGCGGACAGATCATGGCGGTTCATTGTAATTAAATCAGAAATAGAAATTTGATGTAACATAGAGAGCAACAAAGCAGGATAATTAATACATTTAAAATGGCCATTAATCACCTGTATGTGCGTCCTTAAATTTGTGCTTGAGGTCTTCTGTACGTCAGTGAACCGTTAGCCGCAAGATGCGTGATTACACAATAGGTGGCGGTAATGGCAAAAAAAATAGTTTGTAATCTAACAAGAAGAAGAATATCCTTGCATCGCGCTGATTCGCGCAGGCTCAACAACACACAATGTAGCTTTTGCTCGCGCTACACCGCTACTTGCTGCAAAAAGTAGTTAGCTACTGGAAAAGCTACACTGTTTAAAAAGCAACTGAGCTACTGCCAAGCTACTGAAAAATGTAGTTAAGTTAGTAGCGTCGCTACTTGTAGTTAACTACTCCCCAACACTGGTTATTCCACGTTGCCAAGTCCAATTGTACAGCCAGACACAAGCTCTGATCTGCAGTTAATGACACACAGACCAGTCATGCCCCCCTGGAACAGAGAATTCAAGATATCAGGACAGATAGGTGAACCTGGTCAAAAAGATAAACTCACCCTTTCAAGTTTGGCCCATCAAATTGAACATGGATTGAGCAGGGGAGTTTCAGAGCTCGAAATAGCTGTGTAGTTACCTGGAGGGAAAACCAAATTTAACCCTGCCTGTGCTGAGACGTATACTGAGAGCGCATTATCAAGAAAGAGGTGCGACTGAATTGTACAAACAGCTTACCTCCGAGGTGCAAAGTAGTATAGAGACCCCACAAAGTTTCCTCGTTCGGTGTCTTGATTTGAGGCAAAAGATCCTGTTCGCATCTCAGGAAGCGGAATCCAGTTTGAAGTATGACCCGAATCTAGTTCAGAGCATGTTTCTTCACACTGTTCTTACTGGCCTGCAAAATGACAGTATCAGAAGTGACCTGCAACCTTACTTGACAACCATTGATGTGAGTGATGAAATTCTTTTTGATAAAGTCAATGTTGCTTGTGCAAATGAAACCGAGCGGCAAAATAAGAAGAAGCTTATATTCCAACACACCAAAGTGAATCCAGTGCAGGTTAATGAAGTTGCTCTTGAAAAGAAAGAAAAGACACAGTGTCACAAAACCACAGAGAAACGTGGACCTGACATTTTGAGTGAGTTAAAGGAAATGCGGTCTGACATGGCATTGTTGAAGGATCTCAGTGCGGAGGTTTCTCAAATTAAAGAATCCATTCGACAACCTCAGATCATGTCCACACAGTTTTCTACCAATGTGAGGGATCAAACCAACATGCCACCACCCCAGCCTCAGTACCCACCTCAAAGTTATTTGCAGCAATATGACAGGAGAAGGGGGGCCTTCCAGCAGCCACAGTGGCTCCCTGCACAACGTTTCCATCCTCCCTCAACTCGTGTGAGAAAATGTCTGGCATGTCAGCAAAGCGGATTGGATGTATACTGTACTCACTGCTATAGGTGTGGCAGTAGCGATCATTTTGCGGTTGGTTGTAGAGCACGAGGCCCAACAATGTACAGAGAGCAGTCTTTAAACGGGACAGGGTCACGACTGCGGGACGAGGAGTGACCAGATTTTCAACGATGTCCCCACAAAGCTGCGTACAGTGTGGTATCACAGGTTCAGACTTTAGACTGCAACAATGCGCTGCCTGTAAACAAACATTGTATTGTTCTAAAGCATGTCAAGCTAAGCACTGGACAGTCCATATGAAACAATGTAACCAGACAGCAAATATACACACATTCGGCAATGCACAGAAAGAAATGTGAAGCTGACAAGTTTACACGTGCCGCCTTTGTAGGAAAACAGTGTCTAGTGCCGTGTTACCTTCAAGGGCTCCTTGTTGATGCTTTGTGGGATACAGGCTCTCAAGTTTGTATAGTGGATGAACTGTGGAAAAGTGAGCACTTACCAAACATCAGATTGAAAAATGTGGCCGAGGTAATTGACGCACCTGAAGGACTCCGTCTAGTGGCGGCAAACGGACAGGAAATACCTTATATTGGGTGGATGGAAGTGAGTTTTGGTTTGGCATCGAATGAAGGGGAAACAGATGAACTTGTCATACCTGTGTTGGTGATGAGGGGTAGTCAGCTTCACCATCCTATCATTGGATATAATGTGATTGAACAAATGGTGAACAACAAGAAAATAATGCAGCCAATCACAAGTGAACAGAGAACAGCCTGTCCTAGTTCCGCCACAGGAACAGTTCAAGCTTTCATCAAACAAATCCAGGCTAAAATACCATGTGAATATACTGTCAAAACAACCAAGGAAAATGTTCATGTGCCCAAACATACATCGGTACAGGTGGAATGTAGAGTGCAGACATACAGACCAAAGCAAGAGACTTTGCTCATTTTTGAGCCTGACGTTAACCCACAGTGGGCAGAGGGGTTGGAGTTCTGTGAGACGATTGTAACCTTGCGGCCACATACATCTCCACACATCGTTGTCAGTGTTCAGAACCCTACGAATCATGACCTACTGTTAGCAGGCAAGATGGTCATAGGCACCGCGCAACCTGTGCAGGCCGTTTATCCAACTGCAGCTTTTGAGAAACCTGGTTTAACTTCTGTGACGGTCAATCAAATCAAAGATGAAACCAGCCATAACTCCGACATTGCAGGGGTCCCGCCAGTCAACTTGAGCCATCTCAGTGAGTCTGAAAAACAAATAGTTCAGCAAATGTTAAAAGAGGAAGCAGCTTCATTTTCCGAATCTGACAATGACATAGGTTGCATTGAGAAACTACAACTTGCCATTTCACTGAAAGACACTAATCCTGTTGCACGCACTTACCGGTCAGTGCCTAAACCCCTCTACCAAGAAATGAAAAACTACCTGCATGATCTCATTGCGCAAGGATGGGTGCAGAAATCAAACTCACCGTATGCCTCACCTGTCGTATGCGTCCGGAAAAAAGATGGCAGCTTACGCCTGTGTATCGATTTCAGAGAACTGAACTGGAAAACGCATCCTGATGGACAGCCCATCCCCCGTGTTCAAGACATAATGGACAGTTTGGGAGGGAACTCTTGGTTTTCGCTTCTTGATCAAGGGAAAGCATATCATCAGGGCTTCATGGCCAAGGAGAGCAGACCTTTAACAGCCTTTGTGACTCCGTGGGGGTTATATGAGTGGATTAGGATACCTTTCGGCCTGATGAATGCTCCTTCAGCTTTTCAACGCTGCATGGAGGAGTGTCTGGGTGAGCTAAGAGACAACATCTGTGTTCCTTATCTTGATGACACGTTAGTTTTCAGTTAAACCTTTGAAGATCACGTGGATGATGTAAGGAAATTCCTGCAAAGACTGAGACAGTATGGAATAAAACTAAAACCTGGCAAATGTGAACTATTCAAACGCGAGGTGCGATACCTTGGAAGGATTGTCTCGGCGGAAGGGAGTAAGATGGACCCGGCTGATACAGCTGCCGTGAGTAGTCTGAAAGATAAAAGACCAAGCACAGTTGGACAGTTGAGAGCAGTCATGGGTCTGTTGAGCTACTATCAACAATATATAAAAGATTTCTCCAGAATTGCGAGTCCGCTGTACAACCTGCTGAAAGAAACTGAGACACAGAAGGAAGAATGCAAGGAGACACGTAACCGACAGGCTACAGGAAAGAAAAGGGGAGAGCCTTCTCACAGGCCGATTGTATGGACGGATAAGCACCAAGAGATATTGGAGGGACTGATCGATTGTTTAGTTGAGCCACCAATACTTGCGTTCCCGGACTTCTCACAGCCATTCATACTTCATACTGACGCATCGAATCAGGGTCTTGGGGCAGTTCTATGCCAAAAGCAAACCGGAAAGCTTAGAGTTATCGCTTATGGGTCCCGAACTCTGACAGTCGCAGAAAAGAAGTATCACCTCCACTCAGGGAAATTGGAGTTCCTTGCCCTGAAGTGGACTGTCACCGAAAAATTCAAGGATTATTTGTACTATGCCCCCACATTCACTGTTTATAGTGATAATAATCCACTTACTTATGTCTTAACCAGTGCAAAGCTGAATGCAACAGGATGTAGATGGGTGGCGGAACTTGCGGATTTCCATTTTAACATCAAGTACCGGCCTGGCAAAGAAAATGTGGATGCAGACACCCTATCCAGGATGCCACTGAACATTGAGACAGCAATGAAGGAATGCACGGAGGAATTGCCATCTGACTGTGTCGAAGCAACCATCCAGTCTGTTGAGGCACCACACTTCAGCATCTCCTGGACTGCAATGATTTCTCTTGACGACACCATGCAGGGCTCCAGACTAACTTTTTTCACCTCCGTCCTGGAACCGTCCTGAAAACCAGTTTGAACCGTCCTAAAGTGAATGTCAACCGTCCCAAAATAAAACTGTTGTTTCTGTACTTTGTTATTATGATCTATAGTTATAGTTGTTGGTAGTTTTTTTGTATTCATGCAGAATAATTTTTTTTTTTTTTTTTTACATATAGGCTACGAAAATTAAGAGAAAAATACATACAGCTCAAAACGTTTTTGAGTTGGTTGGATTAAACAATAACAAATAAATACTGGTGACTAAATATCTCAAAGTGGTAATGTGTCATAGCTGATCATCTGGAAACGTGTTAATAAGAGAAAGGGCTTTAAAAAGTGTAATATGACTTCCCTAGAACACAGAATTTGGGGGAAATTCTGTTTTCATCTCAGTCTTTGGACTGAGATCTTCGTGCCGGAGAAAACATCTATTAACCTGTTAATATGAATGATTTTAAAGTTTGAACATGCAATACAGATACAGATTTAACTGCTTAAAATATCTTAAAATTAAATAAAACCACTTTTCCTAAAATAGAACAGTCTTCTTTTCAATTAATGATATATGCATTCTTTATAACTACTTGCATACATAATTCTTTATTCTTTCAAGCAGCAGACAGTTATTTGTTTGAACTAATTATATTAAATATAACATTAAAGCTATTAACGAGCAGTGAATGCTTTTCTCTTTTTCTTTTGTTGCTTGATCAATATTAAGGACACGGACCGCATTAGGTTTATTACGCACGGTCACTTTAAGACGTCGGATCATGTCTAATGACATGCGGATGCAATTGCACTGATGCACATCCGATTCTCTCACAACTGTTTAAGACATAACCAACATAGTTTACATGAATACTCTCCAAAACGGACATTTAGACATAATGTTGTGTGTTTTTTGTCCACTCAGACACGAAAGAGAGCTCAATCAGTCCTCGCGCGCTGTATAGGCGTCTATGTGCATGGCTGCACGCTTCGGTCGGGTGTGTGCGCACAGAAAACCGAATAGAGCTATTTTTTGCGTCGTCACTCTTATTCAGATATCTCTGCTCTACTCATTCTCCCAGACGTTTACATATTTTAACGTTTTATGAAACATGCAGCGCATGTCAACCCGTGTCCCGCTGGGTAGATCAGCACGTTACCGTACAAATGTGCTTATCTACACGCAGGACATCATTATGACTGGATCGCTTCCCAAATCGTCACTATCTAACGTTTTTGTCTAGTTTTTATTCGTTGAATATCTGTCGTTTAACCAGCGCAACATATTTACGATGTCATTAAGCCATTTGATAGATGTACCGCGCCCGCGGAACAAGTCTCTGAGTAGCCGGTGATAGTAACGTTAGGCTAGATAGTAGTCTATGAGAAGACGGGCTCCGTTGTAGTCAGCACTTGGTCGGTTAATTTTGACATTTTCTAAGTAAGTTAGCCCATAGGCTAGAAATAAATGAACACACATACAAAAATATCTTTCATCCTGTAGGCGTCCTGGAGAATATTTCTGTTCGTCCTAAACACATTTTCTATCGTCCCCAGGACGATAGGACGCCGTTAGTCTCGAGCCCTGACACCATGGCATCTGAGCATGTATGTGATCCATTATCTGTGGAGGAGATCAGACAGGCACAGAGAAATGATGACCACATTGGACCTGTTCTACAGTTTAAGCTGTCCAATAAAAAGCCAACAGGACATCTTTTTAAGACTTTGAGTGCACAAAGTAAATGCTTACTGCGCAGTTGGGACAAACTTCTCCTGGAAGACGATGGCATCCTCCGTAGAAAGACGAACACCCAGACACAGCTAGTCTTACCTGCAAGGTACAAGCAGCGTGTTTTGAGAGAATTACATGATAACATGGGTCATCAAGGTCTTGATCGAACAATATCGTTAATCAGAGAAAGGTTCTATTGGCCGCAAATGCACAATGACGTTGATCACTATGTCACCAAGAGTTGTGTTTACCTGAAACAGAAGAAACCATGTAGGGAGGTCAGAGCACCGCTCCAGAATATTGTCACTACTCACCCTTTCGAGCTTGTTTCCATTGACTTCTTACACCTGGATAAATGTAGAGGAGGGTATGAGTATATCCTAATTGTAGTTGACCACTTCACACGATTTGCACAAGCCTATGCAACTACCTCAAAATCGGCTAAAACTGTTGTTGACAAGTTGTTTAATGACTACGCTCTGAACTTTGGGTTCCCGCAAAGAATTCATCATGACCAAGGAGGGGAGTTTGAAAACCAGCTTGTTGCTCAGTTGAAGAAGAGTTGTGGAGTTGCTGGATCAAGGACCACGCCGTATCACCCACAGGGAAATGGGCAGGTTGAACGTTTCAACCAAACGTTACTTCAGATGTTGAAGACGTTGACTGAACAGCAGAAAACCAATTGGAAAGAGTCACTAAACAAACTTATCTTTGCATACAACAGCACACAATGTGAATTTACAGGATTTTCACCATTCTACTTACTGTTCGGAAGGTCCCCAAGATTACCCATTGATCTATTGTTCAGTTTGACGTCTGAAACTGGAACTACTGATTATAAGGAGTATGTTAAGAGATGGAGACAAGAAATGCAGGAAGCATTGGAAATCACCAGACAGACTGCAAAGAAGGTGGCAGAAAGAAACAAGAGGAACTATGATGGAAAAGTGAGGGGTTCTATGTTATGTCCTGGAGATCGCGTGTTAGTGAGGAACTTGACACCTAGAGGTGGAACTGGGAAGCTTCGAAACCATTGGGAAGATGTTGTACACACAGTAGTGCGTCAAATAGGAGGAAAAGGCCCGGTTTTTGAAGTGAAACCAGAACATGGTAAAGGAAGATCACGTGTTCTCCACCGAAACCTCTTGATGCCTTGTGATTATCTCCCATTGGAGACTGATTTTGGAAAGGAGGAAAAGGCAAAGGGACCAGTGAAGAGACCAAAACCAGTAAATAGATGTGAACCAGTTCCGGAAGAAGAAGAGGATGAGGATGAAGGTTATCCTTACTATAATTACCTACCTGCGGTCCATCATCAGCAATCTGGGCGTGAAAACTGGCGAGATGGATACGTACCTGAAGTCCAGTTTCAGCAACCTGAGGAAGGAAACGGAGAGTTACAAAGTGGAAACTTACCAGTTATCCTGCACAGTGAACCTGGAAAGGAAAGGGAAGAAATTGGTCAAGAGGGAGCAAGTGAGGAGATACCTCAACAGGAAGTTGATGTGATGGAGGAGGAACAACATGTAGAAAGACCTGATGAAATGGAAGATGTACCTGTAAGACTGGGTGAGAATGACAGGAAAACAGGACAGGAATACAGATGGCCTAAGAGAGAAAGGAGACCACCAAAGACATTTACTTATGATCACTTGGGTACTCCTGCATGTTATAATATAGAGCCTACAAACACAACAGCGTTTCAACCCATGTCATACGAGATGCAGAACTTACCACCATGGACTTACCCAACGCAGCATTATCAACCAATATACTTGTATGCATTGCATACTGAAGAGACTGAGGAAATGGAGAAGAAGAATTGCGTTTGAAGAAGGAAGACTATGCAGTTTCCAACACATGCCTTTATTCACAGTTAACATGCAGTACCCATAGGTAGTTAGACATTGCATACAATCAGTATGACATTGAGATAAAACAACATTATCAGGAGAAATTTAATTTCTTATTTTTGGTTGAAGCAAAAGGAGAGTAATGTCGGGACGACATTTATTTTTGACGGGGAGAGTGTGGTGGTTACAAAAATATATAAATAATAGATAAATATGTGATGTGATGTAAGACTTGACAAAACAAGAGTTTATTTATTAGAATGTGTTTCTTAAAGTTTCTTCTTTCTTAAAGAGTTTATTTCTTTGACGATTGATGTTTCCTTGCTCGATCGCTCCATTATTTGATTGCTTTTCCCTTTTGGAGTGTTCGCCTGCTGGGGGAGGGGGCGCGGCGGCGCGCGCGCTGCTAAAGCCTTGTTTATACTCGACGCGTCCGCACGAGCGCGAGTCTCCACTGACTGCGCGTGCACCTCTCCAAACGGACGAGGCGTTTATACTCGACGCGCTCGCAGTTGTGCTATTCTGTGAAACGACAGGGGGCGACTCGGAGTAATTCTCCTCTAAACCACCAAGAATCAGCAGTGAAGAAGTAGTTTGCCGTTTATTAGTAGTTTATTAATAGCTGATTCATATTAAAAGAGTAATAAATGCAGTAGGTGTATTGTACTTTCTTGTACAAACTCGTTAAACAATTGAAGCCTTATTGTAGAGTGTTTAAACCTTAATTTCATCAGCAGGGCTTACTTCTGCTATTGTAGGCATATTTTATAAATGTAAGCAGTTACTTTAGACAAGTGCAAACTGGGTGCTTAATGCAAATGTGTTCCTATTCACAAAATGAGAGGCTTTTATGGTCGCCCATCAATGCAAATGTCTCTTGTGTATAGAAGGATCATAAACATGCTGGTACAGACGTACCAGTTCGGCCTGATTCGGCCCGAAGTCGTTCATCTTCGGATGCGGCGCCGCGCGCGATGTTACAAAAAGTGCCGTGCACACCGCCAGGCGAAATGGGGTCTTGCGCACCCAACGCGCACAACCGCCCACACCGCAATTACGTCATTTTGCCGTGCGCACCTTCACACTCTTGCGGACGCGTCGAGTATAAACAAGGCTTAAAACAATACACGGACTTCCATGACTGAAGCAGCAGCAGCTCTGTGTCCTGTGCATTATTAATTATATCTCCCCTCATCAGGTATGGAACACATTGATGCAATTAGAGTATGTTCTTGACATGTCAGAGTTTAGAGAAATGTTAACTACATTGGTTAAAGTGTTTAATAAGTTACTGTTATTACTGTAATGTAAAAGTTCGCTTCAAGTGATGTCTGTGTGTCGCGTGTGCTAATACGCATTCCATGCTAGTGATGGAGACCATGCGGTCTCAGAGAGATGGTGCGATAATAATTGTGAATGAGTATTTTGGTTCAATAATGCAATGTTTACAAGTGCCAAATGACTGAAGTCGAGGATGAATGTGTTGTTTGCATTAAAAATGTAATAGAAAGAGTTATTTTTGCAAACACATGAACACACGGGGTTTATTCACGTGAAAAATGTATATTATATGTTATGATTGGATATCATTTTATAGTATATGTTTAATTTGTGGAACTAGTAATCAAGGAAATAATGTATGTAATTCTGTTATATATTGTGACTTCTCTTGAAGTGATGTTTTGTCATTTATTGACGTGTGAAATTGTGTTTGAACCTGTTATGGAAGTTTTATATTCTATTTGATTTTTGGCTCCTTATTCCTGAGTTACGAGAACAGAGAATCTTGTTTTTCTGTATCATGTTTATACAGCTGGAAAACCCACGAGAAGACATCTAATAGGGAGAATAGAGAGCCCACACCTTCTGCCCCCCAGGGGAGCGGAAGGTAATTTAGGTTGTAAATGAAGACCTTTTGACTTTTCAAGAACAAACGACAATTTGACCTGCCTGGGAAGGAGGGGTCTTTTACAATGCAAAAGACTATATAATGTGCTGCCTGCAAAAACTGTCAGGTCTTGTTCATGCCACGAGGCAGCTGTCGTGGAAAGTTTTTGTGAACAACCTCCTCTAAAAGAATAAACATCTTTTAGAGTACAATTTGACTCTGATGTCTCTTACTATGATGCTCTTTGTTTAATTATTGATTTTGCCATATCAAACCATTTTGAATGGCTGAAAAAAAACAATACACGGACTTCCATGACTGAAGCAGCAGCAGCTCTGTGTCCTGTGCATTATTAATTATATCTCCCCTCATCAGGCGGTGAGGGTACTACAATTATTTATTATAGGCCTAAACACAACATGACAATAATAACACCTTATGGTTTTCAACTTTCTCGCTGCTGTTTTTTAAACGCAGGCTTTAAGATTAAAAATGGTATGTGCAAATAATAAAAACCAATATGGTTGTTTAACAGTTCACGTTTTAAAGTTGTAATATTTCAATTAGGCTAGGTAAAATAATTCTATGTTTTGCACAAAAACATTAAACTTCGCTCTTTATTTATGTTGTTACAATAATGTCGCCTAATTAAAGTTTTAATAAATACATTATAAAAATAATTTGATTACTTACTTGGGGTATTAGAGTTCGACATGCTCTAAAATGATCTTTCCTGCAGACTGAAGAGTGGAAATTTGTAGAGTGGAAACCCACAAATGGATGAGCTAGTAGCACATTTCCTGTTTGCTTTTGTTACAGACGTGAAAATCTGAAGACCGCGTCCACCGAGGGGAAACAATCCAACCGTCTCCATTGACTTTGCATTGCGAGATGCTGCCTCCTTGTCATTTATGACATAACAAAAGACAGAAAAATGCCTAAAAGCTGCTGTGTGACAAGGTATACAGCAGGGATCTCCAACCTTTTTTTCATTTGAGAGCTACCTTTTAAAAATGAAAGTGGCCGAAAGCTACTCATGTAATACAATACTTTAATCTCTTAAATAATGTCTCATAACTCTCATATTAACAGCTATCCAAACTGTTTTAGACCTAAAATAGTTTTTGTAGGCCTATATATGTCACCCTTAAATGTCAGAGAAAAGAACAGAATCAGAGATAAAAAATAAAAAAAATTATAGAAAATTGTACTTTGCTTATTATACTGTAAACACATATTTATAGTTGATTTTATAGTGCATCATAACTAGAGATGAAATGGCATGAAAATTTCATTTCATGATTATAGTGACCAAAATGATCACGGTTATCACAGAATTCTGTCCTAATACTATAGGCTACTAAATACAATCAATTCACCAAGTTTTATTTAGAAAACCAGCAAATAACAAAAAAATAGCATCGATATGCACTTTTTGTTTACATAAACATTAAAATAATAACATTAAAAATGATGGCCGGATTTTAAAGGAGTGTCTTGCAACATGTTATCTACTAACATGTAGGCCTACAAGTTCAAATAAAGTTTTCACAAAAAAGGTGTTATAAAAAGATAAACCTCACATATTTCAGCCTTTAAATCATTTTTATAAAAAGAATTAGTCAAAAAAGATAAATTACTGACATTTACAATGCACATTAACTTATCTTTTATTATTAATAGTAAAATTCGGTCCAATTTTCCCGTGGCGTCTGTCGTTGCTATGCAACCGTGCACTGCGCTCTTCACAACGACCAAGAAGTTTTAGTAATGGATTTCCACCACCGAAAAACGCTTTGCTAGCTCTGCTACAAGATTTATTTGCGGAGAAGAGAAAAACACCCGCAGTGTTTGGGTGCACCGGCACCCCCATCCTTCATGTTGACTGAGCTTTCAATGTTGTTACGGAAAGGATGAAGCTGATTGGTTGGTTCTTATCACATGACCTGGGGTGCGATTGCGGCATTCTGAAAAGTTGCGATTTTTTCATCTCGCTGCTCGTATCACACTTTTACAGTCCACAGACCAGACTGTAAAAAAAAGCCACATACCATGCCAGCAGCACATTTTCCCCTTTTGCAACTGTCAGACGTGAGTGCGGAAATGACTACAGACGCGAGAACGCGACCACAAAATGACTCATAACTTTCAAACAGTTTATCATTTCACCCATCAGGATCATGTGACAGGATGTCCTGTACAGACGTTTTATAAGCTTCTCCCATAGACAGTATAAATGTATGTATTTGTGAGGATCATGTGACAGTATGAATTTGCTTCTCCCCAAAAGCAGATTCCTATGGTGGCCGAGACAGCTCAACGCGCTGCAACTGAAGCAAACACATGCAAATAGAAAAAAACGCATGCAAATAGAAAAAAAACACCAGCAAATTAAAAAAAACATCTTCATCAGTTTCACAACACACGTGTGCTCCAAATACAGAAAACGCGCTGCAAATAACACAGACCACAACGGAAATGTTTCCAGGGGAACCAAATAAGTGAAGAACCCGGCTGAGATGTGCTTATTGCTCGTGAGCGTCTCTGTGCCCTACTCCCTTCGAAGGGCAGATATTAGAGCCCTTTTGGAGTGAGCAAGGCTCTAGTGTGCTGTTAAGCAGCCGTGTGGAGCGCACTTGATGAAGGGAGCAACTAAAGACAACGTGGGATGTTCCCATGACAACGCAGCACGGTGTCCATCAGCTGGTCTTACGACAGAAATATGATGCTGTTAACATAACGGATGCAAATACATTTTTATTTTTATTTTACAAAAAAAGCTTTTAAAATATGCGTTATATATCTGTGTCTCAACTTTAAAATTTTGGACCCTACATTACCTAACAAAACTTTTAACTTGTCTAACTTACGAAACTTTTCTTTATGAAAATGTAATAACATGAAACAATTTGTACAGTGTAACTGATGTATAGATAAATATCTTTCCTTCATGTTTTTCTTCTTTATCTTTTTTATTTATTTATTTTAGTTTCCAGCTCATTGTTCTTTTCTCATTTGTATTCTGATAACATTGAACATATTGTTAATACATTTTGTACATTGTATACAAGTTGTATGTCATAAAAAATGTAATCTCTGTATGTTTTGCGCAAACAAATAAATAAATAAAAAATAAATAAAGTTCGTCACTTATTTGGTTCCCCTGGAAACATTTCCGTTGTGCTCTGTTATTTGCAGCGCGTTTCTGTATTTGGTGGTGTTGTGAGTATTTGGAGCACACGTGTGTTGTGAAACTGATGAAGATGTTTTCTTAATTTGCAAGTGTTTTTTTTTATTTGCACGCGTTTTTTTCTATTTGCATGCGTTTTATTTTATTTGCATGTGTTTTCTTCTATTTGCATGCGTTTTCTTCAGTTGCAGCGCGTTGAGCTCTCTCGGCCACCGTAAGATTCAGACAATGAGACGTGAAGCATCAGCAGGAAGAATGGGTACGTTTTTATCAAATAGTTCATATTAAGTAGTAAATATCAAAGTCAAAAAATAGCATTTGGCCAAAGCTACAGCTTGCTAACACTCATAGCTAAATTAGCCCATGATTTACTCACCCTAAGGTCATCCTAGGTGTATAAGACATTCTTCTTTCATTTGAATACAATCGGGAGTTATATTAAAACATGTCCTGACTCTTCCCAGCTTTATAATGGCAGTGAATGGTTGTTTCTGTTTTTAAGTCCATTAAAGCTGACAATCATTACACACACACTTCTGTATTAAAGGAAGGCAATCAATTTTATTTTGATATTTAAAATAGGAACAAAGAAGCAAATTAAAAGCAATAGGAAAAATACAATAGAAAAAATATACAAATTGAATAAACTGTAGTTTTTCAGGTACAATAGAATAGGTTTATGTTTTCTTATGTAGTAAGAAATATGCTCCACTACCGAAATCGAATAAAATGAAAAAAAAAAAAAAAACTACATAGCCTTCACTATGTGAATTTAAATATTTTTTAAAGTGATTGTCAAAGTAGTTTTTTTTTTTATATTAACCTTAATGAAAGGTATGGCAACAGTTTATGACGCTGCTGTCCCTTTAAATCCAGTGATAGTTAATTTTACATCCGATCTTCATTTGTTTTTTGCTTGTGTAGGACACACACCGTTTACATTTAATGCTCCACAGTCCACACGATGTGCATTTTGACATAATTGTGTGTAGCTGTGAAAGAGAACTGAATTCACGATCACACACATGTGAGAGGCGACGTCTGTGCACACACTTCAGCACGAGCACCACACTGAAATAATAACTGCATCTGAACATTTGGCAGGTTCATTGGCTTCTAAGACTACATTCACTCTCAATCCGAATCAGATTTTTTTTTATTAGAATCTGATATAAATGATTGTCTTTTATATTTTCTGGAAAACCTGGATTAGTGTCGATGGCCATAAAACAACACCAGCCTCATTGAGGGGTTTTAACACAGATGTAGTCTTACATCTACCCATAATGCTGGACAAAGCGATTTGGGCCCAGTTTCACAGACAGGGTTTAGATTAAGCCAGGATTAGCCCTTAGTTCAATTAGGACTGATTTAAGTAGCTTTTATAAACGTGCCTTAGAAAAAACATTACTGGTGTGCATCTGGAGATAAACTATGGCACAAACATGTTTGTAGAAATGTCAGTGTGAGTTGCTTTCAGGTAAAAGCTCAAACATGTATTTTACTCTGAGACTATCTTAAGCCTGGTCTGTGAAACCGGTTATGTTTAAAGGTGCAGTGTGTAACATGTTTTTTGTAGTTCACATTTACCAAATCTGATCAGATATGCACAAAATCTGATTTGGACTGATAGTTTGAACAAGGCTAAAGTGATTGTGATGTTATTTCATGTTTTAAGACACTCAGGTATCAGTAAGAAGAGCTTCAGCAGTTTCTCCACCACCGTTAATGGCGACGGACACACAATCACTGGAACTGGTTCCCAATTGTTTCTTTCTTTTAAAACACGGGATCTGTAAAGAAAACCACAGAAAACTGGGCTTAGTGAAAAACACAATTACAAGACGATATGTAAACCAAACATCAAATAAAATGTTGTCAGTCAAAGCTTAAAGGATAATTCCGGTATTTAACACCGGAATTTTTAGTTTGTTTTGGTTCATTTTTTAGTGTGTTTTGGATGAACTAGAGTGGTGGACACAGAAATTTTGACGATGGGTCCTGTCTCGACTTTTTGACTATTTTAGAATCGCCTCTGAGCGCTTCAGAGTGGATGTCTATGGGCATGCTCAAACACGTCCTTAAAACAACCCTTAACGTTCGCTTTCAAAACTGTGCAACTCACCGAGTGGTTAGTGGTGTTCGTTGATGATTAAAAACAAATATATCGGCGCAATGTATGCTTTCAATCCGTGTTATTTGTTATAGTGGAACTATTTTTTCAGATACCTCACAACCGCGTATAAACTTCCGCTTGATATTTGAGTCTGAAGCGTTAGCACACCCCCGACCACTTGATGGCGCCAACCACTTTGCCGCAGCTGCTCAGCTCACGCTAGCCTTCTGAGAGACGGAGAACCGAGCGAAAAGACTACAACCAAATGTAAACAAACGGTAGCGCAGTAATATCAACGAGCACTGAGTCCTCCAGCAGACATCAATGCGATTTAAAAAAATGGCAAATAAAACACGACAGAAACTGTATTTCGCTACGCTACTTGTTTTGGAACATCAACGAACACCACTAACCACTCGGGGAGTTGCACAGTTTTGAAAACGAACGTTAAGGGTTGTTTTAAGGACATGTTTGAGCATGCCCATAGACAGCCACTCTGAAGCGCTCAGAGGCGATTCTAAAAGAGTCAAAAAGTCGAGACAGGACCCATCGTCAACATTTCTAAGTTCACCACTCTAGTTCATCCAAAACACACTAGAAAACTTAAACTTTAATTTATACATTTCAAGCTAATAGATTTAAACCACATTCTTTGACATTAATTAAAATATTCAAAAACAAGCTAATTATTTACTAAATTAACTGTTAACATTCACTATTTTAAATAATTTAAACTGGTTTATAAATCATTCTGTCTGATCCACTGGCTTCACACATGAATATACTTGATTTTCAATATAAGATGAACTTTTCACTCTGAATCTGTGTTTATTTCAGCTGCTGGTTAGGAGACGAGCACATGAACCGGTGTGTCGTGTTGCTTATGTTCATCACGCAGTAAAAGCGCCTCTTCTCGCTCGATGACGGGACGCTTATTTATTACACTATATAACAACAACAGCTCGTCCGTTACACCGTTTCTACATCATTACACATGCGCAGGCCTTTCCAGTTTCGGGTTTCCATCCGTCCTCTCGATCGGATTAGAAAAGGTTTAAAACACCCCTTACAATCCAAATTAATTTTTATTTGGATTTGGTAATACCGGTATCACCGGCGGGGGCTTTTAAATCGCTAATTTAAAAGGCAAAAGTAAAATGTGCACGGCCGCACGTGTCCACAGAACATTGAGTGGCTCAAACTCTTGACCCTGTTAAAATTGAAGAGGTGGACAGTAATGAAGTGCATTTACTTGAGTACACTTTTTGAGTATCTGTTCTGTACTTGAGTATTAGTTTTTATGGAAACTTTATACTTTAACTTCACTACATTTGAAAGACAAATATTGTACGTTTTACTCCATTACATTTCTGTCAAGGTCCTCGAGTGGAAAGTAATAACGTCATTCAGGGGATCATCTCTAAAATGTGATTGGTGTTTTGCAGGTGACAGACAGCCTGTCAGTGATCACTCTTGTAGGGTCACGTGTCGTGAAGTTCAGTGATTTCCCTTCATTCTCTTTTAACACTGATCAACTGGTGGCAAAATGGACGAAGACAGATCCTCGGCGCAGTGCTGACATCCATGGCAAATAACTCTTTCAGTTTTGCTGTTTGTTAAAGCAGTTGTTATTGCTGTTGGGCAGATATACAGCTGTGGTTGTGTAGGATTGTGTATCTGTGTGTTAAAGCAGGGTGGGTTTTATAGACCACTTGAATGAAATGTGCATGAATGGATACACACAGATCTGCACTTCTTTTGTTGGGGTGGTACGAGTGTCAAATAAAAAAATGAAGATGATTATGGCTGTTTTTTTATGTCAATTCAGTTGTTTAATTTCTATAGGTTTTGTAACATTCTGAAAGGTTTATTCACTGGTTACAGAGGCATAAGATACTGTAAGTATTACATACAACAATAATAAAACTTTTGATTGAATTACTTTTGATAGAATTACTTTTGATACTTAAGTACTATTTATATATAAAAAAATGTAATTAAATAAAAAAAGTACTGTACTTTTACTTCAGTAAAAATCAGTCTTTACAACTTTTACTTGTAACGGAGTAATATCGGACCAGTGGTATCTGTACTTTCACTCAAGTAAGGAAGTTGTGTTTTTTGTCCTCTGTTAAATTATCAAGATCTTCAGGTGACCCGATCACAGTTTTGCTTAGTCTCTTCTAGCTACAGAAATATTTTATAACCAAGCAAATGAACTGTGTCTGTCTATAGAAATTAAGACCTCTGAAGATCCTATGAATGTCCATAATCACACTTTTGAAACTCTGTAAGATTCCCAGGTTTTCCGGGTCTGTGAGAATCCTGGTTGAGTGATTTTGTGACCATAAGCTCATTACATCAGCGCGTTACTGTGTGTTTGTGAATTTGTAATAAAGTACACAAAGCACAACTATGGTGACAAATATGAGATCAAATACCATGTGTGTAATACCAAACAAGAATAAACCATGTGATGGAAATCAGTCTTAGCACCATCATTGTGTGTACTGGTATTTTAAGAAAGGATATACAGGTTAAACCTAAAATGCTGAAAAGAATCAGGGCATTTATTTCAAATGCTGCATGTAACTTTTACCATCAATAATTTTACAAAAGCATTATGTGGTCAAATGTGTATATAAGGAATACGATGCATATCGATTGTCTGCTCGAAACAGTGGATGAAACCTTAATACAGACCATCTAAAACCATACGTGACAGGCTTTACAGCAGTGGTCTCAAACTCGCGGCCCGCGGGCCATTTGCGGCCCCCGGGGTGATATTTTGTGGCCCCCTACTTGACATTAAATTTTAATGTTAGTGCGGCCCGTCGTTGCGTGTGCCGCGTTTAAATTTTTTATTTTTTTATCCCTTATGGGCTACCATAGATAGTCTCGTGACAGCTTACGATGGGTTTGTTGTCAATAGTTGTCATAGACAACCGCGAAGTACAAACATACTGCGCCTGGAAAAAATGAGCGCGTCGCTTCAATTATGAGCGCGCTTACCGCGCGCCTACATTTGAAATAACTAACTTGAGCGCGCAAAATATGTGAGCGCGATATGTGAACGGCCCCTTGGCGAGCTACCACCAATCAGGCCACGAGCTACTGGTAGCTCATGAGCGACGTGTTGGAGAGAGACCCTGCTCTAAAACAATGTGAGAATAATCACTTTGAGCTTGTAATATGTGTCCAACAGGTTGATAAGAAGGTTTGCTTTGATTTGTGCAGTCAGTAATTTGAGACACTATACATGTGTAGAAAGAATTCAATAAGACGGGCAGACATGACTGCAAATATTTGTATTTCAAAAGCAATAATTGTTTTTCTAAGTATAATAAAAGGAAATGTGCCTTCCAAAAAACCATTCAATATCATTAAAGTGTTGTATAAAGAAAATAAAAAGGACATAAGCAAATATAAATATCACAAATATGTGTTATAGACAAAGAAAGTTTGTAAAATGAACTTCAACTGTCAGAAGGACCGCTCATGAAGAACCAATCATGTACAGAAAGGTATGTTCAAATTCAGAGGAACCGTTCAGAAGAAACGTTAATAATAAATATTTAGAAGATTGGATCAGTTGTGCTCCTTTTTTGGAATACTTGAATACTATTTTTAGTGGAATACTTGATGCGGCCCAGCCTGACCCCGACTATACCTCCAGCGGCCCCCAGTTAAGTTGAGTTTGAGACCCCTGCTTTACAGCAAACAAGCTAAACAACCCAGAAATAGGTATTTATAAGCTACTGAACCGTAAAAGCCAGCCTTAAGGGGACAAAAGTGGATACAGGCAATAAGACGAAGCAGGAGCGAATGGATAAATTGAGGGATCCTGACACTCAGTGTGCACTAGAAATACACTACGTGTGCAGTAAACATCTGTCAGTTTTATATATTATATTTCTGTCAGATAAAGATATCCTGTTGCCGATTACGTTCCTCTCTAATTGGGCGTAAGTTCGTTCTCAGAGTAATGAGACGTTGCGCTCTGTCGCAGGGGACTAATTGCCCCTTCGCAGGGAGTTTGATTGACAGGCGATCTGACCAATCATTATCCGCCATCCGTCGAATCTGACATTTATGTCCGACAGAGCAGTCAGGAGAGTTAGTAGATTAACGTTGGAGGATTTGAACTTGAAAAACGGTGTACTGACGTCTTTCCACGGCTAAAACAACATTCCTTCTGATGTTCATTCATGTTTATTTGATGCTATAAATCATAGGTTCTCAAAGTGCGGCCCGCGGGCCAATGGCGGCCCGCCGAAACATTTCTGGCGGCCCGCGATAACATCTGTAAAACTGTTAAAACTATTGCTTTGAAAAAAATGAATAGGCTATCTCCGTTTAGCGGCATCCATAGGCATAAGCGGTAATTACATGGTCCGACCGACCGATCGCACTTGACCTCACTCCCAAGGCCACCAGGAACAGTGGTTGTCTACACAGGAATAGGAATCGTGGCCAACCGAAACCAGCACCACATACCCTTTTAAATTGCAATGGGATTTGTTGACCAAGTAATCAATATTCAATGTGACTTAATAATAATCTTAACAATGTCAAGCTTATTAATAGCCGCGTTTCCATTACCTTTCAAAATGTTCGCGGGCGCGAACACTTGCATTTTCCTATCAACAGTGCAAACAACTTAAACAAGTCTATTATTTCTGGTCATACAGAAAATAATAATGCATTATTCGCAACTACTTTTATTTGTGTAAACTCATAACAAGAAAACGTGCTTTTGTAAAATAAAATAAAACAATCAGTAGCCTAGGCTACTACTGCGCCTTTTCATGATCTCCGTGAACTGGAGCGCGAGAACTGAAACAAAATATAGCCTATGTAGGCTAAAGCTTAAAATGTGCACTTTTAAACAAACAAACTCGAATCGAAAGCAAATACCTGATTATGTAATCCGTATGAAAGGTGGATTCATCTGCTTAACAGCGGAGATGGAGATATGTTTTTAGCCGACACTTAGAAAACAATAGTTTATTAATAAACAATTAAAATGCCTCGCTGTTTTTTCAGACGCATTTATTATCATTAGCCTATAACTCACCTATAAATCAGGCTAGATCAGACACGTACAGGCTATATGGCTCTTCTCATTCATCACTGCGGGAAAAATATAAATTCCAGGTTCTAATTTGGCCTTAGAAAACCAGTAAAATCGACATGTTTTCCATATTAATTTGTGAATATTTAAAATGTTTAATAAAGGGGCAAAAAGTCATTTAAACAAAAATCTGGAAAAGTCTGTCGATACTTTTTTTGCGCAGTTGGTGAAGCCAGTTCAAATTAAAATTTTGTTCAACTTTGCGTTTTAAAAAGACAACAACCGTTCATTTTTCGTTTTTCAGTTACGGGTTAAAAAAGATAGATAATAATATGCAAATCTGCAATAATGGAAACGCGACTGACAAGCAATGATAGATATGAATGATGATGATGACGACTTGTTTGGTAGCCTAAGCTTCTATTTTAAAAGTTTCTTTCTCTCCCCCCCAAAATTTTCACAAGTTTTGCCAGGTTTAGCCTCAGTTATGAATTAAAATGTGTTTATTGCAACTAATGTAAACTGTAGAGATGCAACCAGGTCATTAAAATAATTTCAAATGGGATTTTCTTTTCAGTTTTTTTTTCTTCGTTTTCTCCCCCGCCACTTTGGCGGCCCTCAGTTCAATGTTGGGTTCCTAAATTGGCCCTCACCTATCAAAACTTTGAGAACCCCTGCTATAAATGAACTAGAAGGAAGAGATGATGGTTCACGAGCTTTAACTGAGGCTCTAGCGAACTGTCAGACACATTAAAGAGCCACAAAATGGTATTTATAGTTTAAATTTCTTTTTTTTTTAAATGACCAAATTTTAAAGTTGAGACTTTGTTTCATATCAAAAGTAAGCTGGTCTGTCCTGTCTGTCCGTGTCCTCTTCGCTCTGCGATGTATGTTTCACTGTGTGAGAACATGTGTGTGTGAGAGAGACGGGGCTTGTCGGACATAGCAACAGTAACTAAAGGGGGGGGGGGTCTTTGCAAACGGTCAATTGCCTGTATCCCCTTTTGTGTCCTGAAACACTTGTTTTTTGGGGTCCACAGCTAATAAAACCTTAATTCTGGGTAGTTTAGCTTGTTTGCTGTACGCCGTCACACAGCAGCTTTTAGATATTGTTTTGTTTTTTGTTGCAAGTCAGAAATGACGTGGAGGAAGATTTACGCAATACAGAGTCAATGGAGACGGTTGGATTGTTCTCCGGTGGAAGAGGTTTTCAGATTATGACGCGTGTCGCTCTGTCTCTATATGTTTCTTAAATCCAAACCATAGGAATTACTTTATAATAACTTTAATATCAACATCTTATCAGATCATTAGAACCACAGTGCTGCTCCCATCCATCACTAAAAGCATAAATGTAAGTAATACTTGCCATCCCGTATTTCCAGAAGCAAAAGCACAAGAAGAAAATGAAGATGATGGCGACTGGAATTAAAGCATAAAGCCCTCGGAGGTCAGAGGAGTGGAGAGGGTTTGGGCTGGAGGAGGAGTGTGGAGGAGCTGTAGTGGAGGAGGAGTGTGGAGGAGCTGTAGTGGAGGAGGAGTGTGGAGGAGATGTAGTGGAGGAAACTGGAGCTTCTGGAAGAGACAACAGGAACAGAATTAATTAAGAGGAATATACACTCAAATCAAATGACCTTTACCCAAGTACCACCTTAAAACATTAAAGATCAATCCTACTTTAGCAACTGTTTCCATCTGCCAAACTATCAGACAAGCTTTAGCTCTTTCCCTGAGGTGTGTTTGCACAGCTTTAAACTAATTATATTAGAAATAATGTAAGCAAGTTTCCCCGCTTTTCTAAATCATTAAATAAATCATGAGGAGTTAATGCTGATCAAATTATGTGTATCTGATTCTTCACATCACCTAAATCTCATCACTTATAATCGTTTTCAACTGAGGCTTTTGCAAAAAGCACTATTTGGATTCAGTCTCTGCAGTTTTAACCCTCTGGGGTCCTTCGGCCCAAATGGACCCGAAGCATTTAAATATTTTTTATTTAAAAATCATAGCTTTATCGTAATGGTCCAAAATTTGGTGACTTTGTTGGTACTTGGTATATGAACACCCAAAAAAATTGGGGACAGGATTTGAATAGTCTAAGTGGTTGTAAAAAAAATAGTCACACTCAGGACCTTCGGGTCCAAATGGACCCGCATAGGAAATAAATGGGAAATTGGCAAAAATGTGAAAATACAGAGGTTTTTTGTGTGTACAATCTACAAATCAGCCACGATCCAGAAAAAAAGCACACATCAGTGAAGGGGTGAATCTATAAAACATCAAGAGTGCAAAACAGACATCCACACACACACACACACACAAACACACTTTTATACACGTACACACTAATGAATTCAGATTACATATGGGTTTTGAATTTTTAAAATGCTCAGTTTGTCCACCAGATGGCATCCATCTCATTTCAAAAATTGCTTTCATGAGGCCTAGGCTTGACTCTAAAATGAAATACAGTTTTAAAAAAATAATAATAAAAAAAAACATTTTCTATTATATTCAATGGGGAAAAAACTGGGTCATAATTATTGCATTAATATTAATTATAAATCAGTTTTATATTTGAAATTATCTCAAAACACCAAAAAAGAAAAGAAAAAATATTATAAAAAACAAGTAAAAAAAAAAAAGATGATTTTTTTAATAAATATTAATCCCACCCTTCCGGCCCATTTGGACCTGAAGGTCCTGAGTGTGACTCTGAAATGAAGGACCCCAGAGGGTTAAGTGATGTTGTTGTGCGATTTATAAAACATTTAGATTAGATAAAATGCTCTGCAGTGTTACAATTCATTCCAGCTAGAGTAAGTGTAACATCAACTTAATTTTAAAACTTCATGAGCACAATCATGAACATTTATTTAATTTTTTTTCATAATCCTGATTCTGGTACATTACAGGTAAACAGACATATTTAATGTACTCACGGTTGACAACAAGTGTAGCATTATCCTCAGACACTTTCCCTCCAGTGTAAGCTTCTGCTTTATAGAGTCCTGATCTGGAAATGCTCACATCTTGAATAGTTACAGATAATCGACCTTTTCCAACTATCAGTGTAACTCCAAGTCTGGGAGGATAATCATAGACCCAAGGCTTCTGAGCAAAAAGAACAGAATAGTCCTTCTTGTCTTCTTTAAAAATAATCTTCACTTCATCTGCTTTCTCCACTTCATCGATGTCGAAGGATATTGTCACATTCTGTCCATCGATCGCCTCGATCTTCGACCCAGCAACAGCCAGAACTGCAAATCAGAACCACTGTATTAGATTGAGGAATAAACTGACAGCACTTTTTTCATCAACCCATTTAATCAACAGTCTACATACCCGATAAAAAGAACAAATTCACCGTGAAAATAGTAGGCCTATTCATCTTCAAAAAAAGCACCAGGATAAGCTAGAAATGTGTAAAAAGACGTTAGCTAAGTTAGCTAGATGCTAAATGCTAACCGGTGATCGCGTTTGTCTATTTACGAGATTTGCAGCAGACTGTGTCACTGCCCTACACATGTCATTTGTATAATCCCACTGAATAAGATAAATCCTTATTTAAAGTTCAGTTTTATGTTATGAAGAAGAAATGGCACTCCGTGAGCGCAGACGCAGACGCAGGCCGCTCCTGACCCGTCGGAAGCTTCGAATCTTTTAAACCAATTGATTCGCGAAATGATTCACTGTTTCGAAGCGTTCGAATCACCACAAGTTGGTGACTCTCCCCGCCCCGTGGAAATTTGAGATGGTTCTCAATGCAGTACATGAAATCCACGGGGAGGAGTCGGATCCAGATCCAACTCCTCCCACCTTACATATACCTAAACCTACCCATCTCCGCCCCCTGATCCCTAAACCCACCCCTAATCCCTAAACCCAACCCTAATCCTACCCATCTCCACCCCTTGGATCTTGCTCCGACTCCTCCCCGTGGATCTCATGTACTGCATTGAGGTGCTACTGGGAAATTTGGCCTCATGTAACGACGTTGGTTTCACTAAAAAATCCGCTCACAAATCGGGCTCTGCAAAAGTGCACATAGAAAATGCAGGTCACGAGCAAACCCTCTGAAAAAAAAAGACTATGCGCGTGCCCGCCATTGTCCACATGACCGAAAGTGAATATGAAGTGTCCGACTTAGACCTTATAAACCCAAATGTCGACCATACGCGTTCCTTAATATATTAGTCTGCGTCAACGTGTACATATCCACACTTATATTTTTACAGTTTATATTATTACTATCGAAATATCCACTGCTCTGTTTGTTCTGTAAAACATATTATTGGGTGGTAAAATAATGTACTTACTTGCGGCATTGAAGGTTTCCGAAGAGAAAACGATTACAACACATTTTAGTGTACATTATAGCTGCTTTCGCCAAGGTTTGTCTGCTTCGTTCTCCACGGACGGACTAGGTTTCTGTTTCCAAACGTCACCGATCGTATCACATCACTGTAGGTTATAACAACCCATAACCAATCAGCGCAGATCCCTCCCTCGACAGCCAGCCAGTGCTTGTTAGTTGTTACACTAAGTACATTGAGTCACGCATAGGAGTCACGCGGACCTAAAGAAGAAGCTGGATTTGGTTTTAGGGTGTAGGTAGAGTTGCGTCTACTCCAATGAGAATGAACCGTTGTTGACTTAAAGAAAAGACAGTTGAGTGTTGACAGAAAATGGCGGCTCGTCTCTCATGGGGCCGATATACTCAGCGAAGATCTTTTTCGTTCTTCGCTTAGGGGTATAAAATACTTTTTTTGTAGTTACTGCAATGTTATTTTTAAAATATAACAAAATCTGCTATTATTTGACGATGTGTGGTCAAACAGCGTTGCCTGCCTTGTTAACATATATTTCAGGCTAACGTTCCTTTATTGAATTTTTTTATATTCTTAAACTTAAACAATAACCTGTCGCCTGCAGGTCTCATGTCTTTATGAAACCATAGTGAACATGAGACCTGCAGGCGACAGGTTATTGTTTTAATCCATTGCAAACAAGTGACATTTAATTCATCTTATGTATATACAGACATTTGCACTGATTTATAACAATGGATTTTTACATTTCAAACTGCATGTCAAGCATTTTGCCTGTTCTTTCCGCCATGTTGTTCTTGTGGTCTCTCCACTATGGTTTGCATGAGGAGGATCCAGTTGCTCAGAGAAAGCAGTAGCCTATGACTGTGCTATTCCCACCGACAAGGAGGAGAAAATGATCGTGGCTTGAGTCAGCATGAGCAATCTAAATATAACTAAACACTGGGTGCTATACCATAATTCACAAAGACCAACACTGGAAAGTTTAATGTTTATAAAATGTTTATTAAAAATAAAAGACTTGAAACTTCCACAGAGCTGAGGTCACAGAGTCAGTCTTCCGGATCCACTGAATCCTCTTTGTGCTTATTGTGTTGAAAGCAAGATAAAGGAGACAAAACTGGAAAATTATAGTAGTATAATACAATTTTAGTAGTTAGTATGATTGCCCCATTTAATTTTAGCCACGTATGTTTTTTACTGCTTGCCTTTTTAAAAAATTGTTTTATAGCAGTAAAAAACACACACACACACACACACACACACACTTATGAACTTCCCTTTAACATCAATCCAAAAATCAGCTGAGCTGAAATATATAGATAGTCAACAGAATCTTAATGCCTAAACTCCAGCCAAACGGGTTTGTTTACTCTAAATTTCGATCAATATGCTCTTCCTACAATAATGTATTTTATTCTTTATTGCACATTTATTTGAATAAAAATTATATTCTCATATGATGTCACACGCCTCAGTGTTATATTTAACCAGTTTTAGAAGCATTTTTTCTATTTACACAATGATGGATAAAACTGCATTAATAGACCGGGGTTAACCATTAATACGCTGTTCGTGGTTTGTTATGTGTTGGTTAGTTAGCCTACTTTATCCAAAAACATAGGCTATCTAAAGCATAATCTATTATCTGATAACATCCCCAAAATCTATTAATTTAGAGAGCAATAAAAAACTAAAGCATGCTTTAATACACAAGTTAATTCGATTCAGATGTACTGATAATATATACATGTGTTCTTTAAACGTCTTATCCTACCTTTTAAAAGTGCGTCACAAATGGCCTGGGCTGCGTTTCCTAAAAGCCTCGTTATTTGATCGTAGAACAATTGCCACTAATGTTTATTTAGCTCTCGATGCTTTTGGGAAACGCAGCCCTTTTCTGTTGCAACTCTAAGCGAAACAGTTTCCGAAAAAGTGGTGAAAAGGCTGATCGCTCCGGCTGGTAATCATCTTACTATCGTTGTTTGTTCTGAGGTGAGGTGCCTAGGCAGTAGAGGTGGGGAGATCGATACTAATATCGATAATATCGATACCAACGTTGGTATCGGTATTGATCGATACCAACGTGAAAATATCGATACTTAAGTTTCAGTTTCTCTCGTTTTGCGACCTGACCGTGTTTGTCAAAATGCTGCTGCTGTCACAGAGCAGAGCAAGCTCTCTGTAATCCTCCTCCCAAGAGTGCTCTGCTCTCCTCCCCCTCTCCTGTGTTGTACCGTCACGTGACTCACCACTAGCGCGCTACTCAGGACTAACCCCACCCCTACCGCTAGGCTTTGGGTGTTGTTTAATTTTTACATTTTATATTTTGTATTTACAGTAATTGTTTTTTATTTATGATTTTTTTTTCAAATCCTGAAAAGAAGTGCACTAAAGAGGAGAAACGTTATTTTATTCTCATTATATCTTATTAAAACTTTGTGACTTTGTTTATTTAAGAAAAAAAATCATGAAAAGAAGTGCACTAAAGAGGAGAAATGTTATTTTATTCTCATTATATCTTACAAAGAGAATTTGTTTTACATTTTTTTATAATATTTGTTGTGAAGTAAAACTTTGTGACTTTGTTTATTTAAGAAAAAAATCCCGAAAAGAACTGCACTAAAGAGGGGAAACATTTTTTGTTAACATGCTTGAAGAGAATTTGTTTTTACATTTTTTATATTTGTGAAGTAATAATTTTGTAACTTTGTTTATTTAAATAAAACAGAAGTAACCAAAAGTTGTTTCTGAACAAAAGCTTTTGTAGTACTGATTTTAACTGATTAATAACCCAAAATGCAAATCACAAAAACAAATTAAAAGTCATGAAAATTCATTTAGATTTAGGTTGAAGACGCATCCACCTTAATTATTAAAAAGTATCGGTATTGGTATCGGCGATACTGGCCCTGTATTTACTTGGTATCGGATCGATACCAAATCTCGCACACCTCTAGTAGGCAGGCATGTCAACTATAGGCCTATATAGGCCTATATGTTTGTGTGTGTGATCGGAGGCTCCACCTTTTTTTCTTTTTTTATTATTAAACAAAGCATTAAAGCAGACAAACATGGAAGAAGGCTCCACCTTTCTTTGAAGTGGAAATTTCCTCTGGCTCATTCTTCTGTTCAGTGTCGAACAGTGAAGGGACAAACTAAGCTTCGAATCAATTGAACCATTTGCTTCGCAAAATGATTCATTGTTTTGATTCGATTCGCCACACGCTGTGTGTGGACCCCTGCTGGTCAGAACAGTGTAATGCAACAAACACTCAGGCCAAACATGCATAAAAACACCTTTTACAAACATACAGCAAATGGTTTTAAAGTAAAATCGATCAAATGCAATTAACTAATAATCTAATAAGATGTAATATCAAGTGTCTGTATAATAGGCTATGTGTTCTGGTTTGATTAACAGGGTCTGGAACAGACCACACAATCAGGCTGAGGATAACAGATGCACATCAGTGTATACAGCTGAGATGACAGCTATTCTAATGGCACTAGAGTGGGTTTATTAGACCTGATAAAGTAATAATATGCTCTGACTCAATGGCAGTTCTTGGGAGTTTACAATCATTGGAAGCAAAGAGAATTGACGTTTTAACAGAAATCCTGATCAGGTTATACACTTCACGACAGGTGGGAATAATAATTTGATTTATGTGCATGGGTTCCAGCACACGTGGGAATTCAAGGTAATGAGGAAGCAGACAGACCTAGTTGTCAGACAGATGTTAAAAACTCAACACATTAAAACAGCACAAGAATAAAAAAACTGGTTAGGGTTCAACATGTTTCAGTTTCACGAAGCCTCGATCTGCCCACCACTATATAAAACATCTTAAGCTTTGACTTCAGTGACAAATAATTCTCAGTAAAAAGCAGTGCACGAATTGAATCAAGTCTTATGGGGGGTTCCCAACATAACAAAAAAAAAAATCACCATAATTTTTCTAATCCATAATTTATGTTTAGTTGGTTAGTCTCGCAATATTCAATTTATACAAAATATACAATATATTGTATAATATGCATAAAAATATACTATTTATTAAAAACTGTTTAAAAAAAACAAACAAAAGAACAACATTTATTTGAAATATAAGATTTTGTTACATTATAAATGTCTTTACTGTCACTTTTGATTTTTGAATAAAAGTATTAATTTCTTTCCCAACCTTTTTTTATTATTATAAATTCTCACTAACCGCAAGCTTTTGAATGGTAGTGTATACTGCTACACATATTTCAAATAAGTTTAGTTCTTTTGAACTTTCTATTCATCAAAGTCCAAAAAATAAAAAATAACTGTTTTCAACATTGATAATAATCTGTTTGTTGATCAGCAAATCATCATATCAGAATGATTTCTTAAGGATCATGTGATGAAGACTGGAGTAATGATGCTGAAAATTCAGCTTTAATCACAGAAGTAAATAATATTTTATTGTATTATTATTTTAAATTGTAATAATATTTCATAATATTACTGTTTTTACTGTATTTTGGATCAAATCAATGCAGGCTTGGTGAGCAGAAGATACTTATGAACAGTTGTTACATCCAACAGAATTATTCTAGCTTTATTTACCAGTGTAGTGTTTACCCTAAACACAACTGGATGATTGATCTGACACTGTGTGATAATAATGTTTGTTCCAAAAGACTTGATTAAATGCATGAAACGAGTTTATTAGATATTAAATATATTAATTGTGTCAAAACAGGCTGTCAGTCTGTGTGTTGGGATTTTTTAATGATTTCAGTACATACGATTTTTACATAATACGTCCAGTAGGTGTCGGCAAAGAACTGTTATGAGTGAGTAAATCAGTGAAAAAGGCTGCTTTTTTCAGGAACATACAATATAAATATAAATATAAACTTCATATAAACTATTGAAAATAATTAATTCACGAAATTTACCGTACCCGCTGCATGCATTTATTTTAATCAGATTCGTCATTGTCATTGTTATTTTTACTAAAATAAAAATATTTGAGGGACCCCCCCTCAGTCTATTTTTTACTTCTTATGGGGGTCCCGGATTGATGGGTTGAGCAATAGGATTTGCAATCGTGAAAATACTCGTCAAAACAATGTAATGTTATTACTTAACTGTATCATGCTATTAATAATAAACGGAGAGGACTTTTCAAGTCAACTTCACTCTGCCAGAGTAATATCATAAATGTTAAATAATACATTCATTTATACTGTGTACAGTTTAAGATGACCACATTTATTGATGCAATACGAATTAATCTGTTGTTTAAATATAAAAGAGTGCAAGTGCAAAGAATGGATTTTATACTGTCAAATAAAAAATAAAAAACATTATAATTTATTTTATTTCATGAATTTATTCCAAATTTAGATTTACACCTTCACAACACAAAAAAAATTATATTGTTCATGTTTACTTATGTATGCTGGTATTTATGCTAATGATTATTTTTAATTGTTTTAAGAAGTATGCTGCAAACACACAATAATAATTAGTTGAGATTGCAGGTTTGATGTATCAGAGATGAACAAAAGCTTCTACAGCGGATCCACATTTTATGATGCACCTCAGATATGAATATACTTACAGTCTTAATAAAAGAAGGGAAAGTAATTGATCTGAATTTGGTTATTTTTCAAAAACAGCCACATTACCTGATGTTTAGGCCCTACTTGACAAATCGCATATGAAGCACAACTCCTCACTTAAAAGGAGAGTTTACTCCAAAATAAAAATGTTGTCATCATTTACTCGCCCTCAAGTTGAGTTTCTTTCTTCTGCTGAAAGAAGATATTTTGAAGAATTGGTAATCAGAGAGTTGATGGACACCATTGACTGATTACAAACATTCAAAATATCTTCTTTGTGTTCAGCAGAAGAAAGAAACTAATACAGGTTTGGAACAATATGCGAGTAATGACAGAATGTGCATTTTTGGTTGACGGTGTGTGACGTTTTGAGTTTATTTGTTCATGGTTAAAGTTTGTTTTTGATCTCTTTTCCTGGGGCCTGTTTAAACAAGGAGGTTCAACCAACTCTGAGTTAAAACTTGAACTCTGAGTCGACTTACCCTGAGATGGGAAACTCTGAGTTTTCGGTTACAGATCAGCTGAAATTAGTTAGTTCAATCAATTCTAAGTTGTCTGACTCTGACTTCAGCGCGTCCACCACAACTATAAAAAGCCATTATCAATGGAGCGCAGATATTAGGAGTAACCATGGCAACAGCGCCAAACAAAAAGAGTGTTGGGTGTAATTAATTACCAAGTATCTAAATATTGTAATTTATTTAATTATAGAGATTACTCTTAATTTCTCTGTAATTTAAAATAAAATCTGATGTAATTACATTAAATAGGCTACTGCATAGACCATATAAAAATTCTGTATAAAACAATTGATTTAACATACATGTTTAATGTAACCTTCTCCCTCTACACACTTTGGTCAATTCAAGAATCATTCATGCAATATTTTGTTAATTTGAAAACATTAAAAGTTGTCTCTCCTTATATTGTTCAAGTGGTTGAGGTTGATATGGAATTTATAAAGTAGGCCTAGTAATAAGTGGACCAATACATTCTAGAGATAGTAATTAGGAGTACATTTATCTAATTACACTGTTGAAGATGTCATTTGTAGTTGGGTATAAGGCCCCAGTGCAACTTATAACGCACACTAAAAGGCCTCTGAGATATAGCACCCCCAACTGAACAACAGTACAATGGCACTTCTAACTGTACTATCATGTTTGTCAAATTCATGGGTCCATCATTTCAAAATGCTACAGTACAAATGTCTAAAATTGTGCATGTGACAGTCAAGTACTACGGGTATTATTTTTTCATTCATGTTCGCACTTACAACCACAATTTGGCACTTTAAACTTCCTCAAATCTGACCACAGTATGGAAGTAAAATAATGCCAAATGTTTTTGAAACAAAAAGCCTGTTGAATTGTACTACTTGAAAAAAAAAATGCATTGCATTAACCCTGCTTGTATTTTAATGAATTGTATTTTTAGGGTTTGCATTTTTATAGGCTGTAATTTAGCATGGTTGAATATTTAAGCTGTGAATATTTCAAATCAAAACATTTCAAACACATTTTCATTAGTAAAATTTCAACAATCCATATTCACCTTTCATATTTCACTTCCAAAATATTCAAACTGATTAAAAAATCAAAGCTTAAGATGTTTTATATAGTGGTGGGCAGATCGAGGCTTCGTGAAACTGAAACATGTTGAACCCTAACCAGTTTTTTTATTCTTGTGCTGTTTTAATGTGTTGAGTTTTTAACATCTGTCTGACAACTAGGTCTGTCTGCTTCCTCATTACCTTGAATTCCCACGTGTGCTGGAACCCATGCACATAAATCAAATTATTATTCCCACCTGTCGTGAAGTGTATAACCTGATCAGGATTTCTGTTAAAACGTCAATTCTCTTTGCTTCCAATGATTGTAAACTCCCAAGAACTGCCATTGAGTCAGAGCATATTATTACTTTATCAGGTCTAATAAACCCACTCTAGTGCCATTAGAATAGCTGTCATCTCAGCTGTATACACTGATGTGCATCTGTTATCCTCAGCCTGATTGTGTGGTCTGTTCCAGACCCTGTTAATCAAACCAGAACACATAGCCTATTATACAGACACTTGATATTCCATCTTATTAGATTATTAGTTAATTGCATTTGATCGATTTTACTGTCAATAAAACCATTTGCCATATGTTTGTAAAAGGTGTTTTTATGCATGTTTGGCCTGAGTGTTTGTTGCATTACACTGTTCTGACCAGCAGGGGTCCACACACAGCGTGTGGCGAAAATGAATCGAAACAATGAATCATTTTTCGAAGCAATTGGTTCAATTGATTCGAAGCTTAGTTTCTCCCTTCACTGTTCGACACTGAACAGAAGAATGAGCCAGAGGAAATTTCCACTTCAAAGAAAGGTGGAGCCTACTTCCATGTTTGTCTGTATTGGTTTGATGCTTTGTAATGTTTAATAAAAAAAAAAAAAAAAAAGGTGGAGCCTCCGATCACACACACACACACATATATATATTTGACTAGGCACCTCACCTCAGAACAAACAACGATAGTAAGATGATTACCAGCCGGAGCGATCAGCCTTTTCACCACTTTTTCGGAAACTGTTTCGCTTAGAGTTGCAACAGAAAAGGGCTGCGTTTCCCAAAAGCATCGAGAGCTAAATAAACATTAGTGGCAATTGTTCTACGATCAAATAACGAGGCTTTTAGGAAACGCAGCCCAGGCCATTTGTGACGCACTTTTAAAAGGTAGGATAAGACGTTTAAAGAACACATTTATATATTATCAGTAGTACATCTGAATCGAATAAACTTGTGTATTAAAGCATGCTTTAGTTTATTATTGCTCTCTAAATTAATAGATTTTGGGGATGTTATCAGATAATAGATTATGCTTTAGATAGCCTATGTTTTTGGATAAAGTAGGCTAACTAACCAACACATAACAAACCACGAACAGCGTATTAATGGTTAACCCGGTCTATTAATGCAGTTTTATCCATCATTGTGTAAATAGAGAAAATGCTTCTAAAACTGGTTAAATATAACACTGAGGCGTGTGATATGGGAATATAATTTTTATTCCTTATAAATAAATGTGCAATAAAGAATAAAATACATTATTGTATAAAGAGCATATTGATAGAATTTAGAGTAAGCAAACTCGTATGGGTGGAGTTTAGGCATTAAGATTCTGTTGACTATCTGTGTATATTATGTTTCAGCTCAGCTGATTTTTGGATTGATGTTAAAGGGAAGTTCATAAGTGTTTATTTTTATTTTTACTGCTATAAAACAAGTTTTAAAAAAGGCCAGCGGTAAAAAAACATACGTGGCTAAAATTAAATAGGGAAATCATAATTAGGCTACTTGTATTGTATTATACTATAATTTTCCAGTTTTGTCTCCTTTATCTTGCTTTCAACACCAGAAGCACAAAGAGGATTCAGTGGATCCGGAAGACTGACGCTCTGACCTGCAGCTCTGTGGAAGTTTCAAGCCTTATTTTTTTTTTTTTAAATAAACATTTTATAAACATTAAACTTCCCAGTGTTGGTCTTTGTGAATTATGGTATAGCACCCAGTGTTTAGTTATATTTAGATTGCTCCTGCTGACTCTAGCCACGATCATGTCGGTGGGAATAGCAGTCATTCTGCTTTCTCTGAGCAACTGGATCCTCCTCATGCAAACCATAGTGGAGAGACCACAAGAACAACATGGCGGAAAGAACAGGCAAAATGCTTGACATGCAGTTTGTTCGAAATGTAATCAAATGTCTGTATATACATAAGATTAATTAAATTTCACTTGTTTACAATGGATTAAGACAACCTGTCGCCTGCAGATCTAATGTCTTTGTGAAACCATAGTGAACATGACATGATTAAGTTTAAGAACATAAAAAAATACAAAAAAAGGGAACGTTAGCCTGAAATATGTTAAGGCAGCGCTGGTTGACCACACATCGTCAAATAGCAGATTTTGTTATCTTTTCAAATTAACACTGCTGCAACTACAAAAAAACCCCGTATTGTTATACCCCTAAGCGAAGAACGTAAAAGATCTTCGCTGTGAGTATATCCAGTATATCGGCGCCATGAGAGACGAGCCACCATTTGCTGTCAACACTCAACCAGAGAATCTTTCTTTTAGTCAACAACGACCCATTCTCATTGGAGTAGACGCAACTCTGCCTACACCCTAAAACCACCAGCGTATATTTATATGGCTCTGCATAAACCAGCTTCTTTGTGACTCATAAATCTACTTTGTTTAACAAGCACTGCGATTGGCTGTGGACGGAGGGATCTGCGCTGATTGGTTGTTTTACTTTAACACTGATGTGATACATACGATCTGTGATGACGTTGGGAAACAGAAAGTCCGTTGAGAACGAAGCAGACAAACCTTGGCGAAAGCAGCTATAATGTACACTAAAATGTGTTGTAATCGTTTTCTCTTCGGAAACCTTCAATGTCGCAAGTAAGTACATTATTTTACCACCCAATAATATGTTTTACATTACATAACAAACGCAGTGGATATTTCGATAGTAATAATATAAACTGTAAAACTATAAGTGTGGATATGTACACGTTGACGCAGACTAATATATTAAGGAACGCGTATGGTCGACATTTGGGCTTATAAGGTCGGAGTCGGACACTTCATATTCACTTTCGGTCATGTGACATGTGGACAAGGGCGGGCACGCGCATAGTCATTTTTCAGAGGGCTTGCTCGCGACCTGCATTCTCTTGTGCACTTTTGCCGAGCCCGATTTCTGGGCGGAGTTTTAGTGAAACCAACGTCATAACGTGAGGCCAAATTTCCACGGGGCGGGGAGAGTCACTAACGAACGCTTCGAAACAGTGAATCATTTCGCGAATCAATTGGTTTAACCGATTCGAAGCTTTGAAAGGCTCCCCGGATTCAAGGGGATCAATCCAAAGGAATTATGGGAATTTACTTATACTCAGGACAGTGCAGATCAAAGAACAAATGGAAGTCAACAGATAGAGTTGGACGATAATGAGGAAGAAGAAATGGACAGCAGACATGAAGAATATGATGGTGATTAGTGTCTTTTGTATTATGTTTTGCATAATGCAATGGAATGCAAGGAGTCTTATTGCGAATGGGCAAGAGTTTAAACGCTTGATAGATGGTCTTGGAGAAAAACCGGAAATTATTTGTATTGAGGAAACTTGGTTAAAACCCAGACTAGATTTTATAATACCGGGGTACAAGTGTGAAAGCAAAGATAGGGAGAATACATCAGGAGGGGGTTGTGCCACCTTTATTAGAAATGGAGTTCAGTATAGAAGAATAGAAATTAAAACGGTATTAGAGTGTGTCATTACAGAAGTTTGGACTGATCGAGGGAAAATCTCTATTGTAAATTTATATAATCCGTGTATTAAGCTAGAAGAGAGTCATTTTCAGGAAATTGTAGATAAGATTAGTGTACAGGGGATTTGGGTTGGGGATTTTAATGCTCATAATGAAATGTGGGGAGGTGAGAAGATAGACAGAAATGGTCAAATTGTAGAAGATTTTATAGACAAAAATAATTTAGTTGTATTAAATGATGGTTGACCTACATGGTTTAGTGCAAGTCAGTCAATGTATTACAATTGTGTCGGCAGAGTTAGCATCGATTAGTAAGTGGGAGACAATGGATCTTTATTCAATGGGAAGTGATCATGTGCCAATAATAAGTAAATTTGGTAGGTGTCTGATTGAGGAGTCAGTACATTGCTCCCTGCAGCTTAATTATAAAAGAGCTAATTGGATCAAGTTTGAGGAACAAGTGAATATGGGATTATCAAAAATAGATAGTGAAAAAGGAGTAGATGAGTGGAATAGTTCATTTAGCAAAATGATGTGGTCAGCAGCAGTTCAGAATATACCAAAGAAAAAAATACCAGTAAGAAGAGCAATGGTACCATGGTGGACTGAAGAATGTGATTCTGCGGTCCGAGATAGGAATAGGGCATATAGAAACTTAAAGAAACATCTATTAGAGAATTATGCAATAGAATATAAGAGGCTTAGAGGGAAAGCAAGTATGTTGGTCAAGCAATTCCAAAAAGTACATAGCTCTAAAAATTTAAATTTCTGTTTCATTTTTTATCACTTCTACAATAATCTGGAAAATCTCTTCTTTAAAACAAGACCAGCCATAGGTCTATATTCCAAAGCATTCCTGAATTACAACCATTTAAGTTTGGATAGTGATTTTTATGTCTATGCAAAAAAAAGGGGGGTGACAGTTAACAGGTTAAAGAGGGTAACTGAATGGGCTGATGATTGGGGCTTCAAAATATCAACAGAAAAAAAAAAATACATGGTATTTGGACGTAAGAAGAAAATGCCAATACAGCTCTTACAAATAGGCTATATAATACGATTATTGAAAAAGTTAAACATTTTAAATTTTTAGAGATGTGGTTAGATGAAAGAATGACATGGAAAAAGCATATTGAGATGGTTTTGCTTAAATGTGGGAAAATAATTAATGTCCTAAGGTGTGTTGCTGGGGCTGATTGGGGGGCTGATAGTGAAACTATGATGATGATATATAGAGCAATGATCAACTATTGATTATGGCTGTATGGTATATGGGGCTTGATATAGTTCAAGCAAAAGCTCTTAGAGTGTGTAGTGGGGCGTATTATACAACTCTAATACCTGCGCTATTAATAGAAACAGGGGAGATGCCATTAGAAATAAGAAGATGTAAACTTGGTTTGAAGTATTTAATGAAATTAAAAGGACAGACTGGAAAATTACCGACAAAAAACCTGTGGAATCAGCATTGGGAGTTTATGGGAACAGCAAGATTGGTTAAAACTAATTTTACAGAAACACTCAAATCCATGGCAGGTGAAATTGGTATTGTGAATTTGAATGTGTGTCCACCAATATGTCGGTCAGATGTACCTTTGTGGTTGATTCCAGATCCCAATGTTGATTTATATTTTTTGAAAACAAGCAAAAGAAATATGTCAGAGTTTGTAGTGGAGGAGATAAAAGCCTGGCAGTGTCAAATGTGGGGAGGCCACCTACAAATTTATACTGACGGGTCGAAGGATCCTGAGAGTGGTAAAGTGGCTTTTGGTATAAGTATACCTGAAATAGGTTACAAAAAAGGTTGTAGGATTCCTAATCATTTGTCAGTATTTACTGCAGAGTTGGTAGCAGTTCTATAGGCAGTAAGGTGGGTAGAAGATAACAAACGAGAATATTCAGTCACATGTAGTGATTCAGCAGCAACCTTAATTACAATTAAATATACCAAAACTAAGTCCAGACCTGACTTACTTGTGGAAATTTTGCAGGTGTTGTATAGAATTCACAAATCAGGGTATGAGGTGGGGGTTTTGTGGGTGTGGAGGGTAATGAGGAGGCAGATGAGGTGGCAAAGAAAGCAGTGCAGGAGGAAAGAGTTCAACTTAATTTGCAGTATGGGTCACCAGATTACACAGAAATAATAAATAGGTCAGTAAAAGAAATGTGGCAAAAGTCATGGGATTGTGAAAAGAAAGGGAGAAGTTATTATTCTATTCAGTACAAAGAATGGCAGAGAAAGACAGATGTAATTATAGATGTCAGAAAAGAGATGCAGTAGTTTTATCCAGATTGACGTTTGGGCATTGTGGGCTGGCTCTGATTGGTAAACATCCTGATGGACAGTGTGAATGTGGAGACAAGGAAACAGTGATGCATGTATTAGTGCAGTGTAAGAGGTACTCTCATCAAAGGAAGAAATTGTTTAGGGAACTGGGAGCAACTGTTTGTAATTTATGCTCTTTATTGAATTTAGACAGTTGGAATAAATTGAAAAAAACTGATGGAGTATCTGCGAAATATTGGAGTATATAAAAAGATATAGATAAGTATTAGTAAATAAGTGTAAATAGCGATTAGAGAACAGAGGAGGGCAGCAATACGCCATAGCTGCGTCTAGTCTGCCGGAAACTACAAGAAGAAGAAGCTCCCTCGGCTCGGAATCGGATGTTGCGTGTTGCTTGTCATTATTATGCTTTCGACGAGTCAGGACGTCCCTGTCTCCGCTCACTGAGGGCCATTTCTTCATAACTTAAAACTGAACTTTAAATAAAGACATATCTTATTCAGTGGAATTAATACAAATGACATGTGTAGGGCAGTGACACAGTCTGCTGCAAATCTCGTAAATAGACAAACGCGAACACCGGTTAGCATTTAGCATCTAGCTAGCTAACGTCTTTTTTACACATTTCTAGCTTATCCTGGTGCTTTTTTTTTTGAAGATGAATACTATTTTCACGGCGCATTTTTTCTTTTTATCGGGTATGTAGACTGTTGATTAAATGGGTTGATGAAAAAAGTGCTGTCAGTTTATTCCTCATTATTGTAACTTAATACAGTGGTTCTGATTTGCAGTTCTGGCTGTTTCTGGGTCGAAGATCGAGGCGATCGATGGAAAGAATGTGACAATATCCTTCGACATCGATGAAGTGGAGAAAGCAGATGAAGTGAGGATTACTTTTAAAGAAGACAAGAAGAGATATGCTGTTCTTCTTGCGCAGAAGCCTTGGGTCTATGATTATCCTCCCTCACCTGGAGTTACACTGATATTAGGAAAAGATCGTTTATCTGTAATCATTCAGAATATCAGCATCTCCAGATCAGGACTCTATAAAGCAGAAGCTTACACTGGAGGGAAAGTGTCTGAGGATAATGCTACACTTGTTGTCAACCGTGAGTACATTAAATATGCCTGTTTACCTGTAATGTACCAGAATCAGGATTATGAAAATAATTATATAAATGGTCATGATTGTGCTCATGAAGTTTTAAAATTAAGTTGATGTTACACTTACTCTAGCTGGAATGAATTGTAACACTGCAGAGCATTTTATCTAATCTAAATATGTTTTTATAAATCACACAACAACAACATCACTTAAAACTGCAGAGACTGAATCCAAATAAGCAAGTGCTTTTTGCCAAAGCCTCAGTTAAAAACGATTATAAGTGATGAGATTTAGGTGATGTAAAGAATCAGATACACATAATTTGATCAGCATTAACTCCTCATGATTTATTTAATGATTTAGAAAAGCGGGGAAACTTGCTTACATTATTTCTAATATAATTAGTTTAAAGCTGTGCAAACACACCTCAGGGAAAGAGCTAAAGCTTGTCTGATAGTTTGGCAGATGGAAACAGTTGCTAAAGTAGGATTGATCTTTAATGTTTTAAGGTGGTACTTGGGTAAAGCTCATTTGATTTGAGTGTATATTCCTCTTAATTAATTCTGTTCGTGTTGTCTCTTCCAGAAGCTCCAGTTTCCTCCACTACATCTCCTCCACACTCCTCCTCCACTACAGCTCCTCCACACTCCTCCTCCACTACAGCTCCTCCACACTCCTCCTCCAGCCCAAACCCTCCCCGCTCCTCTGGACTACACTGGCTTTATGCTTTAATTCCAGTCATCATCATCATCATCATCATCATCTTGTGCTTTTGCTTCTGGAAAAAATGTGCATTTATTATTATAGGAGCCGGCCAACTTTATCGTGTGGAGCTGTGTCTACCGAGTGGGTAATATATCATACACAGTATCATAGAATTATGTCGAATTGCCGTAAAGCAGTTTGTGTTTCTCGCTCGTTCTCGCTTCTCACGAAACTTCCTATTTCCAATTTACCAGGACGTTAGTCCCCATGTTGCAAGGCTGGTTTTCCGCCTGGGGACGCTGGGGGGAGCGGGGAAAGTCACCATTCTCTCCAGAACAGGCTATTAAACCATTCAAATGATTTCTAAACGGTTTTATTAAGTGGCAATAGTTGCCAAGTGCCCCTTTAGATGTTGGTATTAAAGTTATTATAAAGTGATGCCTATGGTATGATGAAACCTATAGAGACAGAGCGACACGCGTCATAATCTGAAAACCTCTTCCACCGGGAAACAATCCAACCGTCTCCATTGACTCTGTATTAGTGTTGTCAAAATATTCGGTACTTCGGTACCAAGTCGGTACTAAAAAATTTTAAACGTCACGGTACCAAGTCCCGGTGGTACCGAGTACCCAGTCAAACCCGGTTCTGGATGCGCATGCATGCACGCATGTTAAGTTGCGTCCGCTTCATGAAAGCGCTGAGACATTGGCGACCGGCAGCGCTGCTGATGTGGTGTCTGTGCAAAACGACTATTTAAATATGAACCCTTCATGTTCTGCTTGTCTCTGTGTGAATGAACGGCGCAGACGGGCGGTTTCATTAAACGTTACCACACACACACACACACTGAAGCACGACGTGACGCTCGCGCTGTTTTCAGTCTCTGCTGCCTCACGATATGATGACATGATTCATGATTCCATTCATCTCCGAGAGTCACTTCATGAGCATTTTACCGTTTCATTTGAGAAAAACTATCGTCATATCATATCATACACGCACAGAAACTCAAAGGTATTCACGGCAACCCGTCAAAATAAGAGTTTGCTTTAACTTAAAGAAATTGACAGAAATAATTATATTAGGCTACTGTACAATAGATTTAACTACGTCTCCATTAATTAAACATACTACTACTAATAATAATAATGTGTGCATAGAAGGTTGCTTATTTTTCACTTGACTTTTTTTATAAGCAATATTTCTCAATATCATCAATATTTTCGTTTAAACAGCATGTAGCCTTCAATCCTTTCATAAATTTACCATCATAAATAATAAAGTCATTGAATTTAATTGAATTTAATATATATATATATTTTTTTCAAATAGTTAAATAAATTATTTTAAAAAAAATTGTTCAAACTGATTTTGCTGTGGTACCGAAATTGGTACCGAGAACCGTAACATTTTAATGGTATCGGTACCGACTACTGGAATTTTGGTACCGTGACATCCCTACTCTGTATTGTGTAAAGCTTCCTCCTTGTCATTTCTGGCTTACAACAAAAAACAAAACAATGTCTAAAAGCTGCTGTGTGACAGGGTGTACAGCAAACAAGCTAAACTACCCAGAACTAAGGCTGTCGACCCCAAAAAACGAGAGTTTAAAGACATAAAGGGGGATACAGGCATTAGAGAGCGCAACGTGTCATATTACTCTGAGAACTAACTTACGCCCACTAGAGAGCGTAATCGGCGACAGGATAGCTTATCTTACAGAAATATAATGTATAAAACTTACATTTGGATATTCGACTTACCAGTGACAATGTTTACTGCACATGTAGTGTATAGGGCCCTATGATTTCCGCGATCACGGAATCGCGGACGGAATTACGGAATTGGCTAATAAACGCGGAATCTAGTGTTAACGCGGAATTTCGTGGAATTTTACATATTTGGATTGAAATTCTGTTTTTGTGTGGGAGAAGAACATATGTCTGGTGAAAATGCAGACTGGGGGAAGCAAATCTGGGCGACACAACCCCTCCCGTCATTTCAGCTCCAATGACGGCATCAAAACAATGAAAGCATGGCGAAGCGGCTCTCCACGGCTCTGCTTTCGTCGGCAAAAAGTTAAGAAACTCGACGCCTATAAGCCCTCAGTACCGAGCCGAGCAGTTCGCACGTGACTTTTATGCAGTGTTTCCACACATAGACTAATTTGCGGCCACAAAATCAACTCCGGCCGCCATACATTGCGTTTCGTTCATTTTTTTAACGCTATTTAAAACACGCAGCGTATTCTTTCCGTTGTATTTCCTTTCCCCGCTCTCCCTCCGTCTCACGCGCCTCTCACACATGCAGGCACGTACACACACACACAAACACACCGCGTCTGTCTATGAGGCGCCGGACTGGACAAAAGCGAAGCGAACTCCGCGAGCGACACTGGGCAAGAGAGAGACAGAGTGTGACTTTTATTTAAACTTTAAAGTAATATAATTTATTTTACTGGACAGTTTAAAGCTCATAACCATATTTTGTTGTTACTTGAAGAGTGCAGTGTCATGTTGCATCATGCAGTATTTGTCCTGAAAAGGCTACTGAGTAAATATCTGTAATTTAAGGTCATTCCTATTTTATTTGTATACATTTTAATCATTAACTTTAAAAGCACACTCTTTTTATGACTAAAATAACAGTAAAGGGTAAAAAAAAAAAATTAATTCCCAAAACTTAAAACGGAAAAAACGGAATTTGGGAAAAAATAAAACGGAATTTGGGAAAAAATAAAACGGATTTCATAGGGCCCTAAGTGTATTTCTAGTGCATACTGAGTGTCAGGATCCCTCAATTTACCCATTTGTTCCTGCTGATGCTTCACGTCTTATTGCCTGTATCCACTTTTGTGTCCTTAAAGGGATACTCCACCAGTTTTTCTTATTAAACTATGTTATTCCCTTAACTAAGACGAGTTGATACATACCTCTCTCGTCTCAGTGCGTGCACTATATCGCTCTGTATTGCCGCAAAACTATGTTAGCACTTAGCTTAGCCCATGCATTAAATATGGGCCAAGCAGAGAAGCGACCAAACACTTCCACGTTTTCCCTATTTAAACACAGTTACTCGAGTAGTGTAACTTGACCTGGGCTGGTGACACAAAATAAACCGTTGCGCTTTTCTAAGCGTTTAAAATTGATGACTATATTGTATGGCGGAATACCATAACAAGTGCTTTTGAGCACTTCGACTTGGCGCAATAATATCTTCACTCGTGAAAAGTCCCCTTACCGGCTCCCGCTTCCTCTCCCCCTCCCTCTGACATTTCCGTCAATACAACCAACGTGACTTTTACTACCTGTGCTATTAGCAAACTGCAGATCCTTTGCAATGGCGGACTTTGTAGATGATTATGACTTCTTTGTAGAAGACCCAGAGCCATATCTGTTTGAACCCGAGTACACGGAGGAGGAGGAGGAATTAGCTCTTATGGACCGTGAGAGGCAAGAAAGATATGATCCAGAACAGACCGGAGCTGGCGAAAGACCACGGGCTTTCTGTAAGTGATCTGAATATTGTTGGTGTAGCCTCATCCTTTAGGCGTGTTCCTGTGCAGGTATAGTCCTTCTTTGTGAAATGTTCGGAGCAAACACGCCACTTCTTCAGAGTCATCAATGGTGTTTTGGGATTCTTGTTCAAAGCAGCTAACCAAGCTCTCCGCTGTATGTGGTGTGTTGGAATTCGGTGAAAAATGACAGCACTATGTACATTCTCCTTATTTTCACAACCCTTTACGATCCACGCTTTAACCATTATTGTACACAAACTAGCTTCCAACAACCTGTTACTTCGTCAACTCCGCTCGAACTACTAGCATGCTACTACCGGCGCATGTCACGTTGGTTGTATTGACGGAAATGTCAGAGGGAGGGGGAGAGGAAGCGGGAGCCGGTAAGAGGACTATTCACGAGTGAAGATATTATTGCGCCAAGTCGAAGTGCTCAAAAGCACTTGTTATGGTATTCCGCCATACAATATAGTCATCAATTTTAAACGCTTAGAAAAGCGCAACGGTTTATTTTGTGTCACCAGCCCAGGTCAAGTTACACTACTCGAGTAACTGTGTTTACATAGGGAAAACGTGGAAGTGTTTGGTCGCTTCTCTGCTTGGCCCATATTTAATGCATGGGCTAAGCTAAGTGCTAACATAGTTTTGCGGCAATACAGAGCGATATAGTGCACGCACTGAGACGAGAGAGGTATGTATCAACTCGTCTTAGTTAAGGGAATAACATAGTTTAATAAGAAAAACTGGTGGAGTATCCCTTTAAGGCCGGTATTTACGCCCTATTAGCCCAACCCTATTAGTCATTGTTTTGTTATTTTTGTTATAAGACTGTGGAAGTGGCCTAAATGCGTTCTGTGTATATGTAGGGTTTCATCCACTGTTTTGAGCCAAAATAATCTGCAGATAATCGATAGGCATCTTTATTCCGTATTTACACATTTGACCACAACATACAAACATGGTATTTGGTCTCATATTTGTCACCATAGTTGTGCTTTGTGTACTTTATTGCACACTCACAAACACACAGTAACACGCTGATGTAATGAGCTTATGGTCACAAAATCACTCAACCAGGATTCTCACAGACCCGGAAATGTAAAACCTGGGAATCTTACAGAGTTTCAAAAGTGTGATTATGGACATTCATAGGATCTTCAGACATCTTATTTCCTGTCGACAAGACAGTACATTTCTTGGTTATAAAATATTTCTGTAGCTAGAAGAAGAATAAGCAAAACTGTGATTGTGTCACCTGAAGATCTTAACAATTAAACAAAGGACAAAACACACAACTTCCTTACTTGAGTGAAAGTACAGATACCACTGGTCCGATATTACTCCGTTACAAGTAAAAGTTGTAAAGACTGATTTTTGCTGAAGTAAACGTGCAGAAGTACTCATTTTAAAAAGTACTTAAATATCAAAAGTAAATGTCAATGCATTGTTTTATTATTGTTGTATGTAATACTTACAGTATCTTATGCGTCTGAAGCAACCCAGTGAATAAACCTACCAGTTAGTCTTATCTGTGGAATTAACAGCTTTCAGAATGTTATAAAGCCTATAGAAATTAAACCACTGAATTGACATTTTTTATTTAAAAACAGCCATAATCATCTTCATTTTTTTATTTAACACTCGTACCACCCCACCAAAAGAAGTGCAGATCTGTGTGTATCCATTCATGCACATTTCAATCAAGTGGTCTATAAAACCCACCCTGCTTTAACACACAGATACACAACCACACACAACCACAGCTGTATATCTGCCCTACAGCAACACTGCTTTAACACACAGATACACCACCACACACAACCACAGCTGTATATCTGCCCTACAGCGAGACTGCTTTAACACACAGATACACAACCACACACAACCACAGCTGTATATCTGCCCTACAGCAACACTGCTTTAACACACAGATACACAACCACACACAACCACAGCTGTATATCTGCCCAACAGCGAGACTGCTTTAACACACAGATACACCACCACACACAACCACAGCTGTATATCTGCCCTACAGCAACACTGCTTTAACACACAGATACACCACCACACACAACCACAGCTGTATATCTGCCCTACAGCAACACTGCTTTAACACACAGATACACCACCACACACAACCACAGCTGTATATCTGCCCTCAGGGCTCCAGACTAACTTTTCCACTGGTTGCACTGGTGCTACCAACTTTCTCAGTTGGTCGCACCAGCATATGATTTGGTCGCACCTTTTTTTTTCTTTTTCTTTTTTTTGCTACATGCTATGGGATTAATCAATGCATGGCATGCTGATGAATAGTGGTTTTAATGGACCAAGGCTAGCAAAGGCTTTCTGGGTTGCAGCATAAATACCTGTAATATATTAATTATCATTGCCAAATTTCAGGATTTTCATGGAATTTGGACAGTAATTTTAATCTGTAATTTTAAGGATTTTACATTTGAATTATATACAATCTATCTATTTACATTTGAATCATATTCTATCTATCTATCTATCTATCTATCTATCTATCTATCTATCTATCTATCTATCTATCTATCTATTATCATCTTTCTATCTTTTAAAAATCATTAAACATTCAAATGTATGCATTACATTTTAAAAGATTAGAGTATTATAATAAACTGATACAGATTTTTCGTTATCAAAGTTTATAGTTGTAGCAAAAAGCAGAAATCTCACACTCCTTACCTTCTGCATTTTATAATAATTTCCTTTTCCTCTGTCGAGCGATCATGAGAGTAATCGCTCGACAGAGGAAAATATAACCGCTGAAAAGACGTAGGAAGGGGCTCTGTGTTTCGTGAGACCATTTTTATCATTTTTTATATGCCTTAATTCGTGAATTCGTAATTGGCGCGTTTCACCATCAGTGTGCAATGCGCGTGACGTCTACGTTCGTCAATAAATAAACTGCACGTGTCTTGCGGAAGAACATTGTAGACGGAACTTCTCTCCATTAATGTCTATGGCGAGTCACACAGGCACTGGGCTACTCCGCAGTCGAGACGACCCCGAGATAAAATAGTCCGAATATAAACACTTATTATAGGCGTACCGTAGTGATTCAGAATAAGTCAAAAACACGGTTTGGAAAATGGATTCATGATGTAGCCTACTCGTTCATTTTGAACATAAGTTACGGACTGCAGCAGCTGATACAACGGCGTTCTGTTGCTCGAGCGTCCACTCGCACAAATGCGACCACATAACATTTTAACTCGCACATTCTCAAAAAATGGTCGCATATGCGACCAATTTGGTCGCAGTCTGGAACCCTGTCTGCCCTACAGCAACACTGCTTTAACACACAGATACACAACCACACACAACCACAGCTGTATATCTGCCCTACAGCGAGACTGCTTTAACACACAGATACACAACCACACACAACCACAGCTGTATATCTGCCCAACAGCGAGACTGCTTTAACACACAGATACACCACCACACACAACCACAGCTGTATATCTGCCCAACAGCGAGACTGCTTTAACACACAGATACACAACCACACACAACCACACACAACCACAGCTGTATATCTGCCCAACAGCGAGACTGCTTTAACACACAGATACACAACCACACACAACCACAGCTGTATATCTGCCCTACAGCAACACTGCTTTAACACACAGATACACAACCACACACAACCACAGCTGTATATCTGCCCTACAGCAACACTGCTTTAACACACAGATACACCACCACACACAACCACAGCTGTATATCTGCCCAACAGCGAGACTGCTTTAACACACAGATACACAACCACACACAACCACACACAACCACAGCTGTATATCTGCCCAACAGCGAGACTGCTTTAACACACAGATACACAACCACACACAACCACAGCTGTATATCTGCCCTACAGCAACACTGCTTTAACACACAGATACACCACCACACACAACCACAGCTGTATATCTGCCCTACAGCAACACTGCTTTAACACACAGATACACAACCACACACAACCACAGCTGTATATCTGCCCTACAGCAACACTGCTTTAACACACAGATACACCACCACACACAACCACAGCTGTATATCTGCCCTACAGCAACACTGCTTTAACACACAGCAAAACTGAAAGAGTTATTTGCCATGGATGTCAGCACTGCGCCGAGGATCTGTCTTCGTCCATTTTGCCACCAGTTGATCAGTGTTAAAAGAGAATGAAGGGAAATCACTGAACTTCACGACACGTGACCCTACAAGAGTGATCACTGACAGGCTGTCTGTCACCTGCAAAACACCAATCACATTTTAGAGATGATCCCCTGAATGACGTTATTACTTTCCACTCGAGGACCTTGACAGAAATGTAGTGGAGTAAAATGTACAATATTTGTCTTTCAAATGAAGTTAAAGTAAAAAGTTTCCATAAAAAAAAAAAAAATAATACTCAAAAAGTGTACTTAAGTAAATGTACTTGTTACTGTCCACCTCTTAAATTTAAATGGGTTCAAAGAGTGCAAAATAAAATCAAATGAAAAAAATACAAAAGAGACTCTCGCTTAAATGCATGCGCGCGCGCACACACACACACACACACACACACACACACACAGAGAGCCACTCAATGTTCTGTGGACACGTGCGGCCGTCCGCATTTTAGTTTTGCTTTTAAATTGGCGATTTAAAACCCCCCGCCGGAGATACCGGTATTGCTGGTGTTGTCACACGTCCATTAACCGGTGGCAAAATATCCTCACCGCCACATCCCTAGTATCCACGTCAGTTGGCCAAATCCAAATAAAATTAATTTGGATTGTAAGGGGTGTTTTAAACCTTTTCTAATCCGATCGAGAGGACGGATGAAAGGCCTGCGCATGTGCAATGATGTAGAAACGGTGTAATGAACAAGCTGTTGTTGTTAAATATAGTGTAATAAATGAGCGTCCCGTCATCCTAAAGTTCTCCTTGGACACGTCGTCTGTGAAGTGGAGCAGGACGACGGCCCACCAGTCCTCGTTTCAGACTCTCATCCACAGACGCTGTGTGTTAGGAGCGGGAAGAGGCGCTTTTACTGCCTGATGAACATAAGCAGCACGACACACCGGTTCATGTGCTCGTCTCCTAACCAGCCCCTGAGATAAACACAGATTCAGTCTGCTCTGTAAAACAAGGAAAAGAGGCCAATATTAGGAAAGTGTATGTGCCAACAGCGGGAAACTGTGTATTTGTGCAGTGTGTGCATGTCAAAAAATCCTTAGTTCCCATTTAAAGCTTGTGTAACAAACCTAATCACTTTATTTAGCGTCCATGTAAACGCTACGTTTGGATTCATCTATTGGAATAAATTAATTCTGATTGAAACAAAAGGGGTCCCTGTAAACGTTGCTATTCATACTTTGCAGTCATGTGACTACCATGGATACCTGGCGTGCAACAAACGGGTATTTTCAACGTAGAGTCCTGTAGTTCCAGGTCTTTCTAGTAGCTATCAAGTCTGTTAGCGAGCTAGCTGCATAACTATGGACTAGGATTAACTCCAAGGGTAGCTAAATTGTGTAAAGCAGACGAGGTTTTTTAAGATAATCGAGCAGTAATAATTCCTCCGTAAATAATCTAGCTCTACTGTACTGTTGGGTCATCTGTGGTTCTCATTGAAAACCATAGATATCACAAACCTCAAAACAACCTCACACACTTTTGTTGTTGTTGTTAGCAAAATACGACAGCTGTTACTTTGCGTTCACACCGCCACCGGCGAGAGCGTCAAAGTGCCCGGGAGTCATTAATTTTCAATGAATCTTGCCGCTGACACCGGCGGCGGTGTGAACGCACAGTTAGCCTAGCTTAGACTCATAACACACACAGCTGACTCGCCGAACCTGCTGGTGGCGTTGTTGTTACGAAACTACAGGGTAACTTAAAGACATGATTAATTACATGATCATACATACACCCATTGTATTCAAACAAATGCTGAAATGACTTTTGATGGAGTGATGGAATGATCACTGCACAGATCTGGTTAGTGCAACCAATCGCACAACAACTTTATGGCATGTCGTTTACACCTCAAAACAGCAACTTTTGTACAGTAAAACTGGCGACGTCCTGGCAAGATCCTTGATTAGTTTACTGGGTTTCGTTGCTGGAGAACCACGTTCTTGCCCGCCAGCCAGTACTTGTGACGTCACGTGCAAAGTTGTCACCAAAAACAGGCTTTTAATGGTCACTATTAATTTACTGTTCGTCGACGTATTCGGCTCTGAGTGAAAAGTTAATCTCTAATTGAAAATCAAGTATATTCATGTGTGATTGAGAATGATTTATAAACCAGTTTAAAATAACGAATGTGTTAATTAGTAAGGTATTAGCTTGTTTTTTAATATTTAAAATGATGTCAAAGAATGTGGTTTAAATGTATTAGCTTTAAATGTATAAATTAAGCTTTGACTTTGACAAAATTTTATTTGATGTTTGGTTTACATGTCGTCTTGTAAACTGTGTTTTTCACTAAGCTCAATTTTCGGTTGTTTTCTTTATAGATCCCGTGTTTTAAAAGAGAGAAAGAATTGGGAAACCGTTCCAGTGATTGTGTGTCCGTCGCCATGAACGGAGGTGGAGAAACTGCTGAAGCTCTTCTCACGAATACCTGAGTGTCTTAAAACATGAAATAACATCACAATCACTTTAGCCTTGTTCAAAATGTCAGTCCAAATCAGATTTTGTGCATATCTGATCAGATTTGGTAAATGTGAACTACAAAAAAACATGTTACACACTGCACCTTTAAACATAACCGGTTTCACAGACCAGGCTTAAGATAGTCTCAGAGTAAAATACATGTGTGAGCTTTTACCTGAAAGCAACTCACACTGACATTTCTACAAACATGTTTGTGCCATAGTTTATCTCCAGATGCACACCAGTAATGTTTTTTCTAAGGCACGTTTATAAAAGCTACTTAAATCAGTCCTAATTGAACTAAGGGCTAATCCTGGCTTAATCTAAACCCTGCCTGTGAAACTGGGCCCAAATCTCTTTGTCCAGCATTATGGGTAGATGTAAGACTACATCTGTGTTAAAACCCCTCAATGAGGCTGGTGTTGTTTTATGGCCATCGACACTAATGCAGGTTTTCCAGAAAATATAAAAGGGAAAGGGGTGATAAAAGGGTTTATCACATTTATATCAGATTCTAATCACAAATAATCTGATTTGGATTGAGAGTGAATGTAGTCTTAGAAGCCAATAAACCTGCCAAATGTTCAGATGCAGTTATTATTTCAGTGTGGTGCTCGTGCTGAAGTGTGTGCACAGACGTCGTTTCTCACGTGTGTGATTGTGAATTCAGTTCTCTTTCACAGCTACACACACAATTATTTCAAAATCCACATCGTGTGGACTGTGGAGCATTAAATGTAAACGGTGTGTGTCCTACACTAGCGAAAAACAAATGGGAGTGTGGTGGCAATTTTAATGATATTCATTGATCTTTAGTCAAATATAGATGATTCAAAGAATGTCACGTGTGTCTCTCACTTGTAGTGAGAGAAGATTCTGTTTATGTACCTGGGGAGGCAGAAGAGGGAGACACTCCAGAGAACAGTCGAACAAGGACCTCTGACCTAGATGTCAGAAGGCCATTTTGGTGCAGGGGGGCTTATTGGGCCAACTAGTGACGTCTATGGAAAACTACTGGGAGGAAGGCTCTGGGGGGAAGAAGGCCTTGAAACTAAGATAAAAGCTAGTTCAGTCTGTCTGGGTGTGTGTCACTCTTCTGCACAGGGTAACAACTTTGTATTAGACTGCTCCTATTCTTGCAAGAATAAATACTTCTACTTTATATAATTTGACTCTGAGTGTCTCTTACGCAGTGATGTTTGTTTGAGATGAATTTTTGCCACAACAGGAGAAAATCGGATGTGTAACTGTATTCGTGGATTTAAAGGGACAGCAGCGTCATAAATTGTTGCCATACATTTCATTAAGGTTAATATAAAAACACACACTGCGTTTTGACAATCACTTTTTTATTTTTTATATAAATAAATGTATATTTAATTGACACAGTGAAGACTATATATATATATATATATATATATTATTTTTTTTTACATTTTATTCAATTTCGGTAGTGGGGCATATTTCTTACAGGTTAAATAAACCTGTGCTATTGTACCTGGAAAAACTACAGTTTATTTAATTTGTATATATTTTCTATTGTGTTTTTCCTATTGCTTTTAATGTGCTTCTTTGTTCCTATTTTAAATATCAAAATAAATACAATTGCCTGCCTTCCTTTAATACAGAAGTGTGTGTGTAATGATTGTCAGCTTTAATGGACTTAAAAACAGAAACAGCCATTCACTGCCATTATAAAGCTGGGAAGAGTCAGGACATTTTTTAATATAACTCCCGATTGTATTCGAATGAAAGAAGAATGTCATATACAGGATGACTTGATGGTGAGTAAATCATGGGCTAATCTTCATTTTTGGGTGAACTATACCTTTAACTTGTGTAATAATCCAAGCACTAGCCTCAGCTTTATGGAAGTTAGAGGGGTGCAGTTGATGTCTATAATGATGGGACAAGTATTAGAAAGCTAATATTAGACATTTGTGTTAGCAAGCTGTAGCTCGGGCCAATTGCTATTCGTTCACTTTGATATTTACTACTTATATGAACTATTTGATAAAAACGTATACCCTTCTCCCTGCTGATGCTTCACGTCTTATTGCCTAAATCTACTTTTGTCTCCTTATAAAGGCTGGCCTTTACGGTTATAAAACTTATTGCTGTACACCCTGTCACACTGTGTGTGTGTGTGTGTGTGTGTGTGTGTGTGTGTGTGTGTGTGTGTGTGTGTTTGTGTGTGAGATCATGTATGAAAGTTATGAACCCTTTTGTTTGAAAAGATGAGTTTATAGATTTACCTGTTGAGCCACTCGCAGCTGCTGACAACACTACCGTAAGACTCAGTATTGACCCTTTTCACACGCGCCGACGCCACTTCTTACGCAGAAGTAAAAAACTGAGAGTCAAAGAGAGGACACTAGCTTTTCCCTCTGTTCTGCCACCAGCTAGTGCCGTGACGTAACTGTGACGTCGGCTGGAAATTGGTCTATAGACAACGACAGACCAGACAGAAAAAGTTATAGGCTACTTTTGATATGGAACAAATTCTCAGCTCTCATATTCTGGTAATATTTTTACGAAATTCAAACAATAAATACCGTTTTTGTTGCTTTTAAATGTGACAGATTGATGTAGCGCCTCAGCGCTCTCCCTGGTGGAAAAACCAGCTTGACCAGTTCAAGCTGTGTTTTGGAACATGGTAGCTGGTTAGACCACCCAATACCAGCTTATGCTGGTTAGACCACCCAATACCAGCTTATGCTGGTTAGACCAGCCAATACCATCTTATGCTGGTTAGACCACCCAATACCAGCTTATGCTGGTTAGACCAGCCAATACCATCTTATGCTGGTTAGACCACCCAATACCAGCTTATGCTGGTTAGACCACCCAATACCAGCTTATGCTGGTTAGACCACCCAATACCATCTTATGCTGGTTAGACCACCCAATACCAGCTTATGCTGGTTAGACCAGCCAATACCATCTTATGCTGGTTAGACCACCCAATACCATCTTATGCTGGTTAGACCACCCAATACCAGCTTATGCTGGTTAGACCACCCAATACCATCTTATGCTGGTTAGACCACCCAATACCAGCTTATGCTGGTTAGACCAGCCAATACCATCTTATGCTGGTTAGACCACCCACAGACCACCCAATACCAGCTTATGCTGGTTAGACCACCCAATACCATCTTATGCTGGTTAGACCACCCAATACCATCTTATGCTGGTTAGACCACCCAATACCAGACCACCTAATACCAGCTTATGCTGATTTTCTTTGCTGAGATTTGTAACCAGCTAGGGTTTGAAGCTGTTTTATGTTGCTGGTCTCTGATTTAATTTAGCTGCTAGTTACAACACCTACCCTAGGCTTATGATAAAAACAAACATATGCAATGGAGCACACAGACACAAATATACACATTCAAGAGGAGAATTACATTTATTTATGTGAATTCCCCCCCCCCCCGGGGGGATTAATAAAGTCTGATTCTAATAAAGAATCCTATCTGGCAACATAGGATTCCATTCACTATGCTAAGCTAAGCTAGCGGCAGCTCTGCCAGACTAAGTTAATGCATGCACTGAGACAAAAATGCTTTTGCCCACCTAAATAAAGGGGAGATGGTGAATAACCCCCATTTCAAAAAACGTTGGTATGTTCATTTAAATGCTTATAAGCAGGGCTTGACATTAACACCCGCCAAATGCGGGTGGATATTGCTCGTGGCGGGTAACATAGTCACTCCAACTAGCCACTTTGGCGGGTTGAATAATTGTAGTCTTTTCAAAAGGCATCTGAAATAAGTGTGACACTACAACTCCCATAGGGCTGTCAACGAATATTCTAAATTTGAATATATATTTCGAAGAATTTCGAAGGTGAAAATTAATATTCGAATGTGGAAAAACGCCCGTGGTAGCAGAGGCGCGGCTGTCTGCTTTGCGAGTGGGCGCGCTGCCTGGAAGGTAACAAGAAGAAGCGTTAACGTTAAAGTGAAAGTGAAAGTGACACGTGATGGCCAAGTATGGTAACCCATACTTGGAATTTGACCTCTGCATTTAACCCATCCAAGTAAGTGCACACACATTAGGAGCAGAGTAGTGAGTAGTGAACACACACACACTGCAAACGTGGATACACACACCCGGAGCAGCGGGCAGCCTTGAGTGGCGCCCGGGGAGCGATTGGGGGTTAGGTGCCTTGCTCAAGGACACCTCAGTCATATTCCTGCCGGTACTGGACTCGAACCAGCAACCTTTGGGTCACCAGTCCAACTCTGTTACCATTAGGCCATGACTGCCACAGAAACATTACTAAAGTGTAGGCTTCTGTATTGACTGAATAGATATTGCATGAATAAGGTAGGTTAGATACAGCAGTTTCATGCACTACATGCTTCCACTGGTTTGATTATTTACCGTTTCATGTCAAGGAAAAGTTCCATGTTTACCACAGCACAGCTCGCTCGGAGCGTTCAATGTCGGTTCTATATAGGCTAAAGTAAAACTTCAATTATAGTTAATAATATTGGTTTCAATCACTGAATGAAGCCTGCTATATAAGAGTCGCGACCTTAAATTGCTTGCACAAAACTCTTGATCAGCACTCAACGTTTGCTTTGTTGTTCATTTAAACCAGGGGTGCCCAACCCTGCTCCTGCCGATCGACTGTCCTGCACAGTTTATCTCCAACCCTAGGCTAATTAAACACACCTGCCTTTAATTTTCAAGTGAGCCTGAAGACCTTAATTGGTTGCTTTAGATCCTGAAGACCTTAATTGGTTGCTTAAGGTGTGTTTGATTAGGGTTGGAGATGAACTGTGCAGGAACTTTAGATGAAAGTTATTATAGATATGTTTATAAATCAAGAATAAAGCATTTATAGCTGTATTTATAAACAACGTATTAATGTTTATTAATGCTTTATAAATGATGAATTAATTGTTTGCTAATGCTTAACTAATGATTATTAGCATGCAGTTATTATAAAGTGTTAACCCTTCATATGTCGAGCCCTGAACATAATCCTCTAAAGTTGACACATCACTTACTTTTTAGTGTTCTGACTTTGTGAGGTGTCAGAGGTGGCCTAGGATCTGATTTTGTGGTGGGGCAACTTTTTCCTTCCAGGCTTCGGTTGGCCAGGGTGCTTGTTCCCCAAATGCACACTGCCAGCTCTTTCACAAACAAGCTGTCCTTTACATTGAGCTGTATCTTCATCCATTTTTCACGGTGTATAACTACACCTTCGCCGATATTTATCTATAAGAAATAAAATTGTAAAATTAAACATTTATCAAGAAACATAACACTACTGTAGTCTCCATTCTTATAAATTTGTAATCAACATTTCTCTCTTGACTTTTTGTTGTTTTGTTAAGTAGAGGGCCATATCCATCTTGCATAAGAGAGACTGAGGTTGGCAATCACAGTGGAAAGTTGTCTCAATCACAAACTGCGTTTTTTATGTACCTAATGCAAAAAATGTAAACCATCTTAAACCAACTAATATAAACACTGGAGTAGGTAACAAGCAGCCCCAGCCTCTCCTAAATATTCTATTTAATTAAAATCGTACCTCATTGTTATCTGAATGTTCAGAGTTTTGATCAACAGCAGAATTCATCTCTGTGGGAGGGAGTGTGCAGTTTAGGGAGGTGAAGTTTTCATCACAATTACAGTGGGACCAGATTAACCATGTGTGGATACAGGTAGTAATCCATCGATATGGCCAAACTGGCCCTATCATATAACATACATAACAATTATAGTAATGGTAATAATATGATTGATATAACAGAAAAAAAATCTGCAAAGATCACCAATACTTACCAATTGCTGTTTGAGGGTGTTTTAAAGGGGGGCTGCTCTCTGAGGCAAATGAAACAAAAATGCATCACAATATTCAATATACACAAAAAATCTGCAAACTTATAAATAGCAAACAGTGCAAGTTTTTAAGAGCACTGGAATTAGAGAAGGCAATAAAATTAGATTTTATAAATGTAATAGTTTTTAAATAAGTTAACCAGGTTATTTGTAAATGAGGCCTTTCCCTTTATTTCACAGACTTTTATCCAAAATAACTTTGACAAAATAGGAAAATACAAGCAATTTTCAAACAATACATATGTGTAAAATCATCCTTAGCAGACACAAATGCATTCAGTAAGTGTGGTGGTAATGTTTTTAGAAGCCAGTCCTACCAGTTGTCTTTGGAAGAGCTGTAGTGGCTGCGGTGGTGTTGCAACCTGAAAGATATAATGTACCCACAAATGCAAAAAAATATCTCTCAACATACTGCAGAAAATAAATTTGGCCTTTTTCAGTTCATTGAGTAATTCCCTGTAATCTTTAAACACAAAAAAACTGCAAACTTATAAATATCAAACAGTGCAAGTTTTTAAGAGCACTGGAATTAGAGAAGGCAATACAATTAGATTTTAATTTTTAGATTTTTTAAATGTAATAGTTTTAAAATAAGTTGACCAGGTTATTTGTAAATGTAATCTTTATTATTATTGTTATTGTTGTTGTTGTTGTTATTATGGTGCACAAAATCTTACCAGTTGTCACTGGAAGGTCTGGGATGGAGGCTGGAGATGTGTTGCTTCCTGGAACATAAAAGTCTCAAATATTATGTATGTGTAAAAAAAATAAAAAAATAAAAAATAATATAATGCTACTAATAATAATATTAATAAATACCAGAAAGAATTTTGGCTGCTAAACATGTTTGAAGCTCAGCATTTAATTTCCTCAGTTCCTTCCCTTCAGCAATAGTTTCTTAATATTTCCGAGTTAGAGATTTGTATCGGTTCTCAAGCTCATTAAATTTTGATTTTGGAATTAGTTCATCCTCACTCTCACTTGTTGTTATTTCATCATCTACAATAGTCTTTCCTCTTTTAGGTGTAGAATGAGGAGGAAATAGTGGTTGGTTCCTTTTAAAGGCTTGTCTCTTTTTTAAAATGTCCATCAGAAATGTCTGCTTTCCTTCCTCAATGCTTGCCTTCTGGGCTGCCTGAAAATACAACTAACACAAGTAAGAGGTATTTAAATTATTCAATGAATTGAGTTCATCGTGCAGTCTTTTCATGTTACTTACAGCATTATCCTTAGCTTCCTTCCTTTCTGACGTTTTGTTCTCTGGTGGACTTTTATCAAGCAGCTTTGGCACTCGAATCATTTTCCCAGTTGCCAGCACATTTTCAATTTCCTCACAAGTTTCTGGAAAATGGGAATAGCTTTCTTCTTACTGAGTACTTGTTTATTTTCAGTCTAGAATTACACTAATGAAAACATCCATTTTTACTCTAGATTTAGTTTGATTCATAAATTAAAATGACCTTTTTTCTTTTTCTTTAATATCTAACTGGAATGGTCACCTGGTATTAAACTGGCAGAAAATAACATTGAAAAAGCATTTAAATGAACTAATTTGATATCAAATCATATTGTTTAGGATCTTAAAAAATGAATACATTAACGTTATGTAACGGAGGTATTTTTCTCTATGGGGACTTTTATTTTGACGGGTTTTTCTTTCTCCAGCGCGCTCGCGGGAGATGAAAAGACGTCTGGGAAGAAGAAGAGTGAGCAGTGATACGAGACAGACACGCCATGATCGTTGTACGAGAAGTCGTAATTTTTTCGTTGAAGCTGTATTAATACAGATTAAGTTTCGTGAGTTTACTGTACACCAACATTGTTGTGTGAAACTAGAAACGCAGTTAAAGCAAGAGTTCGGTCGATTGCGTCATCGGACAGAGAACGGTGTTGGAGACTGGCTGAGAACACGAGAGAGAGTTGCTGGAGCCGTGAGTTTCGTTCAGAACACTGTTGTAGTTGGGCGTTTTCTGACTGAAAGCATTTTTGAGAGTCCTAAGTTACTGTTTTTCTTGAAGTCATCCACGAACTGTGTCGGAGCGAGAGACATTGATTTCTTTCGGCGAATCATTTAAGTGCACTTGTTAGTGCGCGAGAATGCGTATGTGAACTGAATGATCGGCTTTGAAGGAGTGATTCGTTTTTTTGCCGAGTTTTTGTTTTTAAGAGACTAACAATCGTACAGGATCAAGATTTGCTTTTGAGAGACATTTTTTGTGTGATTCAGATCATTCGATCTCTGAGTGGCGTGCGAGTCGAGTTGCGCCATTTTGTTCCAGAAAGTTTTTCCTGAGTTTTTTCCCTGGCCGCGCTGAAACTTTTCTTGTGTTTTTGTTTATTGCCCTGCCATCCTTACGACATCTCACTGTCCTGTCTCATCTGTTCACATGTCATCGCAAGTCATCACAAGTCATCGCATCAAAGTTTCGTTGCCACAGACTGGTACAACAGTTCGATACACACACGAACATTTCACTGATGTAGAGTGAACTGAGTGAGTGAACCGAACTGAGTGTTTGAATGAACTGAGGGTTTCAACTGTCAATTTGAACTGTGTTTGTGATAACTGAGTCGATTGGAAACTGAATCATAAAATTGATTCATAAGAGTCGTTTAAGTGATTTAAAGGTTATCTACGCATTTGAAATGAGTTATTTGAAGTGAGTCATCTGGATGGAATGAGTTATTTGAATTGAACTGAGTCGTCAAATCGAGTCATCAACCTCAAGTGTTGTTTAAAATAAGTTTGTGCCCTAATACTTTAATTAATTTTGAGGAAACACTTTTGATGTGTTAAAGGAGGTTTGTTTGAAAGTGTCAACCATTTGAAGGTATTTCAAGAAACGAAATCTCAAAACTGTTTACTTTTATTTATCTATTTTTTGTTACTTTTTGTTATTTTATTCTATTGAAACAGATCCTTCCAGCAGAGATATAACCTATCAAGGGAAGGAAAATAAAGTATCTGTTGTTCAAATTAAGACAGTTGATAGTCATTTCTGAACTTACCTTGGGGTAGGGGCGTCTCGCTTACATTATTAGGATTAGGTGGGTGGGGACGTGAATAAAAAATTCTTTCATTTCACTTCATGCACTTCAGGAGCCACCGCATTGACATACTCACCTGAAGCCTACACCACTTATTCCTGCTGCATCATAGAATAGTGTAAGATAAACATATACACGTAAGTGCATACTGAGACTCAAAGCACTGGAGCGGGGACTAGGATCCTTTCGCTCTTAAGTCTTCCAGGGTAGCGTTTTAATTTTCCCCTACGAGGCGAGACTTACAGTCCCGTTACAGTTAGGTTATTAAGATACAGCTAGCAACTAACTTAACGTTAACATGTTATTAGCGCTTTTCATTAAGTTATCTGGTTCACAGATGTCACAAAAACGTCCTCAGTTTTGTAAGCTGTTTATTAAGCATATTTATAGACATAGTAGCTACTGTAAATTGAAAGATTTAGGCCTACCTTTCATCAACAGAATCTGTCCTTTTATGAAGCGTCCTTTCTGCAGGATCCAGTAAGTGTGAGACGAGAAATCTGTCGTATTTTTTGGGTCAAAGTGTTTAATGTCTTTAACATTAACAACGCCTTTAACTCCATCGTCTAAATAATGTACATATGCGAACATTTTTTATTAAAAACGCAGATATCTGAAGCCTTCTCCGTATCTGATAGCAGCCGATTCGAAAAGTTACCGTTAAATACGTGACGTGCATATGCGCGCGACACTTTGTGGCTCGCGCAGTAGTTGTCCATGGATACGCGTCGCGCAGTAGTTGTCCATGGATACGCGTCGCGCAGTAGTTGTGGATGGATACGCACATTCAGAGTTTTTTTTTTCCAAGTGAATTAAAGCTCCACCAATGTAAGTGACAATCTGTTACTCTTATATTCCTCCCAAATTTTTCAAATTGTATTTAATTAACTTTTATTACTTAATAGTTTTTTACAGAAGTTGACCGTTAGATGGCGCTAGCATGTGCCTTTTCTGACAGATACTAGAGGTCCACAAAGGCTTTGATTCTCACTATTTACAGACTCATGGTGGTGAGTGAAAAGTCTACTAGCTATTCTGTTTAATATTGTAGGATAATCAAATAAATAAAAATAACAATTTGTTCTGCACAAATATGGTAGGCCTATGTCTCGTTGCAACCTTAATGTTACATTGTTTAACAGAGTTTAAGGACAACAACAGAGGGACTAAAATGAAGAGGTATAAGCAGTACCTGGAGCCAGATACTACTTATCTGTTGCCAAGGACAACACAATTTAGATCAAACACTTATAGCTCCAACAATGACGCACCTGGACCATCTAACAATGAGCACCCTGAACTAGAGGACAGAAATAGTGTAAATGGCACTGAAGTACATAATGAGGAAGAAAGTGAGACAAATGAAGCAAGCGACGGAGAAGTAATGGAATTGGAGGAAGGAAACTGTGTAGATGGTGACAGTGAAACGGCAAGTGATGGGGAAGTCACTGAAGCCGATGAAAGTGATGAAGGCAGTGATGTTGAGGAACATGATGGAGAAGAAAGCCAGTCATTTGCACATGATACTGGTCGAAAATTTGATGAAAATCTAAATGTCCCAGTATGCAGATTTCTCTCAATTACAAAGGCTGAACTCCTGCTGCTCATAACATTCACACTAAGGCACAATTTATCATTTGCTGCACTAGTTGACCTTTTGAAACTGATTAATTTTGTTTTCTCTAAAACAGTACTGCCAGCCAGTAAGCACATGCTTAGTAAGGTGTTCACACACTTCAGTCAGAGAACAGAACTTCATTTCCTTTGTACATTCTGTCAGTCATATCTTGCAAGTCATAAAAACAATAATCAGAGGAAACACTATGTGTGTTCACACTGTAACAAGACAAACAGTACCCAAGATCTGAAAAGCCAGAGTTACTTTGTAACTTTACCAGTTGATTTACAGGTAAGTCATTCCTTGAAAATGACAACTTCAGAAATTCACTCAATTTGAGATTTACAAGAGCAACATCAGAGAACGTACTCAGGGACATTTATGATGGCGATATGTACAAAGAGCTCTCGCGCCCAGGTGGAATTCTGCACAATAAGGATAACCTTTCATATGTGTTCAATTCAGACGGAAGTCCCTTGTACAAAGCCTCAGGTACATCAATCTGGCCAATACAGCTGGCTATTAATGAAATTCCACCTGCCGAACGTAGAAAAAACATGATACTTGCTGGTTTGTGGCATGGGAAAGGGGAACCAAGGATGGATATATTTCTTGACAAATTTGTAGAGCACGCAAAAAAATTAGTTGTAGAGGGGGTAATGTGGTGGAACAAAATCACAAATTCATGGATAAAAAGTAAACTGGTAGGGTTATGCTGTTGTGTGGACTCTGTTGCTAGACCCTTGATGCAAAACCTCACTCAGTTTAATGGCTACTATGGTTGTGGGTTCTGTTACCATCCAGGAAAATATATCTGCGGAGCAGTCAGGTACCCTGTTAGTGAAGAGCAACATGCTGACAGAAATGCAACAGAAATGATCCATGACATGGAGGAGGCTGTTAGAGGTGGACATCCTATCAGAGGAGTTAAGGGCCTATCACCATTGGTCAATTTACCATATTTTGATGTGGTTCATGGATTTGTGGCAGATTATATGCATTGTGTTTTACTTGGTGTGACTAAACAATTGTCAAAGTTGTGGCTGGAGGAATATGGTAGTGAGTTCTACATTGGCTCTCCGGACAATCAACGTGTTATAAATGGACGCTTGTCTAAAATAAAACCCCCTCAGTATATTCGAAGACTCCCCAGGGATCTCACTGAAAGAAAGTACTGGAAGGCTGCTGAGTGGAGAGCTTGGCTTCTTTTTTATGCATTGCCTTGCTCAGGGGCGTAATTTGTGGGGGGGATGGGGGGGATATAACCCCCCCAATATTTAAATCTATGCATTACAACCCCCCCATTATTTATACCATGATCACAATATCAGGAGGCATACCCAAACTTCAACCCCCCCAATGTTCAAACTAAATCTACGCCCTTGGCCTTGCTTGAAAGATATTCTCCCATCAAAATATCTTTGCCATTTTTCGCTATTAGTGCAAGCTGTATACCTGCTTCTGAGTGACAGCATTTCAAAAGATGATGTAAATGCAGCAGACCTACTACTCCTTGAGTTTGCATTTCGCTTTCAGATGCTGTATGGAGAAAAGTCTATGACATTTAATGTCCACTTACTACATCATTTGTCAGCGAGTGTGAAAAATTGGGGACCTCTTTGGGCGCATTCAGCCTTTAATTTTGAAAATGGCAATGGAAAGCTTGTAAGACTTGTTAAAAATGCTAGGGGAGCACCACTTCAAATTGTTAACAAGTTTATAATGAGTAAAACTCTTCCCATGTTAGCTAGCACAGACACAATCAGCGAGAGCGTACTCGAGTTTTGTAAAGATGTGACTGAAACAAAAAGACTTAAGCATTCTAACTCAGTTGGTGATGTCTGTTTACTTGGCTCTGCTGCAGTTTTGACACTCAGTTTTGAGGAGGAAGTTGCTGTGAGGCAAACTGTTCAAAACATGCCTATCGGTATAGAGTGTAACGTTTACTGCCGATTAATAGTGAACACTGAGGTCATTCACTCCACAGATTACCTAAAACCAGTGAGGTCAAATGACAATGTAGTGGTCTTGAAGGATGGAACATTTGGCATTGTCAGCAAGATCTTAACTTTGAGAATTGAAGAGTCAGAGAGATGCATTGTGCTGATAAAAGAAATATGTCCTGTTGATGTTCCCCTTTTGCAGAATGGAAGATCAAGGGTTTTTCTTCCTCACATTTTAGTATGCTCTTCTAATTTTGGTCAGTTACATGCAGTGTCACCAACCGAAATAGTGAACAAATGCTTGTACATTAACTTCACCAACGAAAAATACATCTGCATGTTTCCAAACACTATTGAAAGGGACATTTAATCTAATTGAAAATATAAACAAGATGCTCTATAACAGCACCACAAAATCACTGTAAAAAGTTAGCTTACACATATGATAATGTGTCACATGTGGTATGATATTTTTTAAACAGTAAACTTTACTAAACAGTAGCTAGGTGCAAAAACAATTATTTTAAACAATTATAGTATGTTAGCATTTTATTTCAACTACAGTATTTTATTGCATTTTACCTATGGTATTTAGGATTTAAAGGTGCATATGTACTCTGTATTTTTTTTGTCTTAACTATGTATGAATTATATTTTTTAAATATCTGTTTACCTATTTAACATAATATTTAAAATGGCACTTTTACGCTGTATTGCTTTGCTCTGTATTTTTACCTAATATGAATTATAATTATTTTTTACATTTGTTTCATTGTGTTTATTTTTTTTAGTATCGTTTACATATTTAACTTAGTATTAAAAATAGCATATTCACTAGGCATTTGATCTGTATTTATTTTCATCTTACTTGTGTATGAATTATGATCATTTTTCATCATTCAACTATTTCATTGTCGTTAATATAGCAATTTCACAAATTACTCAAAGCATATTTTACATTAAATGTACGGTGGCGAGAGCTCAACGCGCTGCAACGCGCTCCACCAGGTCATCCAGGACCCCACCAGCATGGACCAGCTAATGACCAGCATGGACCAGCTAATGACCAGCTTGGACCAGCTAATGACCAGCATGGACCAGCTAATGACCAGCTTGGACCAGCTAATGACCAGCATGGACCAGCTAATGACCAGCATGGACCAGCTAATGACCAGCATGGACCAGCTAATGACCAGCATGGACCAGCTAATGACCAGCATGGACCAGCTAATGACCAGCATGGACCAGCTAATGACCAGCATGGACCAGCTAATGACCAGCATGGACCAGCTAATGACCAGCATGGACCAGCTAATGACCAGCTTGGACCAGCTAATGACCAGCTTGGACCAGCTAATGACCAGCATGGACCAGCTAATGACCAGCATGGACCAGCTAATGACCAGCATGGACCAGCTAATGACCAGCATGGACCAGCTAATGACCAGCTTGGACCAGCTAATGACCAGCATGGACCAGCTAATGACCAGCATGGACCAGCTAATGACCAGCATGGACCAGCTAATGACCAGCATGGACCAGCTAATGACCAGCATGGACCAGCTAATGACCAGCATGGACCAGCTAATGACCAGCTTGGACCAGCTAATGACCAGCTTGGACCAGCTAATGACCAGCATGGACCAGCTAATGACCAGCATGGACCAGCTAATGACCAGCATGGACCAGCTAATGACCAGCATGGACCAGCTAATGACCAGCATGGACCAGCTAATGACCAGCATGGACCAGCTAATGACCAGCATGGACCAGCTAATGACCAGCATGGACCAGCTAATGACCAGCATGGACCAGCTAATGACCAGCATGGACCAGCTAATGACCAGCTTGGACCAGCTAATGACCAGCTTGGACCAGCTAATGACCAGCATGGACCAGCTAATGACCAGCATGGACCAGCTAATGACCAGCATGGACCAGCTAATGACCAGCATGGACCAGCTAATGACCAGCTTGGACCAGCTAATGACCAGCTTGGACCAGCTAATGACCAGCATGGACCAGCTAATGACCAGCATGGACCAGCTAATGACCAGCATGGACCAGCTAATGACCAGCTTGGACCAGCTAATGACCAGCTTGGACCAGCTAATGACCAGCTTGGACCAGCTAATGACCAGCTTGGACCAGCTACCAGCTTGAGCTGGTATTAGCTGGATTCTCCAGTAGGGGTACGGCACGTGATACTGTACAACCCCAGCCAGTTCTCAACAGACCTCACTCCAAGCAACACTCAAAAGTTGGGAACCCTGCTATTGGCTGCTTCGGTGTGGGTTGGGAGTGGAGGGAGCCATAGTCTATAAAACAGACCGGTACGGACCATAGGTACAGACGGAAGATAGTCAAACGGGGATTGATTGATTCAGTTTAGTAGATTTGGATATTCTTGTGCAAAAGATGAAAACATTTATCGTTGCTGTCAACTTGTCACTTATTTCAGGTAGGTGAACTATGGTTGACCGGGAGCTTTATGTCCCGCAAGACGTAGGCTAATACGTCCCGCATTTCAATTATGTATTATTTAAGTTTTAATAGCGATCGATTCTATTTAGGCTACATTAAGTGAAAATAGCGATAGATTCTATTTACAATATAGCATTAGGCATAGGCCAGTTTAGCAGTTTAGCCTAAGTGTAGGCTAAATAGTGGCAGATATTTGCACCTGTGTTGTTGTAAATGAAAAGCGATAATAACGTAACGTTAATATATTTGTTAAACTTAGGGACTGTTCGTTTTTTAAGGGGCCACCGGAGGAAATTTGAGATCTGTAGTCAAAAAAGACTTGACCCTCCGTTAGCCAGTAATACATTTTTCTATGACCCTCCAAAATGATTGTGAAAAAAGGCATGACCCTCCCCGATAATTTATTGATTACTGGTTTGCGCTTGGCAAAGATGTTCAGATAGCCATTGTTTTTTTACAACCACGACAAACAGCGCGGAGAAATGGAAGTCAGAAGAATAGGCTACAGATCCTATTTATTTTGCGTTAGCATGAAGCTGCAGTTTCACAATACATGTATTACACTTACCAATAACAGTAAAATGCTGCAAACATTTTTTTCTTACACTTGATATGCGATTTACACCCTTACAAATCTTCTCTTGCACACGCAAATTTAATTTACGCTTGCAATCTTATGTACACTTTCACAAATCTTACCCTGCGGACGCGATTCTTTTGGGCATCATTTTACCTTCATACGCTCCATCTCTCCATCTGCCCTTATCGCCTTAGATTGTGAAGCGCAGCCAAGCAACAAGCTCCGGGCTCCGGCATGAAGGCACGGTCAGCTCTGGTGACTTCATCAGAGTAAAGCCGCAGAATGGGAACCGCTGTGTTGAGATGGCAGCAGATGTAGGGTTCAGCGCCTGTAAATACATGCTTGTAGTTTGAATAAAGATTTGTTTCATGTGTTGTTGAATTGTATATGCATTTGTTTATTGTGTGATGGTTATTTTTATTTGTTCTTGTACTCATTTATTCATGTTTCTTATTGTTGTCAGTATATAAAATATAATTATTTAATGTACGCATTATTCATTGCTTGACTGACAATTGAGTGGATGTTCACGTGTATTCATGCATAACTCATATGACAAAACAAATTACATTTAGCTTGTTTTATTAAATTATATCATTTTTAGTATACAAAAAAGTAATATAATTAAGTATTGGTCAGCATTTAATATTATTTTGTTTAAGTTTTGGGGTGGGCTAACAATGCAATTCATTCTGAGGTATTTTTAAGGAGCGATACTTACATTTTTCGAGTATAAAGTCAACAGTTTTCTCCAAAGGAGATCTTCGAGCAGCGGCCCGTCTCCTTGTGCAGACATTACAAACGCAGAGGAAAACTGTTCTAGGTTGTGCTGTCGAGTTACTGCTGTTATGAAGTGTTAGTGCACCTGTCGCTCATATAATTTAAACTTATAAACTTATTACATAAAGATCATGGAAAGATACCATAGTTGTATCAAACAATGAACAATCATAATGACAAAACAGAAAAAATAAAGATATGAATCCTTTCATTATGCTTATAGTATTAAAGTGCAAGAGATTCTGTATGGTTATATTCTGACTATTGTTTGCTTTTGTTTAGTAATGTATATTAGTGCTTAGAGAGGAATGAGTGTATGCATATTTTTCATTTATTCATTTGTAATTGGTTTCTCTCTTTATAGAAACCACACTCAGAATTACACTCACCCCCAAACTCACTCACACAAGAAAGAGGAATAAAGAAACAGAATCAGAACTATTTCTCCGCTCTTTATTTCATACTCTGGAACAGTTGGCCTTAAGTGGTGTTCTGGCCGACACACCTGAGTGAACTTGGTGATAAACCCATTAGCGTCTACCCATTATCTTCACTACAAGACATGTGCTTTATCTGTGATCTCTCTTCATTTATCATCAGGGCTGTTTTGGCCAAATAACCAAATTCAGATCAATTATTTTCCCGTCTTTTTAGCGTTGGCATATATGTGGATCTGATTGAAGATCCGAAGCTTTTGTTCATACATAAAACCTGCAATCTCAACTAATTAATATTGTGTAATTGTAGCATACTTAAAACGCTTGAAAAATCAGTTAGCATAAATACCAGCATAAATAAGTAAATATTGACTAAAACAATAAATATAATAAATGAAGGACTGAATCTCTCTTCATACAATATCTTATCTAATCCACAGACAGCATCAACACATTATATTGACAAATTTATTAATGTATTTTACACATAACTGGAAAACAAAAATCTCTACAGTCTGCCTGACTTTAACACAACAAGAGTCATTTGATCCACAATCTAAAAAGATTAAACCACATGAAATTGTTTTTTCTTAGTTCACACTTATACGGATAGAAAATCATTTGGGACCTCAGTAATTATAAAACCCTGACTTTATAAGTAATAAACAGCCGATCTCCTGTAATATGTTAAGCGACTAGTTAATAGTGAGACTTAGACCCTAAACCAAAGTGTTACCTTTTTTTAAATCACACACTCATTTGAGGCTGAGCCCCCCTAAAATTAAAATCATAGAATCGCCCCTGATAATAATTAATAATTTCTGAACATTGACTGTCAGTCTTTATTCACCCTTTTCTCATGTTTACTCAATATAATTCATAAAAAAAAAGAACAGAATAGATTAGAATAGAATAGAATATCACAGTTCTAATATGGGCTCATAGTAACACCGTGTGACAACATGCCCCGCCTGCGCAACTGGGATTTAAACCCGGCGAGTGTCTTCTGCTGGTTACATCAGTATTAAACAACGATCTCAACTGTTAAATAACAGATAATATCAGATTTGTCTCATTTAAAATTTTAAAACACAAAAAATAGAAATGAAAAATGAACATAAGTAATACATTTACTTTTGCTATGTTTAAATAAATGTTCAGTGATATCTAAGACTTCTGAATGTTGTCGCAATTTTTGTTCTAAAGCCTATAGTGTTGATTTGGCAACTAGTAAATACACTAAGTTTCGTCATGCTGGTGTAACATAGTTAAAAAGGTTCTGGTTAAATCCTACTAATGGGATTATGGTGCCACCTGCTGTAAAAAAAATTGTACCTGCAGCGAACCATAGTAATGACGAAGGATTATAGCTAGATGCTACAGTCTTTAGCCTCCTTGTTAGAGCGCCTGACTCACATGCCGGAGGCCTGGGTTCGAGACCTGCTCAGAGCGGGGTGAGAATGGCATGTGTGGAAGTATTTTAAACGGCATGTGTGGAAGTATTTTAAACAAGTGTGTTATACACTGGCATGTGTGGAAGTATTTTAAACAAGTGTGTTATACACTGGCATGTGTGGAAGTATTTTAAACAAGTGTGTTATACACTGGCATGTGTGGAAGTATTTTAAACAAGTGTGTTACAACGAGCCCTGTTAGTTTGTGCCCGCTCATGTTTTTGCCATGCTGCAGATACACAAGGAGATTCATTCTTAGGACATTGGTGCTATTGCTTTTTTTCTTCAGCTAGAGGCTCATAGAGGTCAGGATGTGTAATATTCTAATTCCAAACAGAAAATGTGCGCGGTTGAGGGTGAGGTTGTGCACATGGGAGTTTCCGAGTAAGGGCTATGGCGCAAAATGCGGCAGGACTGTCTCTGGCGATACCAACCGGCATCTAATACAACATCAACTTATGGCAAATATGTCGAAACATGTAAAAACGCAACTTAAAAAATAAAATTGAATTGCACTGGACTTACACAATAATGACAAAGCTATAATGAATGACATTTAAAGTACAATGGAGAAACTTAAACTTAACAAGTGGTTATGTATTCGTATGGTATTGCAATATAGGTATAAACTGATAAACTGATAAAATATAATATTTTTAAATAATAATCCAATATTTACAAATTACATTTGTTCAGTGCGGATCGGAAAATATGTAAAAAAAAACACCAATTTGTCTTATAATGTAAGTGCGATCTCTTATGGATCATTGAACTAGTTAACTGTTAGACTGTGACAATTTTGTGACAAACTGTTAGACTGTGTCCACCCCAAGTTCACAAGCCCAAAAGTGCCTGTAGTTGAAGATCCACCCATTGCTTGGGGGATTTTTGTTAAATAGCCACAGTTTACCTCGTCAAAGTGCAGAGCACCACTTCCGACTTCACGGATGAGGTCACGTGGTGAGGTGATGAGGATGAGGACTGTGTTGAACTGGCGGGACACGCTGCACATGTCTTATCTAGTCTATGATACCAAACATCTATCATGCAGAACTCCTCAACAAGTGAGTCTTTTATATATTTCATTTATTTAAACTTTTATAAAAACTGTAATTTGTAAATTAAGAAGATTAAAGTAGGCTTATTCTGTGCAAAATATATTTTGATAATTGTGAATATTTCAAATATGTTAAACAACCCTTTTTTTATTAAACAGCACTACAATAACAACATGTGTGTTTAGATTTGCTGTTTAATAATAATCAATGCTGAGTGAGAGAGATTTGTTTGGTGTAAGTGTATCTGGTAGACTTAGAGTTTTTGGCAACATTTTACAATAAGTTTTCATTTAGGCTAAGTTATTTAACGATGATGACTTCTACATGCATTTATCAATATTAGCTAATGTTAATTTAAACATCTAGCCTACTAGTTCAGAAATTAACATTTGTATTTTAGTAACATGGATTAATAAAAGCTGTAAATGATATTGCTCATATAAATGTTAATACATTAAATAATGTAACTGTAACTCTCAGTGTCAAGTCTAGTCTCAAGCAAATAGTTGCTTTTCTATCCAGACGCTAGATGGCGCGAGACTGTCACCGTGTATCTGTTTTGTCCAGACTCTTCAGGCTCGAGTGTGTGTCCATCAGTGTCCTGCTGTCTGTCTGCTCTCTGGAAGATGATGAGGACTTCTGTTTGTTCCTCTGAGGGTATGATTATTCTTTAAACAACATATTATTTATTATAGAGTTTTGTGTCATTTGTTTCTGAAGATCTGCACTGAAATAATAGAGTGTGTTTAAGTTGATGTTCATCTTTTGTAGAAATGGATAATGTTCCTCTCTCTGTAGAGGAGACCCGAGCAGAACCGGCCCAGAGTTCAGTGCGGCCATGTTCACTCACACACGAGGAAGAGTGTGTGTGAGCGATGATGATGATGACGAAGAGCAGCAGGACAATCAACTAATTCACATTTTTTCTTTTTGTATTAAATAGTTTGTGATCACTTATTAAAAGAATGAATATAAAAAGCATGTTGCATTCCTTTTCAGTTTCATATTCCATATTTTCTTCCCACACAATGGAAGTCAATGGTGTCCTACAACATTGTTCAAAATATCATCTTTTGTGTTCAGCAGAACATAGACATTTATACAGGTGTGGAACAACATGAGGGTGAGTAAATGATGTAGGCTATATTATACATTATACATATATACAGTAGTAGCCTATACTTGAAGTTGTTCCAATTTGGTACACAATAGGCTTACACTAAATACACTTAAAGTTATGCTTTACAACTATTTAATTACAACAAAAATATACTTAGTACGAAATTTGTTGTTTCTATAGCACACTTCAAACTAATCATTTACACACTTTAATAGCCTATGCTAAATTAGGTTGCAAGGCCTATCCTTAGCATTTTTTTTCCACCAGGGTATATTAAGAATAAGATTATTGTTCTCTCCATAAGCCAGAATTGTCTCCACCAGCTCCCTGTAACCATGCGAACTTTTGCAGCAGACCTTGAACCATATGCGGTCGATATTATGCGCGGACTCAGCGAGTAAAACCGCGAGTGCTTATAGTAATGGATGCCAAAAGCCACACACACTCTCACACACAGACGGGCCTTCGAGACAATGCGATTAAACGCCATGCAGAGAACCGCTGAGAGGAGAGGCGGTGTCTATCATTCCCTATTGGCTGTTTCGTTCTGGGTTGGGAGGGAGCCATAGACTATAAAACAGACCAGTAAGGCGAAGAAACTCAAACGGGGATTCAGCTTCTTCGAGCAGACCTGGATATTTCTTGTGCAAAAGATGAAAACCATTGTCGCTGTCAACTTGGCACTTATTTCTGCATCAGATCCACACATTATGATGCACCTCAGATATGTATTTACTTGCAGTGTTAAGAAGGGAAAGTAATTGATCTGAATTTGTTTATTTTTCAAAAACAGCCACACTACCTGACAAATCCCACGGAAACGCAACTCCTCACTTAAAAGGAGAGTTTACCCCAAAATAAAACTTTTGTCATCATTTACTCGCCCTCAAGTTGAGTTTCTTTCTTCTGCTGAACACAAAATAAGATATTTTGAAGAATTGGTAACCAGACAGTTGATGGACCCCATGCATTGACTGATTACAAACATTATTCAAAATATATTTGTGTTCGGCAGAAGAAAGAAACTCGTACAGGTTTGGAACGTGTGAGTAATGACAGAATTTACATTTTTGGGTGACGGTGAGTCAAGTGGTTACAAGGTGTTTTGTTTCATTTCTTCATTCATTTAATTTCTTTGTTATCTAATTAATGAATACCCAGCAAACATTGGTCCGACGGCAACGTCGTGTCCCTGGCCAAAAATAGTTGCGGCCAGGACGTCATAAATCGGTAAAAAATGTAACACAGAACATTTCCTAAAAATGCATTCAGATACATTTGTACATGTCTACAGTTGCATGTATAATTGTTATTTTAACTTTTAGCTCGTGTAGTTATGTTTAGTGTATCGGGAGAGAGGACGTCACCTGGCGACGTCTTCTACACGTGCATTTATAGTCCATCATGACCCTCTATGAAATCCTTGTTAAATATGCAAAAGCTGCGCTTAATCCTCGCATGGTTAATACTGCAATAATTAATGTAGTTGCCCATGAAGTTTTTAAGAGGTTGTGAAGAAGACGTCCACTGGCGTCCTTTACACGTCTAGTCAGGCTGTGTGTGAATAATAACGTCCACTGACGTCTTTTGCACGTCTAGTCTAGCAAGACAGAAAAAAATTATCAGGATTTATAATTCTTTATAAAATACACGATTTATATACAAATGAATATATATTTACTTTATCTTGTTTTTATAAATTATAATCACAAAATGCACAGTAAAGTGATTGCAAAGCCACTGCATTTTAGTCATTATTTTAACCTGTTGTACCTGATGTATTCGTTGTTATTTTTTTATGGAATGTATATACATGTAAAACAGAAATATACCCGGTCACCATTTATGTCTGAGTTGGATGTAATTACCCAAACCCTCTGCCCAAACCATAAACTGTGCTGCCAAGATGTAACAAAAGATCTCGCGATATTACAAAATCCTGCGATGGGATTATCTCGCGAGATGTTAACGCGTTCTCCCCATAGATTCTGGAACTTTGAACAAACACGAGGAGAGGAGGGAGTTGTGTCGATATTATTAAAAATCTACTGTTGGGTAAGTACATTTTGTATTAGATTAACGTGCTTGAGTTTTACTTGTGTGACATGAATGAACCGAAAGAAATTATGCCCACATTGTCAACTGAAATTGACTGAGTTTGGCTAAAATTAGCCAGTAGGCAAAAAGTAACTTTGAACGTATACAACAACGGTAACGTTATACCAAGTATATTGTTTAATGATACAGTCATTACTGTAACTTATTAATGTAGCCTTTTGAGAGTTTCTTTCAGAAAGTAAATTATCTGAAATGGAATGAAATGTTTAGCTGGATTTTAACATGTATGTTTTCAGTAACTGCTTTAAAAATAAAAGCAGAACATATTTTATACAATAAAATAAAATGTAATGCATGTTGATTACCTTTTTCTAATGTGTCATTCATGATTCATTCATCTTGTTCCATGTTTTTTTTTTATTTAGCTGTAGACCATAAAAATATTTTGAAAATAAGTGCATATCATTTACCTCAAATTTTAATTTAATAATTTTATTTATTTATATATATATATATTCTCTTCCCTTAGATGCTGTGAAGAGGTGGAGCCCAAATGCTACAGACACTGAAATTGATGCAGCAATGGCAGAACACCTGAAACACGCTCCAGGAACAGCTGGTGGATACAAAAACTGAGCCAAACAATGTGTTTTTAAATGGATAGTTTCCCCAAAAATGAAAATTGTCATCATTTACTCAACCTCATGTTTCAAACCTGTATACCTTTCTTCATTGAATTTTCATTTTTGGGTGAACTATCCCTTTATATAATAATTCAGTATTTTGTAATTGGTATTTTAGTTTGGTTAACAAATGTTAAACATTGAAAAAATATTAAGATACATTTTGGCTGTTCAAGATCAATAAAATGTGCTAAATCAGAACATGCTTCTTTTTTTCTTATGTCCACAAATAATGTGTTCTTGTTTGTGATGTACACGTGATTAAAACGTTTTATTGACGGTCAGGTCTGACTAGACCAATTTTGGACCTTTTTAGAACCTTTGTCAAGATGTGTAAACCTCAAGACTTGATTGCCTTTCACGATGTTACACAATATGTGTGTGATTATTTTAAATGCAGGCTTATATACACTTAAATTATGCAGCAACACATTTAAACACACAAATGACGACGCATTTAGACGTCCAGGGACGCGCTGAAGAGACGTGGAATTCACGGCCAGAAGAGACGTGGAATTCACGGCCAGAAGAGACGTGGAATTCACGGCCAGAAGAGACGTTGAATTCACGGCCAGAAGAGACGTGGAATTCACGGCCAGATGACGTCAAAGACGTCGGTTCAACTTTCATTTTGGAACTATTTTTCAACCATGACGGGACGTGTCGGACGGACGTCTTTTCAACGGTCATTACACGTCCAAATGTTTGCTGGGTACTAGTCTATTCTTGAGCGTTTAGACGTCTATTCAATTTTCACTGACAGCCCAAATTTTCCGTTTTGGGCTGTGTTTATACGGCTATTAAACGTCTTTTAAACGAAAAATTGCTTGCTGGGTTGCGCAAGAGTGTCAAGTCGCGCCGCGTCATAATCGCACTCCGGACGCGTTACTTCCCAGCAAACATTGGTCCGACGGCAACGTCGTGTCCCTGGCCAAAAATAGTTGCGGACAGGACGTCATAAATCGGTAAAAAATGTAACACAGAACATTTCCTAAAAATGCATTCAGATACATTTGTACATGTCTACAGTTGCATGTATAATTGTTATTTTAACTTTTAGCTCGTGTAGTTATGTTTAGTGTATCGGGTGAGAAGACGTCACCTGCCGACGTCTTTTACACGTGCATTTATAGTCCATCATGACCCTCTATGAAATCCTTGTTAAATATGCAAAAGCTGCGCTTAATCCTCGCATGGTTAATACTGCAATAATTAATGTAGTTGCCCATTAAGTTTTTAAGAGGTTGTGAAGAAGACGTCCACTGGCGTCCTTTACACGTCTAGTCAGGCTGTGAATAGCCTACTATACGTCCACTGACGTCTTTTGCACGTCTAGTCTAGCAAGACAGAAAAAAATTATCAGGATTTATAATTCTTTATAAAATACACGATTTATATACAAATGAATATATATTTACTTTATTTTGTTTTTATAAATTATAATCACAAAATGCACAGTAAAGTGATTGCAAAGCCACTGCATTTTAGTCATTATTTAACCTGTTGTACCTGATGTATTCGTTGTTATTTTTTTATGGAATGTATATACATGTAAAACAGAAATATACCCGGTCACCATTTATGTCTGAGTTGGATGTAATTACCCAAACCCTCTGCCCAAACCATAAACTGTGCTGCCAAGATGTAACAAAAGATCTCGCGATATTACAAAATCCTGCGATGGGATTATCTCGCGAGATGTTAACACGTTCTCCCCATAGATTCTGGAACTTTGAACAAACACGAGGAGAGGAGGGAGTTGTGTCGATATTATTAAAAATCTACTGTTGGGTAAGTACATTTTGTATTAGATTAACGTGCTTGAGTTTTACTTGTGTGACATGAATGAACCGAAAGAAATTATGCCCACATTGTCAACTGAAATTGACTGAGTTTGGCTAAAATTAGCCAGTAGGCAAAAAGTAACTTTGAACGTATACAACAACGGTAACGTTATACCAAGTATATTGTTTAATGATACAGTCATTACTGTAACTTATTAATGTAGCCTTTTGAGAGTTTCTTTCAGAAAGTAAATTATCTGAAATGGAATGAAATGTTTAGCTGGATTTTAACATGTATGTTTTCAGTAACTGCTTTAAAAATAAAAGCAGAACATATTTTATACAATAAAATAAAATGTAATGCATGTTGATTACCTTTTTCTAATGTGTCATTCATGATTCATTCATCTTGTTCCATGTTTTTTTTTAATTTAGCTGTAGACCATAAAAATATTTTGAAAATAAGTGCATATCATTTACCTCAAATTTTAATTTAATAATTTTATTTATTTAAATATATATATATTCTCTTCCCTTAGATGCTGTGAAGAGGTGGAGCCCAAATGCTACAGACTCTGAAATTGATGCAGCAATGGCAGAACACCTGAAACAGGCTCCATGAACAGCTGGTGGATACAAAAACTGAGCCAAACAATGTATTTTTAAACGGATAGTTTCCCCAAAAATGAAAATTGTCATCATTTACTCAACCTCATGTTTCAAACCTGTATACCTTTCTTCATTGAATTTTCATTTTTGGGTGAACTATCCCTTTATATAATAATTCAGTATTTTGTAATTGGTATTTTAGTTTGGTTAACAAATGTTAAACATTGAAAAAATATTAAGATACATTTTGGCTGTTCAAGATCAATAAAATGTGCTAAATCAGAACATGCTTCTTTTTTTCTTATGTCCACAAATAATGTGTTCTTGTTTGTGATGTACACGTGATTAAAACGTTTTATTGACGGTCAGGTCTGACTAGACCAATTTTGGACCTTTTTAGAACCTTTGTCAAGATGTGTAAACTTCAAGACTTGATTGCCTTTCACGATGTTACACAATATGTGTGTGATTATTTTAAATGCAGGCTTATATACACTTAAATTATGCAGCAACACATTTAAACACACAAATGACGACGCATTTAGACGTCCAGGGACGCGCTGAAGAGACGTGGAATTCACGGCCAGAAGAGACGTGGAATTCACGGCCAGATGACGTCAAAGACGTCGGTTCAACTTTCATTTTGGAACTATTTTTCAACCATGACGGGACGTGTCGGACGGACGTCTTTTCAACGGTCATTACACGTCCAAATGTTTGCTGGGTTTCAGTTCGGGAGTTCAAAACAGTTAAATCTAATCATTAAACAAGTAAAAGTTCACTTCATGAACAAAGTGGAGTTGATAAGTTTGAAGTGCATTTAAAAAAAAAAAACAGTGCAAGCGTTCAAAAGCAAAAGCTCATTAATTCTCTATATGAAGCAGAACTTGATTCAATCAACAGAAACACAAACGTTTTGCTATAAGATGCGCAATACAGTTTTCTCTGTAAGGAAGTCCCCGTGATCTGACATTAAAAAATGTAATGTTCAGAAAGTCGTTTTTTTATATACCCTAGGCTATATATATTTTTGGTCTAGGTTATCAGTTGAGTTTAAGTAGCCTATAAAGTGATGCAGGATTTGGAAACATTTGTACCACAGTGGTGTTTTAATGAGGTGTTGTACTGTGTTTGAGGGGGAATTAATGTTTAATTTTTAGACATTTTTTTTGTTTTGTAATTTATTTGATTATGTATTTTTTTACTCATTTAATAAAAGTTTGGGTTAAAAATAAAAAACAATATCTCTCTCTGGTGACTCGAGAGAAATGAAATGAGAAATGAAAACCCACATTCATACTTCCCATTGTGGTCTAATCCTTCGAAAGGAATGAGTCAGAGACAGCTCATGCTGCTGCGGGTGAGTAATATATGCGGGAGTCGTGACGTAATGTCTTTATCATTGGTCGTGTAAGCTGTGGTGTGGGTTAGGGGTGAGATTGTGTTGTAGCAATTCAGCGAATGTCTGTGACACTCAAGTACACTACAAGGCCAACAAACATTATGAATCTGTTCTTCAGTAACATTACTTGTTTCCCTTCAACAGGTATCTTAAATTATTCAAAGAGAGGAAGAAAGACTGATATACCAAAAAAACTATCTCAGTTTATTATCACCAATTATTATCATTAAAATGTTGAATGTCTGGCAAATAATACTATACAGCGGCACACAAATGGCCAACAGCAAGGCCTCACTATCACACAGAATCACAGTGCAACAGACACCTCAATCTCAGTTATCACAGCACCCTTAATAGGAAAAGACTCTGTACACAGCAAGCTCGGAACTGAATAGGCCACATGGTCACCGTGATTTTGCCAAGTAAGACATGGTCCTGGATCAACATATTTTGTTGATCCTGGATCAACGTTCCTGTCCCAAAATGTAGTCCTTACCCAATCCCTACCCCTAAACCTAACCCTACCCATAACTTTTCCCTAAAATCAGAGGGTAATGATAGGTGAATAACACTGATGTTTAAGTACTTCACCCTGGTTCTAAGCCTAAACTTGACATAAACTGTAAACTTGTCCCTCAAATCTGATTGGTTGATTGGAAAGTTGATCCAGGATCAACAAAGATGTTGATCCAGGAACATGTGGTACTTGGTGAAATCACGTTCACCTAGGCGGTCGACATATGAAACAACACCAAATCTACATTAGAGGCTAGCTTTGGGCAAGCGCTGCACAATTATGAACGACCATAAAACAACAACCATAGCTCCAGAAAAAGAAAGAAAAGAACAACAAATAAACAAAATGTACAATAAACCTTGGAGGTACAGTATAATTCTTCAAATTTGAATAGCCTAGTGACAGATTTGAGAAGTTTCAATTGTGGTTGTACTGCGAACGTGAATGAAAGAATAAGTGCAACTGTACTTTTTTACATCTACATGCTCTCGAGTTGTGCTACTCTTTTACCTTCATAGTTGACTGACACTTTAAAATCTCGCTTTATTGTTTATTTATTTATTTATTTATTATTATTAAACATTTACTTACAAAATACAGTGAAGGTCCATAAGCCAGAAAAGAGAGCCAGAAGTTCAGGGACTGAGAAGATTTGAGAAGTTGCAAGTGCCTAATTGTGGTTGTAGGAACGTGAATGAAAGTGCAACCTACTTTTTTACATCTACATGCTCTCGAGTTGTGCAAAATTACGCTTTATTTACGCAAAAATTACGCTTCTCAGTCCCTGAACTTCTGGTTCTCTTTTCTGGCTTATGGACCTTCACTGTATTTTGTAAGTATGTTTAATAATAATAAATAAATAAATAAACAATAAAGCGAGATTTTAAAACAGTTCAATCTAACCATTAAACAAGTCGTTCACTTCAAGAATGAACAAAGTGGAGTTGAAGTGCGTTTGAAAATAACTTAAGCCACAGAAACACAAACGTTTTTAAATCCGCGGCTTCTGCTGGTTAGATCAGCATTAAACTAGCCTAGCCTATATCAACTGTTAAATAACAGATGATTAAAATAATATCAGATTTGTCTCATTTAAATTTTTATAACACAAAAAATAGAAATGAAAAATGAACATGAGAAATTTACTTTTGCTATGTTCAAATAAATGTTCAGTGATGACCCAGCAAGCAATAGCCGTCATTTCAACGTCTCGGTTAAATATAGACCCGATATAGTCCGGCTATGTGTAACCCACTTTTAGCCCAAATAACATTTAATCTGGATAAATTTTTTTTTTTCCAAAATAACTTGTGAGATGTATGATATTCCATCATGTAAGCAAAGTCAACTGTGATTACAAAGTGTTTGGTTTGCTTTATTTTACATGTTATATATGTAGGCTGTGCGTAGCCACGATTTAGCTCGTATTCAGACCCGGCTATTGTAGCCCACTTTTAGTCAAAACTGAGTAATTGTAGTTTTTTGCCAGGCAGTGCATTAAATGGTTGATATTCCATCATGTTCGCATTTGTAATGATATCTGCAAGGTTCAATGTGTCATTTCACGACATGGTCGATCTGTAGTCACGATTTAGCTCCGAATTGGACGGGCTATCTGCGGTCTACTTTAGCCCACCTGGCGAAATCAAAGCAATCTGGTCTACGTACGGCTTGGCTATAGCCATGATTCATACCAGCGAAAAAGTACCTATAAGAATATTAGTCTTAAAAATGTTTTTGCTCACACAGCTTAATGTTTGCTGCCTGTCACACATAAACATAACATTCACACAATCTACGATATGACAGTCTATCATTTCAAATTAAATCAAATGCAATTGCATTTCTCAACCGCTAGATGGCACAATCGAAACACTACTGAGACATGACTACTGGCGGCATTGCGCGACTAGATCACTTTAACCAGATCTCGCGATAAACATTTCTGCCATTTTCAATTTTATTTTACACGAGGCAGCTGTCGGAGAGCAACGGGTGAGCGACCCTCTGAAAACCTTCAAATGTATACTTCGATCTTGTAAGTATGCGTGTTATTTTTGTTAGGCCTATGTTCATTGTTTAAATAAGTTAGTTGTTATAATGTGTAGAAACCGTGACATTTTAACATTACCATTGCAGAGTAGGCTACTATTTTTCTGCAACAAGTTAACGTTACCTGCACGTGTTATTGCAACTGTGTGCCCTTAATCTAAAATGAATCTAAATTCAAGGTGGTAAGCATGAAACCATTAAAACCTTTACTATTTTATTTGTATTATTATTAAAGATACCAATATATTTTTGTTTTTAGATTAGAGTAAGAAATAATAGGTTTTGATTTAATGCAAATTTTCGAAGTATACTTTACATAAAACTTAACAGCAACATGAAAAGAAATGATAAAAAAATATTTTTTCCTTTCCAATTAATAAAAGGTAGTGGCAAACAGTAAAGTCTTTAAACTTGATTTAAAATAATTAAAATATGCAGCATACATTCAGTTTTCAGTGAATTTGTTTCAGATATATGGTTCATAAAAACTGAATGCTGCTTCTCCATGTTTTGTTTTGACTTTGGGGATATAAAAGTTGCTGGCTACTGTCCCAGGTGACCTGAGAGGTCAGCTCTGGATGGTTCATAATGCACCAGAAGATTAGAAATTCACTTTGGCCTTAATTTAATTATTGATATTAATTTATTAATAATATTGAAATAAATTGTCTATATTGATATAAATTATATAGTCTCAATCTATATTCCATTAACTCTATATTGGCCAACTCTAGTGTGCATCCTAGCAAAAGTGAATGACTGTAATTAAAATGATTGTCAACAATGCTTTTCTTGAGCAATAATTTTTTTCTTTTTCTCATTTGGCAGACGCAGTGATGACCAACTTTCCTTCGGCGACTGAATGGGAAATAAAAAATGCAATTTCTGGTCATTTTAAACAAGCACCAGGGAGAGCAGGGGGTGGTGGTTATGGATATAAAGCTAACAATTAATTCTTAAAAATTTTAGTATCTTAAGTTGTTTCACATATTTTTTTATTTGTTCATTTTTATGTTTAAATGTTGTCTAAGTTGTTAATATAATTGTTCTAAATAAATCCTTTATATTCAATTAGTTTGGATGGATTTTCATTTATGAGAACCTGTTGTATTTGAGTGAAAAGAATCCTTATGCCTCATTTTGTTGTCTACATGTATATGTAGTGTAATTGATGACTAGTCTATTCTTGGGCTATGGTTAGACGTCTATTAGATTTTCACTGACAGCCCAAAATTAGCCTTGTTTTAGCCTAGACCCATATTGACTGTCTATTAGACGTATGTAGTCGTTAAATAGCTGTCTAATTGATGACTAGTCTATTCTTGGGCTATGGTTAGACGTCTATTAGACGTATATATGTAGTCATTCAATAGCTGTCTATTCTTGGGCTATGTTTAGACGTCTATTAGATTTTCACTGACAGCCCCAAATTAGCCTCGTTTTAGCCTAGACGTCTGGGCTGTGTTTTGACGGCTATTAGACGTCTATTAGACGCAAAATTGCTTGCTGGGCCCAGCAAGCAATAGCCCTCATTTCACCGTCTAGGTTAAATATAGACCCGATATAGTCCGGCTATGTGTAACCCACTTCTAGCCAAAATAACATGAATCTGGTTACATGCATTTTTTTTGCAAAATCTATGATATTCCATCATGTAAGCAAAGTCAACTGTGATTACAAGGTGTTTGGTTTCATTTCTGTGACGCTTTCTATGTGTAGGCTGTGCGTAGCCACGATCTAGCTCGTGATCAGCCCGGCTATTTATAGCCCACTTATAGTCGAAACATGATTAATTGTAGTTTTAATTAATTGTTGGGCAGGCAACGCATGAGATGGTTGATATCCCATCATGTTCGCATCTACAAGGTGCCAGTGTCATTTCATGACATGGTCGATCTGTAGTCACGATTTAGCTCTGAATTGGACGGGCTATATGCAGTCTGCTTTTAGCCCACCCCGGCGAAATCGAGGCAATCAGTGGTCTACGTTTAACGGCTTGGCTAGCCCTGATTTAGACCAGCGATTATTATAGCCAAAATAGTCTTAAAATTGTTTACATGTTTTTCGCCCACGCTGTACGATAATATCTACGATATAATTTGTCTGTCTTTCATTTTAAATTAAATAAAAATGCAATTACATTTCTCAACCGCTAGATGGCAACAGCCCAACTGAGACATGACTACTGGCAACGCGAGACTTGATAGTTAGTACAGATCACCGTTCTCGCGATCGCGCGATACATTTCCACCATTTTGAAACATTTCAAACGAGCCAGAGCATTGCATTCAGCTGTCGGTCGAAGAGAACAGGTAAAAGACATTCCTACTTTTGTCTTGTAAGTGTCTGTGTTTTCGTTTTGACGTGCTCATTTTTTAGATAAATTATTTGTTATCATGTGTTGTTGGAATCGTGACATTTACAGTGTATCATGGTACATGCACGCGTTACAGTTACTGTAACCCCATGTTTCCATGTGCTCTTAAACTCGAATTAACTGAATCCAAAGGTGTAAACATGAAACATGTGCAACCTATTATAAAGTGTTATGAAAGCCACAATTATATTTTACTCTTTTCTTTAGATCATTATGATATAAAAATAGCATTTCCTCACTAAAGCTCTCATCTTTGACAAAGTCCATCATTGATTTGAATTATAATGTTGAATTTGTCTGAACAATGGCTTGTTACATATGAGAGAGCATAAGCTAGAGTAGAATAATATTTGTCATTGTACAAGCACAATAAGATTAAGTTTCATTCAAAATGCCTTAATTCGTTAAAGTTTGAAACTTTCAAATTCATTTTATAATACAGCATAAAAATACAAATGATTGGCTATATAAAATAAGCATTTATAAAAATTATCCAGCAGTAGGCCTATATCAATAATCCAAATAGCTCAGATGTGCATTAAACCCTAAACAGAACACATACTGTACACACAAAATAGTACAGATGAATGTATTATTCCATGCACACTTGAGGTTAAACTGTCAAAAATGCTTTTCTTGTGCAAATTATTTTTTTCTTATTTGGCAGATGCCGTGATGACCAACTTCCCAACAGCAACAGAGTTTTATATTTTATTATCTTAAGTTGTTGATGTTCCATTTTTTTAATCACTTTATATTGTATTTATAATATTTGATTTGGTCATTTTTATGTTTTGATATTTTTGTAAGTTGTTAATGTTCTTTTTCTAAATAAAACCTTTATATTTAATTTGTTTGAATGGATTGTCATTTATGAGAACCTGTTATATTTGAGTGAAAAGAATCCTTTAGCCATCATTTTGTTGTCTATTCATGTAGCCTATATGTGTAGTCGTTTAATAGCCTTCTAATTGATGACTAGTCTATTCTTGGGCTATAGTTAGACGTCTATTAGATTTTCACTGACAGCCCAAATTCAGCCTTGTTTTAGCCTAAACCCATGCACTGTCTATTAGACGTATATATGTAGTCGTTCAATAGCCGTCTAATTGATGACTATTCTTGGGCTATGGTTAGACGTCTATTTTTGGGCTATGGTTAGACGTCTATTCTTGGGCTATGGTTAGACGTCTATTAGATTTTCACTGACAGCCCAAATTTAGCCTTGATTTAGCCTAGACGTCTGGGCTGTGTTTTGCTGGCTATTAGACGTCTTTTAGACGCAAAATTGCTTGCTGGGAAACCCCGATCCGCTGTGCAGTTCCTCTCTTGTAGCAACTAAACACAGAACAGTAACGTGCGGTGAAGTCTTGTCATGGGTAGGCTGTGCGGCATCTAATACAACATCAACTTATGGCAAATATGTTAAAACATGTAAAAACGCAACTTTAAAAATAAAATTGAATTGCACTGGACTTACACAATAATGACAAAGCTATAATGATTTAAATTACAATGGAGAAACTTAAACTTAACAAGTGGTTATTTATTCGCAATATAGGTATAAACTGATAAAATATAATATTTTTAAATAATAATCAAATATTTACAAATGACATTTGTTCAGTGCGGATCGGAAAATATGTCAAAAAAACACACACCAATTTGTCTTATAATGTAAGTGCGATCTCTTATGGATCATTGAACTAGTTAACTAGACTGTGACAATTTTGATTTGAACACCCCACCCTGCAAGTTCACAAGGCCAAAAGTGCCTGTAGTTAAATTGCTTACTGACATCTTTCAGCTCTTATAGGGGATTTTTGTTAAATAGCTACAGTTTACCTCGTCAAAGTGGTAAACCTCTACCGCACCACTTCCGACTACACGGATGAGGTCACGTGGGACTGTGTTGAACTGGCGGGACACGCTGCACATGTCTTATCTAGTCTATGATACCAAACATCTATCATGCAGAACTCCTCAACGAGTGAGTCTTTTATATATTTCATTTATTTAAACTTTTATAAAAACTGTAATTTGTAAATTAAGAAGATTAAAGTAGTTTAAAGTAGGCTTATTCTGTGCAAAATATATTTTGATAATTGTGAATATTTCAAATATGTTAAACAACCCATATATTTTTTTATTAAACAGCACTACAAGAACAACATGTGTGTTTAGATTTGCTGTTTAATAATAATCAATGCTGAGTGAGAGAGATTTGTTTGGTGTAAGTGTATCTGGTAGACTTAGAGTTTTTTGCAACATTTTACAATAAGCTTTCATTTAGGGTATAAGTTATTATTTAACGATGATGACTTCTACATGCATTTATCAATATTAGCTAATGTTAAATTAAACATCTAGCCTACTAGTTCAGAAATTAACATTTGTATTTTAGTAACAAGGATTAATAAAAGCTGTAAATGATATTGCTCATAAATGTTAATACATTAAAAAATAACTAACTCTCAGTGTCAAGTCTAGTCTCAAGCAAATAGTTGCTTTTCTATCCAGACGCTAGATGGCGCGAGACTGTCACCGTGTATCTGTTTTGTCCAGACTCTTCAGGCTCGAGTGTGTGTCCATCAGTGTCCTGCTGTCTGTCTGCTCTCTGGAAGATGATGAGGACTTCTGTGTGTTCCTCTGAGGGTATGATTATTCTTTAAACAACATATTATTCATTTATTAACACACTCACGGACCGAACATGAGTTTAGTGTCATTTGTTTCTGAATGAAGATCTGCACTGAAATAATAGAGTGTGTTTAAGTTGATGTTCATCTTTTGTAGAAATGGATAATGTTCCTCTCTCTGTAGAGGAGACCCGAGCAGAACCGGCCCAGAGTTCAGTGCGGCCATGTTCACTCACACACGAGGAAGAGTGTGTGTGAGCGATGATGATGATGATGAAGAGCAGCAGGACAATCAACTAATTCACATTTTTTCTTTTTGTATTAAATAGTTTGTGATCACTTATTAAAAGAATGATTACAAAAAGCATGTTGCATTCCTTTTCAGTTTCATATTCCATATTTTTTTTCCCACACAATGGAAGTCAATGGTGTCCTACAACATTGTTCAAAATATCATCTTTTGTGTTCAGCAGAACATAGACATTTATACAGGTGTGGAACAACATGAGGGTGAGTAAATGATGTAGGCTATATTATACATTATACATATATTAAGTAGTAGCCTATACTTGAAGTTGTTCCAATTTGGTACACAATAGGCTTACACTAAATACACTTAAAGTTATGCTTTACAACTATTTAATTACAACAAAAATATACTTAGTACGAAATTTGTTGTTTCTATAGCACACTTCAAACTAATCATTTACACACTTTAATAGCCTATACTAAATTAGGTTGCAAGGCCTATCCTTAGCATTTTTTTTCCACCAGGGTATATTAAGAATAAGATTATTGTTCTCTCCATTAGCCAGAATTGTCTCCACCAGCTCCCTGTAACCATGCGAACTTTTGCAGCAGACCTTGAACCATATGCGGTCGATGTTATGCGCGGACTCAGTAAAACCGCGAGTGCTTATAGTAATGGATGCCAAAAGCCACACACACTCTCACACACAGACGGGCCTTCGAGACAATGCGATTAAACGCCAGAGAACCGCTGAGAGGAGAGGCGGTGTCTATCATTCCCTATTGGCTGTTTCGTTCTGGGTTGGGAGGGAGCCATAGACTATAAAACAGACCAGTAAGGCGAAGAAACTCAAACGGGGATTCAGCTTCTTCGAGCAGACCTGGATATTTCTTGTGCAAAAGATGAAAACCATTGTCGCTGTCAACTTGGCACTTATTTCAGCATCAGATCCACACATTATGATGCACCTCAGATATGTATTTACTTGCAGTGTTAAGAAGGGAAAGTAATTGATCTGAATTTGTTTATTTTTCAAAAACAGCCACACTACCTGACAAATCCCACGGAAACGCAACTCCTCACTTAAAAGGAGAGTTTACCCCAAAATAAAACTTTTGTCATCATTTACTCGCCCTCAAGTTGAGTTTCTTTCTTCTGCTGAACACAAAATAAGATATTTTGAAGAATTGGTAACCAGACAGTTGATGGACCCCATGCATTGACTGATTACAAACATTATTCAAAATATCTTTGTGTTCGGCAGAAGAAAGAAACTCGTACAGGTTTGGAACGTGTGAGTAATGACAGAATTTACATTTTTGGGTGACGGTGAGTCAAGTGGTTACAAGGTGTTTTGTTTCATTTCTTCATTCATTTAATTTCTTTGTTATCTAATTAATGAATAGCTAGTCTATTCTTGAGCGTTTAGACGTCTATTCAATTTTCATTGACAGCCCAAATTTTCCGTTTTGGGCTGTGTTTATTCGGCTATTAAACGTCTTTTAAACGAAAAATTGCTTGCTGGGTTGCGCAAGAAGTGTCGCGCCGCGTCATCATCGCACTCCGGACGCGTTACTTTCAGTTCGGGAGTTCAAAACAGTTAAATCTAATCATTAAACAAGTAAAAGTTCACTTCATGAACAAAGTGGAGTTGATAAGTTTGAAGTGCATTTAAAAAAAAAAAAAACAGTGCAAGCGTTCAAAAGCAAAAGCTCATTAATTCTCTATATGAAGCAGAACTTGATTCAATCAACAGAAACACAAACGTTTTGCTATAAGATGCGCAATACAGTTTTCTCTGTAAGGAAGTCCCCGTGATCTGACATTAAAAAATGTAATGTTCAGAAAGTCGTTTTTTTATATACCCTAGGCTATATATATTTTTGGTCTAGGTTATCAGTTGAGTTTAAGTAGCCTATAAAGTGATGCAGGATTTGGAAACATTTGTACCACAGTGGTGTTTTAATGAGGTGTTGTACTGTGTTTGAGGGGGAATTAATGTTTAATTTTTAGACATTTTTTTTGTTTTGTAATTTATTTGATTATGTATTTTTTTACTCATTTAATAAAAGTTTGGGTTAAAAATAAAAAACAATATCTCTCTCTGGTGACTCGAGAGAAATGAAATGAGAAATGAAAACCCACATTCATACTTCCCATTGTGGTCTAATCCTTCGAAAGGAATGAGTCAGAGACAGCTCATGCTGCTGCGGGTGAGTAATATGCGGGAGTCGACGTAATGTCTTTATCATTGGTCGTGTAAGCTGTGGTGTGGGTTAGGGGTGAGATTGTGTTGTAGCAATTCAGCGAATGTCTGTGACACTCAAGTACACTACAAGGCCAACAAACATTATGAATCTGTTCTTCAGTAACATTACTTGTTTCCCTTCAACAGGTATCTTAAATTATTCAAAGAGAGGAAGAAAGACTGATATACCAAAAAAACTATCTCAGTTTATTATCACCAATTATTATCATTAAAATGTTGAATGTCTGGCAAATAATACTATACAGCGGCACACAAATGGCCAACAGCAAGGCCTCACTATCACACAGAATCACAGTGCAACAGACACCTCAATCTCAGTTATCACAGCACCCTAAATAGGAAAAGACTCTGTACACAGCAAGCTCGGCACTGAATAGGCCACATATGAAACAACACCAAATCTACATTAGAGGCTAGCTTTGGGCAAGCGCTGCACAATTATGAACGACCATAAAACAACAACCATAGCTCCAGAAAAAGAAAGAAAAGAACAACAAATAAACAAAATGTACAATAAACCTTGGAGGTACAGTATAATTCTTCAAATTTGAATAGCCTAGTGACAGATTTGAGAAGTTTCAATTGTGGTTGTACTGCGAACGTGAATCAAAGAATAAGTGCAACTGTACTTTTTTACATCTACATGCTCTCGAGTTGTGCTACTCTTTTACCTTCATAGTTGACTGACACTTTAAAATCTCGCTTTATTGTTTATTTATTTATTTATTATTATTAAACATTTACTTACAAAATACAGTGAAGGTCCATAAGCCAGAAAAGAGAACCAGAAGTTCAGGGACTGAGAAGATTTGAGAAGTTGCAAGTGCCTAATTGTGGTTGTAGGAACGTGAATGAAAGTGCAACCTACTTTTTTACATCTACATGCTCTCGAGTTGTGCAAAATTACGCTTTATTTACGCAAAAATTACGCTTCTCAGTCCCTGAACTTCTGGTTCTCTTTTCTGGCTTATGGACCTTCACTGTATTTTGTAAGTATGTTTAATAATAATAAATAAATAAATAAATAAACAATAAAGCGAGATTTTAAAACAGTTCAATCTAACCATTAAACAAGTCGTTCACTTCAAGAATGAACAAAGTGGAGTTGAAGTGCGTTTGAAAATAACTTAAGCCACAGAAACACAAACGTTTTTAAATCCGCGGCTTCTGCTGGTTAGATCAGCATTAAACTAGCCTAGCCTATATCAACTGTTAAATAACAGATGATTAAAATAATATCAGATTTGTCTCATTTAAATTTTTATAACACAAAAAATAGAAATGAAAAATGAACATGAGAAATTTACTTTTGCTATGTTCAAATAAATGTTCAGTGATGATAGCCATCTAAGATTTCTGAATGTTGTCGCAATTTTTTCTATATAGTGTTGATATGGCTCTATTAAATGTGAGTCATGAGTCATAAATGTGTGTTAGGCTACTAGTTTGACAAAATGTGCGCGATTGAGGGAGATTTTGTGCACACTGGGTGTTTCCGAGTTTCTGAGCAGCATTTAAATCGTGCCTCATGCGACTGCCTTCCTGGCCCATATATGGCAATAATGGCATATTTCACTTTCGGTTATAATGCGCTCTCAATGCGCTCAACGCTATCACAGGTTGGATGCTGTCAGTTACGAGCTCCGCAACAAACAAAAATCCCCAGATAAAGCCCAACGCATTCTACTCGTTGGTAGAGTGTGTTTAGGTGCCATTTGGGACGCGCTGCACATTCACAACAGTAACTTTTGACTTAAACACTTATTGATTCAGCCGAAAGGAAACCCTTTACATTTATATCAGATCAAGCAATGCAGAACTCTAATACAGGTGAGTTATTAATATTTAATATATTAATCTATTAAAACTTTGCACAAAAATACTAATTAGAGCTAGATTAAAAAGTTCGTCGAGACAAACTTTAAGTTGGCTTGTGAAAGTTTGGACCAGAAATTTGAAGAAGTTTAAAGCAGTTTGAAGTTTAAATTATTTTGAAGTTTAAAGTTTAAAGTAGTTTGAAGAAGTTTAATTAAAGTTATAGATAGCTATAGGATAGCTTCCTCCTACCATTAGAAATGCACCAACACTGGAACACTTTAAAGGGCTGATTAAGACACATTTATTTAAGGCTGTTTTTCTCTGATTGTTGCATTGTCATTGTTGTTTTTGTTTATTTTAATGTTGCGCTTTGGGTTTGAGAAAAGCGCATTATAAACAGCGGCGGCGCCGGGGGGGGGGGGTCTTGGAAATAACGGATGATGGACACAGAACGGTAACAATTACACACCCACCCGCGTGCAAACTCAAAATACATCATTAGTTTACATAGATTTAAATAGTTTCAGGCATGGTTAGATTAGGCTACTATAAAAGAGTTCACATATTCACTTTTCTTGAAAATATTTAGCTATTAGATCTAGCTATTTACAGTAAATGCTTCAGTTTGTTTTCATATTATAATAATATAATATGAAAACAAATTGAAGCATTTAAGTTGGAGTAAAGATACAAAATTATTGGAGCCTATTAAGTTAACATTGTGACTGTGTTATGTCAAATTAAGGTTTTTCATTACTGAAATACTGGTTTGCGGTTTGATATTCTGATTTATTTTAGCTGTGGTCCCGCAGTGCGGTGTCGTATATGCAAATAATATCTCATTTCGTTATTCGTGATTTGTGAATTCGTGTAATGGGTTACTCCTGTCCGAAATCAGTGGGGGTTTTTCCTGAATTTTAATTTAAAATTGGGTATAGCTCCAAACGTAGGTCACTTAGAAACCTGATCCCAGTGTCATCTGGACATTCTAGATTTGTGATTTTTTTTCACAGCAAAGCTTTTGTCTGTAAACAGTTCGCTAAGTCCGCTAGACCGGAATGTGGAAAATAGGCGTTTTTCATGTTTAACACTGTATAATACCCAATTATAAACACACACACACACCGCTGGTTTACAAAAACACTTGTTTTAGATTAAGCTTGATGTGTGAAAACTTTCACAGGGCAGTTTGGGTCAGTTAACCCTTACCTGGGTGGTTAACTTGGTCATTCTGATTTGTGAAATGGTTAAGCAAATAGTTGCTTTTCAACCATTCGTCGTCGCCAAACAATGTTCCTGTATCTGTCCCTGTCCAGACTCTTCAGTCTCGAGTGTGTGTCCACCAGTGTCCTGCTGTCTGTCTGCTCTCTGGAAGATGATGAGGACTTCTGTTTGTTCCTCTGAGGGTATGATTATTCTGTAAACAACATATTATTTATTATAGAGTTTAGTGTCATTTGTTTCTGAATGAAGATCTGCACTGAAATAATAGAGTGTGTTTAAGTTGATGTTCATCTTTTGTAGAAATGGATAATGTTCCTCTCTCTGTAGAGGAGACCCGAGCAGAACCGGCCCAGAGTTCAGTGCGGCCATGTTCACTCACACACGAGGAAGAGTGTGTGTGTGTGCGCGTGCGCACACGTCTGGTTCGCTATCTTTGTGAGGACTCTCCATAGGCATAATGTTTTTTATACTGTACAAACTGTATATTCTATCCCCTTACACTAACCCTACGCATCACAGAAACCTTTCTGCATTTTTAAACAAACTCATTCTGTATGATTTATAAGCTTCTGTACCCATGGGGGCCTCAATTTAGGTCCCCACAGCTACTCCAGTCCCCATGAGTCTGTGTGCATTCGGGTTTAATTCCCCACCACAGAGCCGGCCCTAGACCTTTGGGGGCCCTAAGCAAAATTTGGTTGGAGGCCCCTTTGACCGTTTTAAGGCCTAAAGAAAAGCAATGACTAACTACCATACTATATAACTATATTATACTGTATATACTATGTTTGATGTCTAACAGGAAAAGTATGATACCACTGAGCTGAATGGCAGTGCAAGACACACACACACACACACACAAACTTGCTGAATAAAAAGACAGATAAAGTGATTATCACTGAACAAAGATACATTTTTATTGACACCAGAGTTTAAGAGTCACAAACTACAGCAAATATATATATAAAATTTAAATTAAATAGAGCAAATAGAATAACATTTAAATATAATATTATATAAAATAATAAATAGATTTTTCAAATAAACAAAATTAACAATAACATCTAAAACACCACAAAGAAGATCAATAGTAACAATATTAAGAATAAGGTAACATTTCAATATAACTATTAAAATCCAATCCAAATAAAGAAATAATTATACATAAAGTTAGACTTAATTTTTTAAAATGCAGAAGGTTATCATTTTACAGCCCCTTAATACTCACCAACAGCTGGAGCTTTGCTTACTGGCAGCATATAACGTTACTTTAATAGTGCTCCTAAGGGGACATAAGGAGTAAACTAATGTTAGCCCTTTAGTGTAGAATCCAAACTGGGTTTATATTGTTCTGTTAAATGCTTTAACAGTAACACCACCACAGCAAATGGTATAGGCCTAATACTAAACCAATTTTATGCAGCATGTTATTAGCATGTAAGTTAAAAAACTGTAGAAAATTAATACAAGCACGATTTAGGCTAATGTTAAGACTTTTAGTGCAGATTATCCATATTACAGAAATCGGAAAATTAAGCCTACAGGCTTACGTACCTTTATCTTCTTGCTTCTTCTCTTCTTCCAGGCTCTTTTTTGTCGTTTTTCTTGGCCAGAAAGATATTTTCGTTTATTGTCAGACATCGTCGATTCGTCGGAGTCGCTAACTGACTGACCAAGTGACAACGAGTGACATCATAGGGGCAGTCGGGATCAAGACGCGCGCGCGCCTTCGCGGGGAGCTCCCGGTTGATTTGCCATAATACAGAACTAAATAAATAACAACTCTGTGCTTATCATGATGCCTGATAAAGAGCGCTGTAGGTCCATTTCTTTTTATTTATTTATTTTATGTTACTTTCGTTTTTCCCCCCACTAGCTAGCAGTGACTCTATGGGGCCCTCTGCTGGCCACGGGGCCCTTTGCAATTGCAACGGTCGCTCAGCGGCTCGGCCGGCTCTGCCCCACCATGATAGAAAAACATGAAAACACACACACACACACACACACACACACACAGTTCACTGATCTATGCTGTTCCAAAATTGACTTTTTTAAATGCACATTTGAATATGTGGGTTTTGCACCCAAAATGTTTTTTTTATGGCACATATGAATATGTTTGTTTAATGCAGTTTAAATGTTATGTGGCTGTATAAGAAATTGTGTTTTAAAATTAAAATTGATGATACATTATTAGTACTATTTTCCTTTGCATTTGACTAGCCCATTTTACCTGAAACTGCTCATGCAAAAAAAGTTGGCACAGCTGATGTTTTAAGAACTGTAGAGCCTAAATAATTATATGTTATTACATAATTTCAACACAAAATTATCAAAAACAGTCATTATTAATCATGAAAACAAATGGAAAAGGCATATATGGTATTGTATTATTGTCCCAAACGATTTACCAAAAAGTGGCCCAATTTAGCTGATATCACCCTAGCTAAATAGTGACGTGCACTGATCTAGTAATGCGCGGGTCGCAGTTATATCCATGAGCGCGTCGCAGTTATATCCATGAGCGCGGGTGCTGTGGATAATCCGCGGGCGGGTGGGCTCACGTTAACGGAACGTTAGGCCTAAAAAAAAACATTCTGAGGCCTAATGTTACGTAGGCTATGCGGCTCGAGTGTGTTGCTGAAATCTGAGCAGAACTTTGATGAACTGCTGTTTGGGGAACTGACAGAAACTCAAAATTGTGTAAAAATTCCCGCCTTGGAGAATATTCACGTAAACACAGTCGGTCGTGTCTGCACTACGATAATCCTTGCGTTGAGTTGTGTCCTCCAAGCCAGTGTTTTACCCACACTAACTATCAATATTTAGTTTTGCTGCTCCAGTAATTAATTAATTTAAAATTAATTCAATAGAAAGAGCTTTTATTCACCATGATGACTAGCCGTATACATTAACATTAATGCAAACATTAAACAGCTATAAGACAAATTAGGCTACCTCCAATAAGTTTGTAATGAACATATGCAAACAGCATTACAAATAATAAAATATAAATATTAAATTAATAATGTATTATTATTTGATCAATAATCATGCATATTTAAATGAATGAAGTGTTTCTGATAAAGTTCAACAAAAAAGTATTATTAATCTCACATCGCGCACACTGGAATACACTGGAATACATCACATCTGGTCGGCGTGTCGCAAGCGGTGTATAGTCACTCTGTACAAGTAAAAAAAAAAAAAATTAACACATCCAAAGCTTGAATCGGATAAAAAAATTACATATCCGTAGACCTTGTACTGTCCATAAGAAACAATAATAATAATAATAAGTTTTATTTATATAGCGCCTTTCCAGAGCTCAAGGACGCTTTACAATAAACAGGCAACATTACAGGCAAAGGACAAAGACAGCAGACAGAACAACAGTAGGAAGACAAAATTGTACAATACATGAGAAATTAGGTAGATGGAGAGAAGAGAGAGAGAAAGAAAAAGAAATAAAAACCCTTAAGAGTTATAACATTCAGAAAATAAGTGAGTTTTGAGCATGGATTTGAAATCAGAAATAGTGTTAACAGAACAGAGTGATCGGGGGAGAGAGTTCCACATTTTGGGTGCAACAACATGATCTGCCCCCCATTGAAGCAATGGGGGGCAGAAAACAAATGATTTTATTGGCTATCAGTTATCTTGAGCAGTGGAAAGACTGCCGTTTGGGTGAAAACTGGATGGTCCGTGCATTTGTTCTTTAAGTGCTGTCTGTCATCAATGTTAATCAAGCAACAACAAAAACAGAGAAAATCACTCTCTGCTCCGGACTGAATAAATTTAGTATAACTATCAGTCAGTCTATATTCTCTTTCTCTCATCTAACTCCACTGTTACCTTCAAATGATTGCTTTAATTTTTTGTATTTTCAAATTACAAATTACTTGTATTTTAATTAAATACATTTTTTTTCACAGCAGTATTTTATTTAAATACATTTGATGAGTAAGTAGGCTATTTGTAATTAATTAAATACTTTTTGATGTATTTGTGCCCATCTCTGCACAATCACTTGACTAACACAAATATAGAGTCACCTATACAACAAATCACACTTAGGCCTACATAATTTCAATTACTCACAAAAGGGAATGCGCACTTTATGGAGAATTATTGCTATTGTCCAGCCTCAGAAACTTAGTGCTCATCAGTGATGCGCGGGTCAATGTAAACAACCCGCACCCGACCGACGTTTTCAACTAACCGCCCGCAACTCGGACCGCAAAAAAAGAAGAAAATATTGTACCTGACCCGCTTCCTGACCCGCATTTTTTTTAAAGTAGTCAGTGTTGTGCAAGTTACTTCCAAACTGTAATACATTATACATTACTTGTTACTGTTATTTAAAAGTAATTCATTACCTTACAATATTACTGTCTCAGAATTGCAATGCGTTTCATTACTCCTGTATTACTTTTAAGTTACTTTCACCAAAATAGATATGTAGTAGAACTTAACGTTCTAAGGCTGTAACAATATGCTATATGAAACACTCAGATCCACGAACCTGCAGAATCGACACACCCCTTCCAACTCCAAGAGTTATTCTTCCCGTCCAGATCCAATGCTACCACATCTTTAAATTACTGTTAGTATTAGGCCTATTTGAATTTTAAAGTTAACATTATAAAATACGGCAGCCCGTTCTCATCCCAAGGCGTCATCTAACTGACGCTTTTGACCATGAGTCAACTTGCCGACGCACATGGTACCCCTTGCGTCAATATGAGACGCGCATCCTAGTGGTCTAACCCTAGGCCGGAGACACACTGGCTGCGTGGCGTGAGCGTCTCAGCTGCGTGGCGTGTCCGTTTTTATTTCGGCTCCCATGTTAACAGCTTAGAGCTTGCACACTGCCTGCGTGACACGCGCGTCTCAGGCGCGGCAAGAGCCGCGTGGAAAACGCGTGCATGCTAGAAATAGAACCGACGCCTATTTTTCACGCGACACGCAAGCGTGTTGGAAGCGTTTGCAGGAAAAATAGTATAGGAAAAGATGTTTATATGTCATTTTGTACACGAATACATATTAATAAATTACATTTTGATGTTTGAAAATCTAGGTTTTGACATAAATTCGGATATAAATGTCTTTTTTTTTTATCCCATTATTTTTGCCTATATAATTTCATGTCATTTTATTTTTTAAACAGTCGAGTCCTGGTGTCCACTACAGAGGTCATAGCATATGAATAAAATATAGCCTATATATATTTTCATTTGTGTCTAATGCTCTTAACAATGTGATTACATGAAAAAAAAATCAAAAACATTATTTGAAAAAAACTTTCTGGGCCTCAGGAGGATATAAAGTTAGGATAGGCTACAATAACATCGTAGTGTGTGTTCTGAGTGACGGTCCAACATCAGGTAGGCTAAATATAGGCTCTTTAAAGCTACACAAAATTTGTAAATGTTATTCAAATAAACAGACAGCCGCATGTTTCCCCATTTTTCGGATTTTGGAAGATGCGTGATAAAAGTTGAAATTGTTGTCGTAAAGGCAAGAGCAACAGTAATCCAAATGTAGACTGGTCTGTCGGTGCCCTCCCTCTGTCACATATAGCGAATATGTATTCGTGTACGCCACGCAGCGCCGCGTCAGACACGCTTCTGGTGTGCAAAGACACAGAAAACGCGACGCAGCCGCCACGCAGCTGACACGCAACAGAAACCCTACCCAGACCTAAACCTACCCATAACGGAAGCGTCATCTAACTGACGCTAAAGGGTGTCATGTGCGTCGGATTTAGACGCATGGTCAAAAGCGTCAGTTTGATGACCCCCGAGGATGAGCGTCTCATATTGACGCTTAAAGCTTTTGACGCTATTGACGCATGTTGACTTGGGATGAGAATGTGTTGCATATGTAGTAGACCTACACCACAAAACTAGTTGAGGATAAATTATTTAAAATTGGGGAATTCCAGCGTTATGGACATGACATTTTTTTGTAATTCTGTGAATTAGCCTACACTGCGCAAATCAAAAGTAATACTCACCAGATGAAGAAGGGTTGGCTCCACACAGAACATAAAATATTCATTTTATTTTATTTTTCGTGTTCGCATTTATGAGGAAAAAATAATGTAAGGATGTAGTTCTCCGTTACAGGCGTGACCGCTCTGAAGCGGCACTAAAAGACTGTTTTAAAACTTTCACAGAGACCTCAAACAGAAGACACAACGCCTTTCTTTAAAGTGAATTTCGATTTGTACTAATTGTATCTTAATTTTAATCAATGTTTCATCAACCAATTGCCTGGATTTAATAAATAAGAAGTAAATATAGCAGACAAGATCACAACACGCAGGCGTCTGCGCGAGCGCGTCTCATAAATTAACCGAATAAACTCGGCGTAGGCCTATAATAGCCTACTTCACAGACCTGAAAAATATATTTCAATCTATATTGAAATGTCTACTTGTAAACAGAACAATTCAAAACGAAAGAAAACAGACTGCTTATCTGTATGAAATGTGCATTTCTCTCTGGCTGCAGAATACTGCGAAGATCGCGAGGCAGACTACTGCGAAGATCGCGAGGCAGCAACGTCAACTTCATCTTTATTAATAAACAATTAGAATGTCTCCTTGCTATATTTGACATATTCATAATCATTCATTGCTTTTGCCAGTTCTTTGTGACAGCTTTTAGGTGCTTTATCGGCGGCGCCGCCGCATCATGTTGTTACGTGAACGCGTCACCACCGCATCAAAAACATGATTGCGTGATAACATGAAAAATACCACATAAACATAGCCTAACTGTTTAGAAAGAAAACACAGAACAAATAGAGTAGCCTAATGCGCATACGTCCATCTCTGAATGTACAGTCGTCTTCATGCCATCTTCACCCATTAGCCGCTTTTCCATTGGCCAGCGCGAGCACAGAGGCCGAAATGCCTCACGGCACTCCTGAATAAATCGCTATACAAATATAGCCTATCAGACGCTGCCATTTAGGCTTTATTTACAAACTTGGACACTGTATTGAAGGCTGTAGAATGCACTGATTGCTATTACGGTTCTAAATCACCTTAGAGTATTAATACACAATTAATGTCCAGTAACTAGGAGAGGAGTAAAAACCAGAGCCAAAGATCAAATTCACTCACTGTATTGATTGATACATTTTCTCACAATGTCAACAAAATGTAAATATCACAATAATCAGCGTAGGCCTACGTAAAATAAACAAACAATAAACAACAAAGTGGTGGTAATAACTGTAGGCCTACTCAGTTTTAGGAAGTCCCAAGTATTCCAGAGGAAGTCCACTTAATGAAGAAGGGTGCAGAAACGTCGGTCCTCAGACGCGATGCCGTCTGGTCCTGATAGGGTTAATATGATGATGTTCAAAATGGCCTGTAGCTTCGTGTGCAGTGATGTTCAGTGTGTGTTCGTATGATGGGTTTATGTGATATGGTCAGCTGGACAAATGTAGATAAACGTGTGTGGTTAATACAACTCGTCGCGCACCATCTCTTCTTTCTTTCCTCTATTGCCGCGTATATATGATCTCGCGTCATTCTCACAGAACTCGCGAGCCTTCCGATTCAAACTCCGCCTACTCAGCAGACGCAACACTTCAAAAGAACACTGTACAACTATATTATACTATAGTATGAACATAAATATAACAGAACCATGGCCTTTTGCACAGACACCACACGCGGCTATTGACTGACAACGAACAGGCATACTGAGCTCGTGCGTCATCTTCGTGCCAGTTTTTCAGCCAATAAAGCGTAGGCCTATGTATTTCATAGAAAATTGTGTCTAGTACTAGGCTATATAAATTGCAAAGGTTTAATTTGAATCTTTATTTCAAACGACCCGACCGACCGCGACCCGAATATCATTAAAAATATTTTTGGATGACTCGTAACCGCGGGTGATCGCAGGCACCCGCTCATTTTGGATCAACCCGCGCATCACTGGTGCTCATCTCTCTTCAGCGGGCACACTGGCTGACGTCACGCAGTAAAGAGCGCGCTTATTGGCTGTGTCCAAGGGGGTAATCCATCGACCGGAAGTTGAAGTCGCCGGGTGCCGCCATCTTGTAGCAGAACTTCACTTGCGTTAGCATTTCCATTGACTCCCATTCATTTTGGCGTCACTTTGACAGCGAATAACTTTACATCTGAGGCGTTTAAAGACTCCATTTGTCCATTATTTATTTCTAAAGAAACACGACAATGTATAAAAGGCTCCATTACCTTCTATGTTACGTTATGGCCCCGTAGAAACAGATTTAGTAAAAATAGGCTAACGATTGCGTCATAACCACTCGACTCTCTGTCGCGCTGTACAGAAATTACCGTATAGACAGAAGTAGAAACTCGCGCGCAATCGGGGGGACGTCGAGGCATAAAGTCAAGGGAGAAGCCCATAGAGAGTTGTAAAGCTGCTCCTGCTGCGAGCTCATGGACAGCTAATACTCACGATCTCCGTCTCTGCAAGTTTCGGAAGGGAATGATTCAGATTCCTCTTGGCACAGCTACTAGAAGATTAACGTCTGTCAGACAGGTTGCTCACGGCAATAAGCTTAGTTTGAGTCGGTTTGAGTCTGCGCGTCAGGAACGGAAGTGCTCAAAAATCGCTAAAAATGGGCTTCAACGGGGCTTCCGGTCTGAGCGGCGCCATGTGAGGACGTGGTTTACCGAACTCCTCGCCAACACTATAAAGAAATATAGAAGCAGCAATTTAATGTAAATACTTTGAGTCACGCTCATTATTGAATCCAAGACGTCGCACCAGGCTTGACATTTTGATCTGACGCTTGCTGAAAATGTCTAAAAACCCTCGAAAAGCGCCCGATACAAGAGTTAGCTCCAAGGCTAGCCCTGAGGCTAACGCTACATCGGATGCTGTAACGTTACCCAACGCCGTACTTGACCGTAGACTCGGACATGAGGCCATCCTCCTAGCAATCGCCGAGCCAAGGACTGAATTGCTCACCAAAGCAGAGGCACAATCCGCTGAAATTCGGAACCAGGTCGACCAGCTAAGAGCAGAAATTAAACTAGCCAACGATAATGCTAACGCCAAGAGTGAAGCCCTAGATAAACGGGTGGTCGCACTCGAGTCTGCAGCCAACAGTCACTCCGATCTGATTGCTGCTCTGGAGCGGGACATGGCTAACGTGCAGAGGGAGCTCGCCACCCAGAAAGCACGAAATGAGGACCTGGAGGCACGGTCGCGTCGCAATAACCTGCGTATTACTGGGATAAAGGAAAGACGGGAGGACGGGAAGCGCGCAACGGATTTTATATCTCAGTGCCTGAAGGAGACGCTTGGTCTCGATAAGCCCCCTATACTGGACCGGGCACACCGTACGCTCCGCGTGAGACCGGCCAACAGTGACCCGCCGAGAGGCTTCGTCATCAGATGCCATTATTACCAGGAGAAGGAGGAAATACTAAGGAAAGCTGGGCAGATGAAACAGCTGACTACGGGGGACGGCGATAAGATCCGCATCCAACCAGACTACACACAGGCAGTGTCCAAGCAGCGGGCAGAGTTTAATGAAGTACGGGGCCTATTAAGGAGTTGTGAGGGAATCCGCTACGGCCTGTGGTACCCGGCGGAGCTGAGGATAACGACGCCAGATTGTGTACGCACAAGCTTTAAAGATCCAAAACAGGCCAAGGATTTCATAATGGTAAACCTGAAGCGCGCAACCTAAAGATGTGACAGCGCAGATCGAGTGACGTACTTTCCGTGGTTTCTTACATCGGATCCAGAGGTATGTTTGACCAACGTTATCCGGTTTATCATCCTGATAAAGACTTTAAGTAAAGGGGATTTTAATATATCCAATCACAAGCTAAAGACCGTCAGCAAAGGCACACATTTACGACAAACTTTCTGTTTTGGGCGGATTTGACCTTGATAACGCATATCGGGTTGATTTAAAATGTACATTTCCTTAAACCTAAAGCTTCACTGTTCTTTTTTTTCTTTTTTTTTTGGCCTAAGGCCTTGTTGGCATGACTGGACGATTTTAAAATTCCATCGAAAGTGTATGTTGTTCTATTGTGTCCATTATGCACCAGTTGAATTTTACATCTAAAAAAAAAAAAAAAAAATCACATAAAGTGTAATATAAAAAATGTGCTAGATTGGACATTTAATGAGTGTGTACAATATTTGATTACAGTTAAGATTAGCTGCAACATGTTATTCTGTCATTAATATAGTTTTGGTGGGACTCGGTCTCACAAGGTAAGCTTTATGTTGTGCGATAATGTACGACTGGGGGAGTATGCAGCCTTTCGTTTGGGGAGAGGCCAGCAATGGGGTTATGTGAATGATGTGTTTGATTTTGTGTTTTTGTATTTTCTGTTGGTTTTGTGTTTTTTATTATTGGTTTTTACTACACAATGTCTAAACAGAGATTTGTCACTTGTGAAAAGGCTTTACGATCAGGTTGTCTCTAGACAGGCTGCTGTCAGGTCATTTCAGATGCTAGAATATGGTGAGAATTAAGTTTAGTGGTCAGGGGCGGGCAAACACTAAATTTACGAACTGGAATATCAAAGGGCTTAATCACCCAGTAAAGCGTAGTAAGGTATTTTCTCATTTATCAAAGCTGCAAACAGACATAGCATTCTTAACCGAGACGCACTTGCTTGATAAGGATCACTCCAGACTCAAGAGAGGGGGCTTTTCCCAGATTTTTCACTCCAAATTTAACGCTAAATGCCGTGGTGCGGCCATTCTCATCCATAGGGAAGTGCAATTTGTAAAGACAAATACGATTCAAGATAGAGACGGTCGGTTTATTATTGTTCAAGGACATTTATTTAACTTACCAGTAGTACTGGCCTGCGTCTATGCTCCAAACTGGGATAATGCTAAATTTTTTACTGACTTTTTCTCTCTCCTTCCAGAATTAAACAGTCATCAATTGGTTCTCGGGGGAGATTTAAACTGTGTTTTGGATCCCACTATGGACCGTTCTAGGGCTGTACCGAGAACACTTAGTAAATCAGCAGAGACTATTAACGCTTTTCTCCAAGCATATGGGGTGATTGATGCATGGAGATATAGAAATCCGGTTTCTAGACAGTATTCCTTTTTTTCTCCAGTACATAATTCGTATTCCAGGATAGACTATTTTTTGCTGGACAAGAAACTCCTCCCCCTGCTGAGGTCTAGTGAATATGATAGTATTGTTATCTCTGACCATAGCCCAGTAACAATGGTGCTCTGCTTTCCAGATAACGAGCCTCCACAACGCAATTGGAGACTTAACCCACGTCTTTTGTTTGATGAAGATTTTGTTAACTTCCTATCCGCCCAAATCGACTTCTTTCTAGAAACAAACCAATCACCAGACACGAGCCACTCAAACCTGTGGGAGGCAATGAAAGCATATTTGCGTGGTCAAATAATATCTTATAATGCAAGCATGAACAGAAAACGTTCAGCAAGCCTTAATGAGCTGATCTCTTTGATAAGGGACGTTGATCATAAAAATTCCGAAGCTCCATCTGCGGCTCTTTGTAAAGAGAGAATAGGTTTGTTAACAGAATTCGATACTCTCGCATCTGGAGTAGCTGAGGAGCTCTATCTTAAATCTCGTGAGGAATTCTACGAGCATGGGGAACGAGCCAGCAAACTACTTAGCCATCAGCTAAGGCAATCCGCAGAGGCTGGATTTATAGCAGAGATTAACACTCCAGTAGGGATAAGCACAGATCAAAAAAGCATAAATAAACAATTCAGAAAATTCTATGAAGATCTCTATGCTACTGAAAATTGTGATAGCACTAAGTTAGCTCAGTTTTTCGATGGTCTCGAGATTCCAACCATAAGCCGACAAGACAGAGCAGATCTTGATAGTAAAATTTCAGCAGCCGAAATCGATCGGGCAATTAAAAAAATGAAGAGCGGTAAAGCTCCGGGCCCGGATGGCTTCCCTATTGAATTTTTTAAGAAATTCTCATTTAAACTAACCCCTCTTTTAAAAAATGTATATACCGAGGCATTGGAGTGTAAGACTCTCCCTCCCACAATGACCCAGGCCATTATCTCAGTCCTTCTTAAGAAAGGAAAGGACCCTCTGAAATGTGAGTCATTTCGGCCTGTGAGTCTACTCTGCTGCGATTACAAAATCTTGACAAAGGTTCTGGCTAGTAGATTGGAGTCTGTTATGCATACAGTGATACATCCAGATCAGACTGGTTTTATTACTGGGCGGCAGCTTTTTGGCAACATACGGAGGCTTTTTAATATTATTTATTCCCCGGAAACTCCACCTACAGCAGAGGTTTTGCTCTCCCTCGATGCTCATAAAGCATTTGATCGGATTGAGTATGAGTATCTTTTTGCAACTCTGGGGAGGTTTGGTTTTGGACCAGCTTTTTGTTCGTGGATCAGGATCCTGTATGCTACCCCGCAGGCCTCCGTCCGTACTAATAAAATAATCTCCAACTATTTTCCTATAGGTAGGGGGACAAGACAGGGCTGTCCATTGAGCCCATTTCTGTTTGACCTCGCCATCGAACCACTAGCGGTTGCACTTAGGAGTGCCGAAGAGCTCACGGGGGTTGTCAGGGGGGGCCAAAATCACAAACTGTCTCTATATGCGGACGACTTGATACTGTACCTGTCCGACCCTTGCACCTCTATTCCTAAGGCATTAGAAATTATCTCTAACTTTGGAGAGATTTCAGGCTACAAAATCAACCTTACTAAGAGTTTGCTCTTTCCTATTAATGACCAGGCTTGACAGATGTCTTTTGAGGAATATCAACTAAAAGAAACTCGCGACACTTTTACTTATCTTGGCGTTTCAGTAACCAGCAAGTATAGGGATTTATTTAAGCATAACTTTAAACCAGCCCTGGAAAGGGCCAAACAGGACATTTCCCGTTGGTCAGCGCTGCCTATATCGCTTGCTGGCAGGGTCAATTCTGTCAAGATGATAATTATGCCCAGATTCTTATTTTTGTTTCAAACAATACCTGTTTTATCCCAAAGTCTTTTTTCAAAGATCTTGATAAAGCTATTTCTACCTTTATCTGGAACAAGACCATCCCGCGAATAAGGAGGTCACATCTGGAGAAACAGAAAGAGGCGGGAGGCTTGGCACTACCAAATTTTTTACAATATTACTGGGCAGCTAATATTTATAAATTAATATATTAGGTCTCTGCGTCTAACGAGGGGGGTGGACCTGTATGGGTTGAAATGGAACAACATTCTGCTCATCCGGTGTCCCTACCTTCTTTAGTATGTGCGCCATTGCCACTCAGTAAGCAGCGCCTTACAAATAATCCTATTGTGAGTGGCTCACTTCGAATATGGTCCCAATTCAGGACCCACTTCAAACATAGACAGGCTATGTCCTCTCTCCCAATCTCGGCCAATGCACTCTTTCCACCCTCACTCATGGATACAGTATTTAAGTCATGGTTCAGGAATGGTCTGAAACGGGTGAAGGATCTTTTTAAGGATGGTGTGTTCATGTCATTTGAGCAGCTGGTAAATGAGTATAATATCCCCAGTTCGCATTATTTCAGGTATCAACAGGTGCGTGCCTTTGTTCGGAAACATTTCCCTTCCTTTCCATTACTCTCGTCAAATAACTGGATAGAGGAGTGGTTGGAGGGGGATCTAAATCAAAGAGGAGGAGTGAGCAGTTTATATGAGGATATTCAGATGATCACCTCGCCGTCACTTAGTCATATTAGGGCAGGATGGGAGGGAGAACTAGGATTTAGACTGCCGGACGACTCCTGGCAAAGCGCAATTAAGAGAGTACATTCAACTTCGATTTGCATCAGACATGGTTTGCTTCAGTTTAAGGTGCTCCATAGGCTTCATTTATCTAGGAGTAAGCTTGCCAGGATATATCCAGATGTCGACCCGACTTGCTCCCGATGCCGTCAGGCTCCGGCTACCCTCTATCATATGTTCTGGGCTTGCCCAAAATTAATACAGTTTTGGTCTTTAATTTTTGACACTTTTTCTTACATTTGTGACAGAGAGATAAGCCCTGCCCCTGAAATCGCAATATTTGGTGTGACACCTGCTGGGATGATAATATCCGGTGCACAATCAGACGTCATTGCGTTTTCATCTCTATTGGCCAGACGTCTTATTTTGCGCAATTGGAAGTCAGATATGCCTCCCACACACAGGCGCTGGGTTGAAGATGTAATGGCACACCTGAAACTTGAGAAGTTGAAATACGCGATCAGGGGTTCAACCCAGAGATTTTATACGGTCTGGCAGCCATTTCTGGATTATTTTAACTTACAATTTCCTACTGGAAACACTGGGACATAATTGATTCACAAGCTCTGTAACAGGTCAGTTTATTTAATTTCATTTTATTTTTATTTATTTTATTATTATTTTTTTTTTATTTATTTTTTATTACATTGTCATTTATTATTATGGATGTTGAGGTTGCTGTATGGGGACTTGTTAAATGTTTTATAAGTGTTTACAAAACCCAATAAAAATATTTGAATAAAAAATGGGCTTCAACTGTCTCAACTGAGTTCCAATGAGATGGCTCTGTCCATTTCTTTTACTGTCTATGGCTGTGTCTTCTTAACAATGCAAATTAGATACAGTGTATAGAGATATTGTGTTGAATGGCACTACACATTTATGGCTATTTTACCCACATATTGCATAAAGTAAATTGTATATCAATTCATTCAGTTATATCTTTCATAATATTAGTAGGGAATCATCTTTATACAAAGTTTGTTAGAGAAAAAAAAAAGTGATCTTACAGAATAGTCCAACTGTGGTCACATCTCACTTCCTGTGTGCTTGAATGCTCAAACTGTGGTCACATCTCACTTGCTGTGTGCTTGAATGCTCAAACTGTGGTCACATCTCACTTGCTGTGTGCTTGAATGCTCAAACTGTGGTCACATCTCACTTGCTGTGTGCTTGAATGCTCAAACTGTGCACTGTGAAAAAACCCCCGTTAAATTTACAGGAAACCCCTGGAAGCTGTGGTTACCAGAGTTTTCCTGTTAAAAATACGGTAGCAACGTTTTAGGTTTTACAGACTTTTAACCGTATATAATTGTACAGCAATAAACCGTATTTCATTATCTGATATAATGTTAATTTACTGACCTTTTGAAGTATTAATATCTGTTTTTTTTACCATTGTAATACACTGACAGCCAACAATCACAGCAGTGATGAGTCAAATGGTCAACCAAAGCTCATGATAAGCAGCTCTTCCACAAGAAAGATAATACTAATAGCCAATAGGTCCTTCTCAAAAAAATAGCATATTGTGATAAAGTTCATTATTTTCCATAGTGTAATGATACAAATTAAACTTTCATATATTTTAGATTCATTGCACATTAACTGAAATATTTCAGGTCTTTTATTGTTTTAATACTGATGATTTTGGCATACAGCTCATGAAAACCCAAAATTCCTATCTCAAAAATTAGCATATCATGAAAAGGGTCTCTAAACGAGCTATTAACCTAATCATCTGAATCAACTAATGAATTCTAAACACCTGCAAAAGATTCCTGAGGCTTTTAAAAACTCCCAGCCTGTTTCATTACTCAAAACCGCAATCATGGGTAAGACTGCCGACCTGACTGCTGTCCAGAAGGCCATCATTGACACCCTCAAGCAAGAGGGTAAGACAGAAAGAAATTTCTGAACAAATAGGCTGTTCCCAGAGTGCTGTATCAAGGCACCTCAGTGGGAAGTCTGTGGGAAGGAAAAAGTGTGGCAAAAAACGCTGCACAACGAGAAGAGGTGACCGGACCCTGAGGAAGATTGTGGAGAAGGGCCGATTCCAGACCTCGGGGGACCTGCGGAAGCAGTGGACTGAGTCTGGAGTAGAAACATCCAGAGCCACCGTGCACAGGCGTGTGCAGGAAATGGGCTACAGGTGCCGCATTTCCCAGGTCAAGCCACTTTTGAACCAGAAACAGCGGGAGAAGCGCCTGGCCTGGGCTACAGAGAAGCAGCACTGGACTGTTGCTCAGTTTTGCATGTCATTCGGAAATCAAGGTGCCAGAGTCTGGAGGAAGACTGGGGAGAAGGAAATGCCAAAATGCCTGAAGTCCAGTGTCAAGTACCCACAGTCAGTGATGGTCTGGGGTGCCATGTCAGCTGCTGGTGTTGGTGCACTGTGTTTTATCAAGGGCAGGGTCAATTCAGCTAGCTATCAGGAGATTTTGGAGCACTTCATGCTTCCATCTGCTGAAAAGCTTTATGGAGATGAAGATTTCATTTTTCAGCACGACCTGGCACCTGCTCACAGTGCCAAAACCACTGGTAAATGGTTTACTGACCATGGTATTACTGTGCTCAATTGGCCTGCCAACTCTCCTGACCTGAACCCCATAGAGAATCTGTGGGATATTGTGAAGAGAAAGTTGAGAGACGCAAGACCCAACACTCTGGATGAGCTTAAGGCCGCTATCGAAGCATCCTGGGCCTCCATAACACCTCAGCAGTGCCACAGGCTGATTGCCTCCATGCCACGCCACATTGAAGCAGTCATTTCTGCAAAAGGATTCCCGACCAAGTATTGACTATTGAGTGCATAACTGAACATAATTATTTGAAGGTTGACTTTTTTTTTTGTATTAAAAACACTTCTTTTATTGGGCGGATGAAATATGCTAATTTTTTGAGACAGGAATTTTGGGTTTTCATGAGCTGTATGCCAAAATCATCAGTATTAAAACAATAAAAGACCTGAAATATTTAAGTTGGTGTGCAATGAATCTAAAATATATGAAAGTTTAATTTTTATCATTACATTATGGAAAATAATGAACTTTATCACAATATGCTAATTTTTTGAGAAGGACCTGTATTGTCCATGTGTTTCTAGCTTAGCTTTGAGCTTTTCCCCACGAAATTTGGGATTGGGGAAGTTTGTGCATTCCAGATGAGCTATGTAGATTTTGGTTAGATCAGTCAAATTCATCATTTTGTTGCTGTCGATGATTTCCTTATCAATTACTCGAGATACAGCACCAAATGCCTCACCGTGAGCTTCTACTAGTTGGATATGTTTGGCCTTGTTTTCTGTGCTTGCACTTCTCCATTTTTCTCAATTTTTTTGTGTATATTGGACTCTACATGATTTGTGGTATTTAGCTTCTGTAGCAAATAGATCCTTTCCTCTAATTCTGTGAAGCAAATTTATCAAATTTTTGTTCTGCAACTTTGAGGACTGTTCTCCGCCCATCACACTCAAACTCTCTAAACCCCTCAGTCGCCCATATCCCTTTATTTTTTACCTTCTTCCGTGTAATTGAGTTGCAGAATATACAGTCAGGTGTGAAGAGGACCTTGTCACCAGTTGAGGCCCTCTGACTTTGCCTTGAACTTGCTGCTAATAGTTCAGGCTTCTGGTCGAGTCTTTTGAGATTCATGGTGAATCTTTGGTAGCATTCTCTGTGATATCCATCACCTTCTGTAATGGTGTCTGGTATAAGTTCACAGGTTACAGTCATTCTGTGAGCAGATTCCAGTGGTTCAGCCAATCTCTTGTCACGTATTTCTTTCATTCTGGCTAATCTTGCATCAGAATCTGCGTTTGCCCATAATTGCACGAGTGGTCCATATACAAGACCAGGGACATGCACAATGCATCTGGACTTTGGTTTTGTCCCATGACATCCCCTATGCCTTGAAGGACCTGCAGTCACTTGGCCCACTGACTCATGTCTTGACTCAGACATAACTGAGCAGTTCAGCTATGTTGAAGAAACCAACTACATAACCGACTAGATTATCTATGTGTATGAGATGTGTGTGTGTGTGTGTGTGTGTGTGTGTGTGTGTGTATGTATAAGCTACTGGACGTCTAAAATTTCCATTAGGGATGAATAAAGTATATCTATTAATCTATCAAATGTCATTTAAAATAATTAAAAACAAATATTTAAAGTAAGCATCAATGTAGTGTAGTAAGACGGGTCAATTATATTAAATTGTAAACTAAAATATCAAACATCAAGCAATTCAGTGAAACAAATTTCTTGCTGTATAGGCAGAGGATGCAGACTTGGAGGATCTGTCTGTGTGAGTAAGAACAGTCTTTCAGGACAGTCTTTATATACCTGTCTGACAGAGGAAACTATTAATGAAAATTCAACAAATATCTTATTTTGTCATTGGATGAACAATCCAGACAGGTTTCTGATTTGTCAGTGAGCCACACACCTTTGATGGAAAGGGTAATGAGGGTTGGAATGTTAGCACGTTAGCATATTAACTGATACTATGGAAATGGACCTTGATCGATTATATCCATACAAGGCCTTAACTATATTAAATAAAAAATAATTAAAAACAACTATTTAAAGTAAATATCAATGTAGTGTACCAACACCTACCAATAAGCAGCATGGTAGATATTTGACCTAAGTCATCATATGTTAAGTTTGAGTGTGTATTGGGTCCCCTAAAAGCTGTTCTGATTGACTAGGACAATCTCGACGTGTTAAAATCGCTTACAATCGTTTTTTAGGGTTTCCCTATTCACAGACCCTAAAACAGGTAGTGCAAACCTGGGGGGGGGGGGGGGGGGGTTTGGGGTGCACGGTAGGCCTATGTAGCTCGCCGCCTAAATTTCTTTGCAAAACGATTCACTGTTTCGTTTCGCTGGTCAGAACAGTGTAATGCAACAAACTCCGGTCAAACATGCATAAAAACGCCTTTTACAAACCTATAGCAAATGCTTTATTGAAAGTAAAATCTGTCAAATACAATAAACTAATAATCGAATAAGACTAAATATCAAGTGTCTGTATAGTCAACAAACTAACAACCATATGTTTTGAGTAGATCTAAATTTGCTTTGACAGTAAAAAATGGTGTGCTGATGATGAGTGGTATGTCATGTTACCTTTACTGTACCTATCCTATATAATCTCCTGTACTCTTCTTGCTGGGGGGATTCTCTCTGAAATGTGTGAGATCCTCCCAGTCTGTCTGGTTACTGATGCACAGCGGGTTAGTGGAGCACTACCTGACCTCATCTTACATTTGCCACACTAGGAAGAGTGTGTGTGAGCGATGTTGATGATGAAGATGAAGAGAGGCAGCTTTGAGGGTCGAGAGGCAGAAATTGAACTAGAAATTGATATTTTCTTGACTTTGCTTTAAATAGTTTCTGTGATCACTACACTCTAAAAATGCTGGGTTGTTTTAACCCAATTTTGAGTCAAATATGGATAAACCCAAACGTTAGGTTAAAAACTTTCATTTAAAAATGTAACCCAACGGCTGGGTTTGTCCATATTTGACCCAAAGTTGGGTGAAACAACCCAGCAGTTTTTAGAGTGTAATTTAATGATGATTACAAAAAGATATCCTTTTTTTTTCTTCAAAAATGTTCATGCCTTTAAAATTTCACTGTTTAGATCAATTTCCCTAATTTGCTTTTCATTAAATTAAATTAAGTTAAATGAATCATTAAAATGTAAAACTAAAATGTTCAGCCATTAGACTGTTTTCATGCGGTCTGTGGATGAGATGAGATTCTGTATGAAAATATTTGCATACATGTGTAATTAATTTCTTGTCAATGTCTATCATTAGCCTTTATTTAAAAAAATGTTTGTGTTATTTCGCGATTAAAGAGTTTCAGTTTATTCTGGATTGAATCTGTTAGTTTACATCGATGAGCTGATGACGCCATCTTGTGGACAAACATGGAATGGCTATTCTCTTTATTTGCCTGGTGCCTGTATTGCAGTTTTTCTGAATTGCTAAAACACTAAACCCCATTCTCTGAACCAAATTCTCAATAGCCTAAACCAAATTGTCGAATACATGACTCTTTCTGTTGTTGTTTAGAACTAAAATTTTGAAGCTAATATTTTAGAACTATTTATGCATTTGGCAGACACTTTTATCCAAAGCGACAATGCATAAGGTACACATTTACATTCTTATCAGTTATATATAATTGCATTTTTATTAATTTCCATGAGTTTCCCAGGCCTTGCTATAATCTGTCAAAGAGGTAACAATAAAATCCCTGAATCAGCAATTTAGTCTTAGCTCTAAGTAAGTCTCTTTGACTCTTCTCCCCATGAATTGTAAATACTTTCTTACATCCACTATTCCTTTTTTTCTGTAAAAGCTGATGTGATGCTGATTATTCCAGTTATTCAAATATGTTGAATCCATTCACTAAAACAGGGATGGGCAACTTCGGTCCTGGAGGACCAGTGTCCTACAGAGTTTAGCTCCAACCCTGAAAAAATCCCCTGCCTGTAACTTTCTAGTACTCCTGAAGACTTTGATTAGCTTGTTCAGGTGTGTTTGATTAGGGTTGAAGCTAAACTCTGTATGGCCCTCCAGGACCGAAGTTGCCCATCCATCCCTGCACTAAAATGATTAATTCAGTGACTTGTATTTTACATCATTACACCACTAGATGGAGATCAATGAGTGTGTTTTTATCATTTTGTGTGTGTGTGTGTGCATGGGGCGAATCCTGCGTCCTGTTCTGCCAGTAAACCTCATCCGGAAAAGTGAAGCCAATAGATTTCAATATGATATTACTGTAGAAATGTAGGCTACTAGCAACTTACTTCTTCAGTTTGTTAAGTTTTAGCTTAAGTTCACATTTATTTGCAAACGTGCAAACTGAAGTAGCCTATATTCAGTATAATAGTTCAGTAAGTATATTTAGTTAGCAATCTATTGCTAATATTAACAGCTTGCATGAATATTCGTGTTCACATGTGCGGCAGGAAACGCCCCTTTCATACAGAGTAGAATTCTCGTCAAGGAATGCCTTGATACAAATGTACACTGTAAACTGTGTAGTGCACTACAGTCACTGTCTGTAAATGATTTCTTTCTGAGGAAGAACCACGAAGGAAGAACTGCTGATGACGGCACGTTTTAAAGTTTGGCTGACCAATCAGCGGAAAGGGGCGTTAGAACATTCTAGTTGTTTATGCATTATCTGGCTCTGAACGCAAAAAATAAAAATCCAACCACATTCTTGGTGTGTGTGTGTTTTGTTTTCTTTCATTTTGTTTAACAAAACGAAAAACTACATTTTCCTGGTTTCAATCTTTCAATAGGTTATTAAATAAATGTAAAAAAAAAAAAAAAAAAAAAAAGAATTATTGAACGATACAGGGATCAGTTTGGCAACGCCAAAGTCCTTTGGCACCGCCCAGTGCAACCGAACTCCTCCAGAACGGTGTCCACCGATTGGCTGTACCGTGAGTCACTCAAAAGTGCACCAATCAGGTGCGTTTCTCAAAACGAACGTGGCTCAAAGCCAACTATGGTCGTCGTTGTTACACAAACCGAAAGAATCTCCAAGAAGAAGGAGCATCTGGAGTCCATTATAGGAGCTTATTTTCTGCCGCCATGGTTCCTGTTCGACTATCATTCTTTTCTCTTTGGCAACATTATTCAGTCGCGCAAGTAAGTAAATGAACATTCGACAGTGTTGAATATGTGTTGTTTTAGCATACACAATAAATATTACATGTAGGCTATTGGCTAATAAAAATAAAAATCTTTTTTTCATATCTTGATATTTGTAATTGTGTATATATACTTGTAATTCATATTACACAATATAAAATAATTTGAGTAACATTAATTATATATTTTTGTTGCGTATGTGCCTGCTGGGGTTTCCAAATTGCGCGGAATTGGGCTTACGTTACTATAGACTACTAACCTACTTTTTTGACTATTGCATATTTGACTGAAATGTTGTATTGAAATACTTTACCCATTTTATATCCTATCAATGCTTAACCAGACAGTATGGAGATTTTTGTGAGGGCTTATTTTTATTTTATTACTTTATTTAGGGCTTATTTATTTTTATTTTTGGCACTAGCTTTTGAGCTCCTTTGTGAAAACAGACTGTTATTGATTACTAGCCGATACAGTGATTTAAAATAGAGTTGCGGTTAGTAAGAATAGACTATTAACCACGGTTTAAACCAATTTCTGATGAGGCTCATGATCGCAAAACGTTATGTGCCAAAGACAGACATGAGGAGAGTTTTGTGATCTGGATCTTCGCTGCGTGAGTCGGTGACCAGAAATGAGCAAGAATGCGGAAGTGCGCGTACAGAGCGCATTAGGCCACCCCCACGGGCACATCGGGGGAAACCAATCAGGAGAAGAGGCAGAAAACCCAAACGGAACAAACAAAGCGCCGCAGTCCAATGCACCCTAAAGTTGGTTTGCCAACCGCCATTTAAACAACAGAAGAAGAAGAAGAAGAAGAAAGCGCCGCAGTCTTCTATAGTCTATCAGTATCAAACCTAGGCCTACTAACTTACACAGACACCGCTGCGTTACTTATTCTGGATCATATCTTGGAGATTCTCCACAGTTTTGTTAAAGATGGAATTCATTTACACTGTTATATTTGTTAACTCCGTGTTGTTTTCTGGTAGGTAGCGAGTTTGGGTTACTGGACGAATGCTTGTTTTTATTCTAGCAACTGTAACATGAATGTAAATGAATGTCAGTTCATCGCTCGTTATTCTAAAGCATTGATTGTCATCTAAACACTTTCTTTCTGTTTAACAGTCAATGCTTTACTCGCTGATGGGTCGAAGATCGAGGCAAACCATGGAGAAAACGTCACACTGCCATTCCCGATGGAGAAAGCGGAGGAAGCCGATAAATTGAGGATCATTTTTAAAGAAGAAACTACGAAAAACCTGTTTTTGATCGTACGGAAGTGTGCTCCTCATGAAGGATGTGATGATGTGAACACACCTGGAGTCTCACTGATATTTGGAAAAGTAAGTTTGTCTGTAATCATTCAGAAAGTGGACATCTCCAGATCTGGACTCTATATAGCAGAAGCTTGCTTTGGAAAGGACGTGTTTGAGGAGAAAGCTACACTTGTGGTCAACAGTGAGTATTGTTACTATAATCTCTGTTTGCTTGTAACATAGCCTACTAGAAGAATATACAACATTTGAAGTGGATCAAAAAAGTTAAAGTTGTCCTAAGACAAGAACGGGTATTGCTACTATAATCTCTTTTTGCATGTAATATACTAGAATATAATATATATATATATATATATATATATATATATATATATAGTAGTCATCAACATTTGAACATAACACTATCACACTCCCCAGCATTTCCCTCTTATTACACAACAAGGGATAAACTGCATTAATATAACAGGTTTAACCATTAATATTCTGTTTGTGGTTTATGCGCTACTTACTTTATCCAATGATTTATCTTTTATCTGATAACATCCCCTAAAACTACTAATTTAGAGAGCAATAATCAACTAGCATGCTTTAATACACAAGTTAATTTCAGATGTACTGATAATACAATCTTATTCTTTAAACATCTTACCTTTTAAAGTGCATCACAAACGGTCTGTTCTGCTGTAACTCTCCCGCGCTGCTGCTACTTCCGGGAACGAGGCTCCGCGAGCCATTGCTGTCAAAAACATTCCATTGGAGTTAATGGAGTTGTCGCAACTCTATCTCTATATGTCTATATAAATGCAGGCTTTATGAGCATAAGAGTCTTCTTTCAAAGAATAGTAATGTTTCCAAACTGTGTGTGTGTGTGTGTGTGTGTGTGGATATATATAGGGCAGGCTACACACAAAGTAATGATTTGAGACTGTGAATCCAAACAAGCTAATGCTTTTTGAAAAATCCTCTTTTGAAAACAATTATAAGTGATAACATTCGGGTAATCTATTTATATGATTTAATGATTTGTAAAAGAAGAAAATTGCATTATTTCTGCAGACAAACAGATCCTTCGTCGATTCAAAGAAAGAGTAAAAGCTTGACAGATTGTGAGAAATATGTAGTACTTTTGTTTTTACTGTTTATGATCCTCTTATTCATTGCTGATTCTGTTGTTGTATCTTCCAGAAGCTCCAGTTTCCTCCACTACATCTCCTCCACACTCCTCCTCCAGCCCAACACCTCCCAGCTCCTCTCAACTACTGTCGATAGTTATAGTTATTGTTATTGCTCTGATTATTGTCGTCTCGGGGGGCGTTTGCTTCTGGTAACTCAGGAGGGCAAGTATTACTTACATTTATTCTTTTATTTATGAATATGAGCAGCGCTGCAGTTCTAATAATCTGAGTCTGTATTCACCAAAATCTTTCGGCTAATAGTTTCTACTAATGTGTAAATTTAGGAGCAGCTCTTAAACATGAGGGGATTTTTTGCTCCCGATTTTACATCTCATACATTTTTCATCTACGAATAATTCAAACATTTGAACACTAAAAGTAGTAGTAGTTTCGATGTCGCCCTCAGGACTTCTGTATCACTAAAACGGACTCAAACAATCTGATCGTCTGAAACAGATCTTCATAAAAGTTTAACAAACTCATTTTGCTTCAGACCAGTGAAGAGCTTTATGCTTCTCTTGCGGCTAACATCAGAACAGAGGGAAACCCCGATCCGCTGTGCAGTTCCTCTCTTGTAGCAACTAAACACAGAACACATCAAATATGTGCCTCGTCAACTACTTTCTATGTTACTTTCTCCCGCGTGCATGGTCTGGCATGACTGAATGCGCGCTCCCTAATAATTCCTAAAAAGCTGACAGTTCATCGCGATCTCACACATCTGTTATTATCAATGAAGCTGACTGCACAATGAATCTTTCATAATATCCACACTTTGTTTGTTATAATTAGAGGATTTGCCAGCATACAGAATTCAGCACTGAACAAAAAAGTCCGTTTTGAGGTGTGAGGGGAGTCCATCGTAAATGCTTCTGATTGGCCATTGCGTTCAAGAAATCAACACATATGTCTGTGATTGGCTACATCGCTCAACGCTGCAAACATGTTATGAATAGAAACTGTGGCCCGTTTCTATTTTATTTTAGTTGTTGCTTTTCTGCAACAGATGAATAAAAATCTGAGTTTTTGAATGTTTTATTCATAGATATTCCTAGTTTGCGGGAGTCCCGCGAATCGTTTTACTCTCCCGCACACACAGAGTGAGTGCATTACCGCCCGCGCTCGGTCATCAAATCTAGTCCCGCGCCGCACTCTATTGCGTTGGGAGTGCACGTCTCTAGATCAAGGGCCCGGCCCGAGGATAGTGTCGGGAAATATCGGACCGGCCCGCGGCTCGGATCTGGTCAAGTTTGGGCTCGGGCAGAGAATCTAAGCTCTACTTCTGAAGTGCCTAGATGACCTGTTGAACCTGAGCTCATGTTAACAACAATTAAACAACTTATTCTAATCAATGTAATGTTGCCAATTACTGTCCACCTCTTCAATTTAAATGGGGTCAAAGAGTGCAAAATAAAATCAATAAATGAAAAAAATACAAAAGAGACTCTCTCGCTCAAATGCACACGCACTGAAAAACAAACACACACACACACACAGAGCCACTCAATGTTCTGTGGACACGTGTGGCCGTACGCATTTTACTTTTTAAATTGGCGATTTAAAACTCCTGCTGGTGATACCGGTATTACTGGTTTTGTCATATCATTAACCGGTGGCAAAATATCCTCACCGCCACATCCCTAGTAACCACGTCAGTTGGCCAAATCCAAATAAAATTTCATTTTGGATTGTAAGGGGTGTTTTAAACCTTTTCTAATCTGATCGAGAGGACGGATGAAAGGGCTGCGCATGTGCAATGATGTAGAAACGGTGTAATGAACGAGCTGTTGTTGTTAAATATAGTGTAATAAATGAGCGTCCCGTCATCCTAAAGTTCTCCTTGGACTGGTCGTCTGTGAAGTGGAGCAGGACGACGGCCCACCAGTCCTCGTTTCAGACTCTCATCCACAGACACTGTGTGTTAGGAGCGGGAAGAGGCGCTTTTACTGCCTGATGAACATAAGCAGCACGACACACCGGTTCATGTGCTCGTCTCCTAACCAGCCCCTGAGATAAACACAGATTCAGTCTGCTCTGTAAAACAAGGAAAAGAGCCCAATATTAGGAAAGTGTATGTGCCAACAGCGGGAAACTGTGTATTTGTGCAGTGTGTGTATGCCAAAAAATCCTTAGTTCCCATTTAAAGCTTGTGACACAAACCTAATCACTTTATTTAGCGTCCATGTAAACGCTACATTTGGATTCATCTATTGGAATAAATTAATTCTGATTGAAACAAAAGGTGTTCCTGTAAATGATGCTATTGTCACCAAAAACAGGCCTTTCACTGGTCACTATCAATTTACTGTCTGTCGACGTATTCGGCTCTGAGTGAAAAGTCCATCTTTAATTAAAAAGCAAGTATATTCATGTGTGAAGCCAGTGGATCAGACAGAATGATTTATGAACCAGTTTAAATTAGTAAAAATAGTGAATGTTAATTTAGCAAATAATTTGCTTATTTTTTAATATTTTCGAATAATTAAAGCAAGAACTAATATGAATGTAAATGTGTACCTTGAAATGCAATGTAAGTCGCTTTGAATAAAAGCATCTGCCAATTGCATAAATGTAAATGTCAAAGAATGTGGTTTAAATGTATAAATTAAGCTTTGACTGACAACATTTTATTTGATGTTTGGTTTACATGACGTCTTGTAATTGTGTTTTTCACTAAGCTCAGTTTTCTGTTGTTTTCTTTACAGATCCTGTGTTTTAAAAGAAAGGAAGAGTTGGGATCCTGTTCCAGTGATTGTACATCCGTCACCATGAACAGCTGTGGAGAAACTGCTGAAGCTCTTCTCACGGTTACCCGAGTGTCTTAAAATATGAAATAACATCACAATCACTTTAGCCTTGTTCAAACTATCAGTCCAAATCAGATTTTGTGCATCTCTGATCAGATTTGGTAAATATAAACTACAAAAAAACCTGTTACATAACGTTACTGCACCTTTAAACATAAACCGCCTGGTTTCACAGACAAGGCTTAAAATAGTCCCAGACTAAAATAAATGTTTGAGCTGCTTTACCTGAAAGTTAAATTCCTAAAAACATATCAGTACCATTGTTTTGTCTCAAGATGCACACCAGTAAGGTTTTTTCTGAAGCACGTTTATAAAAGCTACTTAAATCAGTCCTAATTGAACTAAGGGCTAATCCTGGCTTAAACTAAGCGCTGTCTGTGAAACCGGGCCCAAATCTCTTTGTCCAGCATCATGGCTATATAAGACAACATCTGTGTTGAAAACCCCTCGATGGAGCTGGTGTTGTTTATGGCCATCGACACTAATGCAGGTATTCCAGAAAATAAAAAAAGACAATCATTTAGATCAGATTCTAATCACAAATAATCTGATTTGGATTGAGAGTGAACAGTCTTATGGCACTTATCATTACCAGTACCAGCTCGACTCGACTCGCCTCGTCTCGGCTCACTTTTCGCTCCGTTTTCCATTGCAGATAGTGCCTCCACAATAGTATCTAGTAATAGTAATCTTCTACGTGATACACACCCGCTAACAAATGAAAGTCTGCACCTTCTCGTTTGTCCATGGCGTATTCTTCTGAGTTGCCATAATATTAGTAATGGGTATATAACGCAATCTCTGGCCAAACTATTTAAAAATGGCGGGGATATTCTGGATATTCCGTCTGGCGCGTCCAATGATGACGCAGTGAATAGTGACGATTCTCTCTGACCAATCAGCAGTCTGCAGTGTTTACACGTCACATTTTAGTATCGCCTTAGCTCGCTCAGAACCTCGCCGGAGGTGATACGAAAAAAAGTATCTGGATGCAGGTACAGGTACAACTTTTACACAGTGGAAAACCAAACAAAGGCGAGTCGAGCTGGTACTGGTAATGGAAAAGCGCCATTAGATGCCAATGAATTGCCAAACTATCAAATGCTGTTATTATTTCAATGTGGTGCTCGTGCTAAAGTACACCGTTGAAGTGTGTGCACAGATGTCGTCTGTCACGTGCATGTGATCGTGATTTCAGTTCTCTTTCACAGCTACACACACAAATAGCCTATGTCAAAATGCACATCGTGTGGACTGGAGCATTAAATGTAAACAGTGTGTGTCCTACACGAGCGAAAAACAAATGGGAGAAAAGCAGATGTGTAACTATATCCGTGCATTTATCCATAAAGGGAGCAGCTCCTAAACTGTTGCCATACATTTATTAAGCTATGCTAATAAAAAAACACTGCTTTTGATTTATCACTTTCACTTTATCACTTGATCACTTTTATATTTTTAATATAATCAATTTATATTTTATTCAGACAGTGAAGACTATGTAGTGTTTTATTTTTATTTTTTACTTTTTATTCAATTTTGGTAGAAGGGCATATTTCTTATTAGCCTACATGGTAAATATTGTGCCTGAAAAACTACACTTTATTTAATTTGTATATTATTTCTATTGTGTTTGTGCTATTGTTTGTAATTTGCTTCTTTGTTCCTATTTTAAATATCTAAAATAAAATAGCCTGCCTTGCTTTAATACAGAAGTGTGTGTGTAATGATTGTCAGCTTTAATGGACTTCAGAACAGAAACGGCCATTCACTGCCGCTATAAAGCTGGGAAGAGCCAGGGCATTTTTTAATATAACTGATTGTATTCGTCTGAAAGAAGAATGTCATATACAGGATGACTTGATGGTGAGTAAATCATGGGCTAATCTTCATTTTTGGGTGAACTAAGTTAAGTAATAATCAAAGTTTTAAATGTGGGTTTTATCATGCAAATAATCAAAATATTTGAGTGAGTGTGCAGTTCAAATCTTTACTTAGAGAGAGAGATTTACGTACAAAAGACACATTTATAATAGGCATATGTGTGTGTGTTCACACCATAGACTGTAAAAAAAAAAAAAATTCACAGGCTATTTCCAATATCTACTGTAATGTTGCTCCAGAAACCGTGTGGAGTGTTTGAATGCAAGGAGGAAACGGTCTTACCAGAAGAGGCATCTCGAGGAAGATATGCAGACAGGCAACAAAATAAAATGTTTTTAAAGTGAGTAGAGAAGACTAGGGGCAGCTAAACCTACACGTGGCACTACCTACCCTAACTCTATCTAGCTAATCGTTTATAAATGATAAATGTTGCATCATTGCTAAACAACAATAACTTTAGCAGATTACCGGTACGACAGCTCCCCCTATAGGTAGACTGGGTACAGTCGCATCTCCGATCCAAAGATATCGGCAAAAGTTTTTTTTCTAACATATGACTTTCACTTCACCATGCACACTCCACAATGAATAGCTTATTATTATCCTTATGTGACTGTTAAACGTAACTGGTGTCATCACAAACGTTATTCTGTGCCCTATAAACTGGCCTATTTCGTGATATTGTTTCATGCAAGGTCATTGCAAAATGTACAGAAATGCGTAAGGTGGCCAGCGGGGTAAGTTGGGACACACGTGTATCAACTGTACACCCGATAGAGTTCTAGGAAACACTGTTCAGTTGTTCAGTGTTATGATAACAGGTTAAACGTCGTAATTAGCCAGCATAAGATGCAAATGAAAATAAAATTTGATATTTGTGATATTTAAACTGTGTATTATTAATGAATATATAAAATATATTGTTTCTGTTTTATACATTTTAACCAGTGCTAATTTAAATAAAATTAATGAATTTAAATGGATGAATAAACAAACATGTTGCCCAATTGTTGTTTTCTTTATTTGTCTTTATTTAGCCTATTATATTTGCAATGAACGGTTAGTTACCTTTACATCATTAAAAATGGGTGTCTCAACTGTAGCTACCACACATGGGTACAGTTGAGACACAGTTGAGACAAAAAGCACCTTATTTTTATGAGCTAATTGTGAAAAATATAAACTACTTATGGGTATTATTGATTGATAATATACAAGCTAATCAAATGTCATGTGGCATGACTCATGTGGAAATTCACTTCTTTTCAGTATCTATTTTTGTGTGAAAAATCAAAACGCAAAGTGTCTCAATTGCACCCTACTGGATCCTATGTAAAACAACAGGCTCCCATTTTCACTCACATACCCCGCACGGCCGCAGTCACACCATAGAGTCACACACGCGGGGAGGGGCATAAGCACTGCACAAAAATCACAGGTTGACAAAAAGAGTCTGTGGACATGTAGACTACAGTTGACTGACTTTAATCTGAGACAGAAGCTCAGAAGACAAATTTCGAGCATGTCGAACTCCAATACAAGTAAGTAATCACAACATTTTTATAATCATGTATTTATTAAAACTTTCAATACATTATTGTAAAAACTAAAAACATAGAGCGAAGTTTAATGTTTTTGTGCAAAACAGAACTGTTTTACCTACAATTGAAATATTACAACTTTAAAACGTGAACTGTTAAACAACCCTATTGTTTTATATTATTTGCACATAGGCTACCATTATTAATCGTAAAGCCCGCGTTTAAAAAACAGCAGCAAGAAATTTGCTGGGGAAAAAAACATAATGTGTTATTATTGTCATGTTGTGTTTATGATAATCAGAGGTTAGTGAAAGGAGATTTGCTATATTGTTTGGTGGAATTTTGATTTTGTGACTGTTTCGATGAACCAACGTTACTCGCATACTTTTTAAATTAAACAACAAAAAAACGATTTTCCATAATTCAACTGATAACATACCGGGGTTTAAACTATGCCTAAATCAGAAATTAACAATTGTATTTTTTATTAAATAGCCATAACAAAGATTAATAAATGCCGTTAATATTAGGCCTACTCGTTGTTAGCTAATGCATTAAATAATATACCTATTACTAAGTGACTTTAAGTGACTGGTCAGTTGTGCCGGTTTTACATCTCAAACACGCCTATCTCGAGGACCTCATGACGTAGAACCCTGCCTTAGCCCGGAAGGGGAGATGGGCGCTTTTCCTCACAATCTGGGACTTTGCCAACTTTGCTTTTCAACCCGGAAGAACGAAATTGCTCGGGGAAAAAAGCAAAAATAATAACCAATTTCCACTCATTTAGTGCTTTTAGTGTTTTCAGTGATGTGCAGCTTGAACATATCGGTTCACATCTCAATCGGGGTTTTGGGGTTTCATGACCCTTTAAACTTTAAAGTGACAGTATCAGACTTGATGTGAGAGGGTGCAACTAGATCAGTGAAATAATAAGCCTGCAGAGTGCGCAATATATACAGAATAACGGCACCAGTGTATCTGTTACTGGATCTGTGCCTGTCCAGACTCTTCAGATCTGTTTACCAAATTTGCTTTTCATTACATTAAATAATTAAGTTCAATTAATATTTAAAATGCAAAAATAAAAATGAATCTATAGGCTATATAATAAAATCCTTCTAAATGAAGCACTTATTAAAATTATGTTAGATTTTTTTTTCTTCAGCAGAATATTCATAAAATGAACGGCGCTGAGTCTGTACAGAGTCACTCGAAAGTGCACCAATCAGGAGCGTTTCTCTAAGCAATGGTCTGTATGTTTCAGAATCACCGAGGAGGAAGTTGAGGATTTCCTGCCGCCATGATTCAGCCTGTTCGACTATCGTTCTTTTCTCTTTGGCAACATTATTCACTGTCTCAAGTAAGTAAATTATCTTAACACTCGACAGTATTGTATATGTGTTGTTTTTGCATACACAATAAATATTACATGTAGGCCTATAATAAATATAAAAAGCCTTTTTTCAGCTATCTTGATATTTGTAATTGTGTTTATAGGCTAATTATAATTCATAATTGTAAGATCAAAGCTATAGCCTAGTTGGAGTAACGTTATTTAGGCTATATATTTTTGTGGCGTGTGTGCCAAATCGCGCTGTCTAACCTACTTTTTTGACAGATTTGACTGAAATGTTTGTATTGAAATACTTAACTCAATGTATATCCTATCAATGATAAAACTGTGCTTAACGAGACAGTATGAAGATGTTTGTGAGGGCTTGTGCACTATAAGCTTTTGAGATCCTTTATGAAAACAGACTTTTATTGATTACTAGCCGATACAGTAATTTAAAATAGCAGAGGTGCGGTTAGCAAGAATAGACTATTTGTAACCACGGTTTAAACCTATAAATTATTGGAGGCTCGTGTTCGCAATATGTTAAATGGAAAAGAGAGACAGTTTGGGAGGCGTTTTACGTAAAATGTGACGCTGAATGCACTGTGAAGTGAACATCTTCACTGAGAGTCGGTGACAAATGAGCAAGAGTGCGGAAGTGCGTTTGGCCTCTAAAGGCGTTTATTTATGGGATTAGATTTCGGTCACAATTCTGCGCGCGCAAAATCACATTTTGAGCGCGCAAAAGGGCATTTCGCACGCGCGTGAACTGAGTTTTGCAGAGAAATGTTCGTCTCGCAGATAAGAAAATATTTCGAGCGAACGAAAATCAATTTTGCATTTAAAATAAGTATTTGGATGTGCGCAGACGTTCTCTTTCGCATGTGCAAAGTTTCACTTTCTTGCTCCTCTCATACCAGCCATAAGCGCTCTCGAAGCGCAGACGGCTCGCGTGCTCAACACAGCCCAGCGTTACAATATGCCATAATTCCAGCCAATCAGAGATGAGGCTGCTAAATTCTGATTGGCTGGATTGAAAACCAATCACAAGACTCCCTGCATCACCGACTGTGGACGAGGAAAAATACATGGTGGAATATGTTTATGTTTAGCTGGAACACTTCTATTTAAGTTCAATTGTCTACCACTCGACGATCACAGTTTATTTTTGAGCTTATTTTAAGCTAATTTTCTTTAGCTTATTTTTAATCAAAATCAAATCGTACTGTACATAATGGCATGTCCCAGTGTTTGCTACACCTCAAGAGGTAGTTCTAACTTCTAATGTAATTAACATTAGTGAAATATGAATGTGACCGAGCTGGGGTCTCAAATGTTACACATTTTCAGAAATGAAGAGACTTTTCCCCTTTTAATGAAATAAGTGTGTAAAAACGGTACATCACTCACATCAGAATAAAAAAAAAAGCCATCAAATAAACGTAGAAATGCAATGTAATAACGTTAAAATAATAATCAATCTACTTCATATCCTTGGAATTATTTAAACAAAAACATTCACGTCATGTAAAAACAACTATCATACTAAAAAAAAATATACTGTATTTTCTTATATACAATTTTAAGATGTATAGTGTGCACATTGAGATGCAGGCTTGTTCCCCTCACTGCAAAAAAATAAAAATCTAATTATGCAAGTAATTATATAGAAGTCTTGTGGGTCACACATCCAAGATTTTCACTTACAGTTATATTTGCATATGTTTGCATTTTTACCCACGTCTTTTTTTCTTTTCTTTTTTTTTGCAGTGAGGGGAACAAGCCTGCATCATTTAGTAATATAGTTATTTTTCCAGAACATCTCTGCTGTTAATGTTTTTGTTTACTTGAACTTAAATTGAAGTGTTCAATCCATTAAACAAATTAAACATAAATATCTTCCACCATGTATTTTTCCTAGTCCACAGCTGCAGGGAGTCTTGTGATTGGTTTTCAAGCCAGCCAATCAGAATTTAGCAGCCTCATCTCTGATTGGCTGGAATTATGGCATATTGTAACGCTGGGTTGTGTTGAGCACACGAGCCGTCTGCGCTTCGAGAGCGCTTATGGCTGGTATGAGAGGAGCAAGAAAGTGAAACTTTGCACATGCGAAAGAGAACGTCTGCGCACATCCAAATACTTATTTTAAATGCAAAATTGATTTTCGTTCGCTCGAAATATTTTCTTATCTGCGAGACGAACATTTCTCTGCAAAACTCAGTTCACGCGCGTGCGAAATGTCATTTTGCGCGCTCAAAATGTGATCTTGCGCGCGCAGAATTGTGAACGAATTCTTACCCCATATTTATTCACTTAGACATGTGACCTTAACTGATCCAAAATACGTAACCAAGCCTGATGTCGTCTGGTAGCCTAGGCTATGAATATGTGTGTGTTTTCGTGCATTCGCATGCATACAGGAAACGATGGGCTGTAGAGTAGCTTCCTGTTGTAAGGCTAAGTGTGCCTGTCCGTGGTAAAAAAAACAAAACTATAAAACAGACGACCTCCCGCTGGTTTATGTATTCTGGACAAAATCTTGGAGATTACGCACAGTTTTGTTAAATATGAAATTAATTCCCGCTGTCGTCGTGTTGGCTCAGTTATTGTCTCAGGTGTCAGGTAGGGGAAGAAGAAGAAGCGGGTGTTACTGGACAAATCCTTTAATTAATTAATTTTACAGTTAAATAAAAAAATGTAATTTCATCGCTCATTATTCTAAAGCATTGATTGTCATCTAAACACTTTCTTTCTGTTTAACAGTCGATGCTTTACTTACTGATGGGTCGAAGATCGAGGCGAATCATGGAGAAAACGTCACACTGCCATTCCCGATGGAGAAAGCGGAGGAAGCCGATAAATTGAGGATCATTTTTAAAGATGAAACTACAAAAAACCTGTTTTTGATCGTACGGAAGTGTGCTCCTCATGAAGGATGTGATAATGTGAACACACCTGGAGTCTCACTGATATTTGGAAAAGGAAGTTTGTCTGTAATCCTTCAGAAAGTGGACATCTCCAGATCTGGACTCTATATAGCAGAAGCTTGCTTTGGAAAGGACGTGTTTGAGGAGAAAGCTACACTTGTGGTCAACAGTGAGTATTGTTACTATAATCTCTGTTTGCTTGTAATGTACTAAGAATATATATATAGCCTACTCTCAAAAGTTTTTTAATGTTTTTGAAAGAAATATCTTATGCTCATCAAGCCTGTATTTATTTGATCACAAATACAGAAAAAACAGTAGCCTATTGTGAAATATTAATTTAAAATAATGTTTTTCTATGTGAATATATAGTGAAATATAATTTATTCCTGTGATCAAAGCTGGATTTTCAGCATCATTACTCCAGTCTTCAGTGTCACATGATCCTTCAGAAATCACTCTAATATGATGATTTATTATCAATGTTGGAAACAGTTGTGCTGCTTAATTTATATATATTTTTGGAACCTGTGATAGTTTTTTTTCAGGATTCTTTGATGAATCAAGAGTAAATAAAACAACCCCAAAAGATTTATATTTTAAATAAATAACGTTCTTTCGAACTTTTTTATTCATCAATGAATCCTAAAAAAAGTTCCACAGGTTCCAAAAAATATTAATCAGCACAACTGTTTCCAACATTAATAATAAATCAGCCCTGTATATATGAGCATGTTTTTTTCTTTTCTTTAAACGTTGTCATGTCTGTGTGTGTCCAGTAGGCTTCACTCTTGGGTAATTTGTCATAGTATATGTGTGTGTGTGTGTGTGTGAATCTTCCCTCAGTGTTTGCTGGAGGGAAGGTGCACACAGTTTTTCACATGTGACTGAAACTGAATTCATTGATTATTGGTTTGGATTTTTGGTTAGTTGAAAGTCACAGTAAAATAAATCTACAGCAACTGTAACGATGTTGCAAAATGTATATCTGCAATAGAACATCAGTGTTGCTGATAAATCAAGTGAGTTTTTAGAGGAAGAAGACAATGTGTCAGTGCTTAACAGTAAAGAAAACATCCTAAAAAGTAAAGGAGACATTTTAATAACAAATAAAAGTTTAATGAATATGCCCCCTACAACTTGTGTGTGGACATTTCAGTAAATAATTGAGGCGTGCACGTCCATTTACAAGCGCCGTCCAGCCAGTAATGACTGATGAAAATTCAGCTTTGTATATAAGATTATATTAAAATATATTAAAATAGAAATCCATTATTTCACAATATTACTGGGTTTTTTTCTGTATTTGTGATCAAATAAATACAGACTTGATAAGCATAAGAGACTTCTTTCAGAAACATAAAAAATAGTAATGTTTCTCAACTTTTGACCGGTGTGTGTGTGTGGTCAAGATTATACACAGTAACAAGCAAATGCTTTTAGAAAAATCCTCTGTTGAAAACAATTATAAGTGATAACATATGGGTAATCTATATAATTATATGATTATGATTTAATGATTTGTAAAAGAAGAAAATTGCATTATTTCTGCAGACACACAGATCCTTCATTGATTAAAAGAAAGAGTAAAAGCTTGACTTTTGGCAGATTGTGGTAAATATGTAGTACTTTTGTTTTTACTGTTTATGATCCTCTTATTCATTGCTGTTCGTGTTGTATCTTCCAGAAGCTCCAGTTTCCTCCACTACATCTCCTCCACACTCCTCCTCCAGCCCAACACCTCCCAGCTCCTCTCAACTACTATGGCTTTATGCTTTAATTCCAGTCATCTTCATCATCATCATCATCATCATCATCATCATCTGTATCATCTGCTTCTGTAGATGGAGGAAGGCAAGTATTACTTACACTGTTAAAAATTGCTGTAAAAATACAGCCAATTTCCAACAGTAAAATACTGTTATTTCAATAAACAGTTTTATCCTGTAAATTTACAGTCTATGTTCCATAAATTAATTGCTTGCTGTAAATTTACAGCATTTATGTGTAAACCAATTTGTTCCTGGAAAAAACAGTCTTGGACTGTAAAAAATAGCACGTGTGGGCGGGGCATCTTCAACGCGGTCTCTTTTCGAACAGAAAGCAGTCAAAGAACAAAATGGTTTCGCAACACTCCTGCTGTCTTAAAGAAGGCCACTGTTCAAGGTAAGTTTATTTCTTTGCTGTTATTCTACTATGTTGCTCCAGAGTACCTGTAAAATCGCCTTTTTCATGAGGTATTTTTTTTAACTGCTTACTGAGCGCGAATCGCGTTTTGAAGACAGAGCTCGACGGTTGAGACATTTCGCCTAGCTGCTAATGAATGCTCTCTGAGCTCCGATTACTAACGTAAATCTATGCGATTATTACTGCGAATTCTTTGCTTGGCTAAAGTTGTTACCATTTAGAGATTAGTTGGGCTTTCTTTTGTAGTAGCCTAACCCTTAACTCGATTTATATGAATTTGTGATTCAGTAACGTTACACGGTGCGAATTACCAGATGCATCAATTCGCATAATATCATGCACATAAGATGGAGAATAATTACAAAACAACTCGAAATATCCAGATCTAATGTTGTAATTAAAATGTAGTGGTCAATTTGTTTAGTTTCCATGCAAATAATATTAAAATTCCCAAAGCAAATTAGATATGTATTTTTTTTTTTTTTTTTTCGATTTAGTGATGCAAGTACCTGTGTTTTTGTGAGATTCACATGTAAGTTAGGCCTAACGTTATAGTATTAAGTCAAAGAAGTTGTGTTTGAAAGACGAGGCAGAGACGGATATTCTTTGCGGCGCGAAACACGTTTTTGCAGACAGACAGTTATCAACAGCTGAGGCATTTCACTATTCAATGTTCTCCGCACTCTGACGTCGATTTTCTTTGCTTGGTTAAAGATTTCGAAATAATTATTTTCTTCTTTTTTCCTAGGAATCCTTCACTTGATGTAAATGTTTTACTGAGACAGTTTGCCCTAATCTTTGGTGAGTTTAACTTTCACGCCATGTATAACTAACTTGCAAACTTTGTGCACAATCATGCAGTAACGTTACCATTTTTGCATTTGATATTCCAGAAGTAACACAGAAGCAAGGATGACCGACACATGAGCTTCACAATTCTCTGTCACGTCACCATGTCCCTGGTGAACACTCTTATGGCAGTAGATCGTAAGTAATTATTTATAGTTCATTTAGTATTTATTTTATTTTTGTTTTTCTTACACAAAAATAAAATGAGTTAAAACGATTAATATTTTTATTACACACATCTATCGTTTGGCTTCAGATTTAGAAGACATTGATTCATCCACGGTGGCCTTGTGAATTAATGTTACGATCGTGGTGGTGTTTTTTAAGTGACAAAAGAATTAAGATTAGTTAAGTACATTAACATGATCATTTTATGTTTCTTTTAAAAGTGTTTGCAGAGTATGTTATCACTTTTTGCAGAGTATGTGTTCACTTTTTGCAATGTGCTTTATTTTAGCACTAAGATTTTCTTGATTTTCTTTACTCTCAGACCTGGATTTCCTCTCAGACCAGATCTGTCAAAAGCTGATGTGGGACGTATTGGCTGTTTTTTGCCTCTTTCTACATTTCTTTACCCATTGGTTCTCGTGATTATGTCCTCTCAGATCTGGACTTCCTCTCAGGCCAGATCATTCAAAAGCAGGTTTGGGATATTTTGGCAGTGTTTTTTTTTTTTTTTTTTTTCTATCAAGGATTTTTCATCCATTGGTTCTCAATGTTTTCCTCTCAGACCCAGACTTAATCTCTGGCCTGGTTGCTGATGTGACATTTTGGCTGGTTTTAGTGTTTTGTTTGTTCGGGTTTTTTGGGTTTTTTTTTTTGCCTCTTTGTAATGTTTCTGTGTTTGCCTACTGGTTCCTCTCATTGAATTTTAAAATGTATTTTCTGTGACTTTTTTTCCTTAAATACTGTTAATGTATTGTTAAAACCTGTTACTTATTTTAAATAAATGGCAAACAATGTACTAATACATAATCTATTTTGTCTTTATTTTTTCCATTGAGTAAAAAGTCTGTTTGGAATGTCTGTATACATTATGCTACATATAGGGATGTTAATAGATATCAGACAATAGAGTAAATAAAAAACAGTATTTATATTCTAACTTTATGCTGCCAGTACTTTGTGAAATTACAGCACAGCCTTAAAATTAAAAACTGTAAAATTACGGTAAAGGGCTGGAACCACAGCAGCCAGTACTTTACTGTGAAATTACAGCATTGTTGAAACCGTAAAATTACGGTAAAGGGCTGGAACCACAGCTGCCAGTACTTTACTGTAAAATTACAGCATTGTTGAAACCGTAAAATTACGGTAAAGGGCTGGAACCACAGCTGCCAGTACTTTACTGTAAAATTACAGCATTGTTGAAACCGTAAAATTACGGTAAAGGGCTGGAACCACAGCTGCCAGTTCTTTACTGTAAATATACGGGTGAATTTTTTACAGTGTACATTTATTCTTTTATTTATGGATATGAGCATTACTACAGTTCTAAAAATCTGAGGCCCCATCCACACTACTGCGTTTTAGTTTAGAAACGGAGAATTCAAACGAATACGATCTCCGTCCACACCAGCGTTTTAGCTGCGTATTAGAATTGATCTCCGTCCACATTAAAACGACTGAAAACGCGGATCACGTGACCATTCACCTACACTGGGCATGCGCGTGCCGGTGTAAACACGACACAACTTCATTGATAAAGTTATGCCACCATGAGCTGGTTCTTCCCGGCTTAACCCAAAACCGACGCTCCATGGTCGACACCGCCGCTGCACACGGGAATTGTCACAGATCGCTCGAATAATAGCTTGCATAATTTACTTGCACAACAGCTGCTTGGGTGGCTGACGAATCAGGGAAGGATACGCCATGACTGATGACACCCAATCAGAGAGCCGAGCGTGAGCCTCTGCGTCATCGTTTCTAAAGTCCTGCGTTTTGTCCCGTCTTCACTAAAACGCCCTCCGGAGATTCAAAACGCAAAATGGGGTCGGCAGTGTTTTAAAGGTCCCGTTCTTCGTGATTCCATTTTACAAACTTTAGGTAGTGTGTAATGTAGCTGTTGGAGCATATAAATAATACCTGTAAAATTATCAAGCTCAAAGTTCAATGCCTAGCGAGATATTTTAATTAACAGAAGTCCCCTTTCAAAGCCTTTAGCTTCGTTTGTAGAGTGTGTTTGTCGCCATGTCGTCGAGACGCTGTTATTTTCATGCCGGAGTCAATTCACCTTTGTTTGGCCTTCCCAGGGACGCTGTGCTTAGAGATCAATGGTTACAATTTATGTTTAACTCGGTTCCCGAAAATTTGCTCATGCATCTCCACGTTATGGTAAGAGGCGTGACCTTTCCGGGCAACGTGCGATCAGCTGCTGTCGAATCACAACACAGGAACCGCTGGCACAATCAGAACTCGTGTTTTTGAAGGAGGGACTTCATAGAGCAAGGAAGTCATCAGCCCGTTTTTTGGACAGTGAAAACAGCGGTATAAAATTGTGTGAAAAATACTGTGTTTTTTTACACGCGAAACATGACCGCATGTTATATTGCACACTGTAAACACAATCAAAGCTTCAAAAAAACATGAAGAACGGGACCTTCAAACTTCTCTGTTTTAGGTCTTCGTTTTTGCCGTTTTAGTCTGGACTGGAGGTGCAAACGTAGCAAAAGGTCTCCGTTTTTAAACTAAGGCCATGTCCACACGGACACGGGTATTTATATAACCGGAGTTTTTCCTACTGCGTTTTAAAAAAAAATCCCGTCCACACATGCTCGGTCTCCGTCTACATGAAAACGTAAAAACACGCAATCAAGCGCGGTCAAGAGCATGCCACGCCAGCAGGCGGCGATATAAACCTTAACCCTAAAGCCACGTTGGCCAATCAGAAGCGCAAATCTGATGTCAAACACAGCTGATAACGGCGCACACTCTGACGTCGCAAGGCAAAAACCCCGGTTTCACTGTCTACACGACAACACTGTAACCGGCGTTTCTGAAAATCCTCACCCTGGCAGGGGTTTTCAAAAATGTTCGGTTTCAGTGCGTTTTCGTGTGGACGAACGGCCGAACCGCGTAAAAAAAGTCACGGTTATAAAAATACCCGTGTCTGTGTGGACAGGGCCTAAAACGCAGTAGTGTGGATGGGGCCAGTCTGTATTCATCAAAATCTTTCGGCTAATAGTTAACTTTCTACTAACGTGGAAATTTAGGGGCAGCTCTTAAAAAGGGGCGTTTCGCTCCTAATTTTAGATTTCATAGATTTTTTTTTATCTAAGGCCCCGTCCACACTACTGCGTTTTCGTTTAAAAACGGAGACCTTTTGCTACGTTTGCACCTCCCGTCCACACTAAAATGGCTAAAACGGAGACCCAAAACGGAGAAGTTTAGAAACGCTGCCGATCCGTTTTTCGTTTTGAAACTCCGGAGGGCGTTTTAGTGTAGACGGGTCAAGACGGAGGACTTTAGAAACGATGACGTAGTAGAGGCTCACGCTCGGCTCTGTGATTGGGTGTCATCAGTCATGGCGTATATCTTTGCTAGCAGCTGTTGTACAAGTAAATTCTGCATTTTACAACGCTATAACTGCCTACATGCGCCGGAGTCAAGCTATTATTCGAGCGATCTATGACATACCCGTGTGCAGCGGCGGCGTTGACCGTACATGGAGCGTCGGTTTGGGGTTAACCCAGAGCATGGTGGGATAACTTTATCAATAAAGTTGTGTTTACACCGGCACGCGCATGCCCAGTGTTGGTGAATGGTCACGTGATCCGCGTTTTCAGTCGTTTTAATGTGGACGGAGATCAATTCTAATACGCAGCTAAAACGCTGGTGTGGACGGAGATCGTATTCGTTTTAATTCTCCGTTTCTAAACTAAAACGCAGTAGTGTGGATGGGGGCTAAGAGTAATTCAAACATTTTAACACTAAAAATAGCATCTGAACCCAGGACAGTTTTGATGTCGTCCTCTGGACTTCTGTATCACTATCATTTTGTAGATTGTCTACAAACATAATGTATTTTTCCTCTTGTGCTTGCAGGTTCATTCTGAGAATCAACCCTGATGGCGCCAAACACCAAAGCCACAGATCAGATGGAAAGCTGGAAAGGTCCAAAGAAAAGCATCAGCCTGAAGCCCTCATATATAGATAATAAAAGGTCACCAGGAGATTAGATCTATGGACTTTGGTGATGTTGCCCTTTTTTTTCTTCAGAGGCTCCTAGAGGTCAAGATTTGTAATTTGTACTTTTACTAAAAATAATATTATAAGGACGAATGTTAATGAGTTATTGTAATTTTTTGGGGGCACTCTCCTCTTCGATTGATTGGCTAGAGGAGGAGCTGTCAATCTAGAACTAGTGGACCAATGGTGACGCTGAAGCCCGCCCTAATTTACATGAAACTCAAACTGCAACATTTGGAAGAGCAAGCGCAGAACATGGAAAGAAGAGCGAAGAGAAAAACAGCACAAGCGTACAAAAAAAAAATTATGAGCAGAAAATGAAAGAGAGCGCAAATTACAGAGTAATAAAACCAAGGAAAACATAATTTTAAAGAAAACATGAACAAGTTTAAGTTTTGTGAAAAATATTTTTTTTATGTGTTTAAAGTTTTTATTCATGCTTGTTATTTTTTGATTCACGCTTATTATATTTTAATCCGTGGCCGCAATACATTTGGCGGGATATTGATCCCATATCACTCCAGCTGGTGACCGAAACAACAGTGTGTTTTGTTTAAATATTATAAGTCAACACTGTGAGAAAATAAATGATTTGATAATAAAACCACCATTGATGAAAATCAGGAGATCTGCTGTTGATGTTAATGATTTTGTGTCGATAATTTATCTCAGTGTCAATGAAGGTTGTTTTTTGTGGGTTCAGAGAAAGGATTTTTCATAGTTTTCTGGAATGTATCGGGCTAAAACCACGTTTTGTATTACTAGAAAAATTGTTTGTAGGTTTTAAGGAAAGTTTCACATAGGCTTTCATTTCTGGGGCAGGATATAACCGTAATAATCAAATATTTAAATGGCAGTTGATTAATTTTATGGTCGGCCAAGCAAAATATATTTCAAGAAAAAACAAGATCACAGTGTATTGTTGTTTAAGGCATTTATCCCTTCTAGGATCTCAGTTGAGTTTAAGTAAGAGATTTGGAAACTTTTGTACAACAGTGGTGTTTTAAAGTCCCCGTGAACCGGAAGTTGCAAACGACTTTTCTCTAGTGTTGTGACGTATTTCCGAGAGAAACGGAATACTAAATGAGGCAAAATGGTGGGCGTGGCTTTTTCCCCAACTAGCACCTGATTGGATCTAGAAAACTAGGTGTTTTCATTCAGCCTGTCTACTGTCAGTTGGAGGGGCGTGGTTACGGATGTTAAGCAGACACCCAAACCGTGAAACCTACGTCATCAGGGAAGGTCCTCCAACGCAGAGGGGAGGGGAAATTTCAGATTTTGATTAAAGATTACGAAGCCAAAAAATTTTTTTGTGTAGATTGACTTGCATGGATGAATTGTTCACCACAAAATGATCAATTTAGGCAAACAAAGTAAGTATGGTCAATTTTGAATTCATGGGGACTTTAAAGAGGTTGTTTGTACTGTGTTTGAGGGGGAATTAATTTGTATTTTTTTAGATATTTTTTTGGTTTTGTAGCCTAATTGATTGACGATGTTTTTTTTATGTTTTTTTTTTTTTACTGATTTAATAAAAGGCCTATCGGTTAAAACTAAAAATCTCTCTCCCTCTCTCTGGTTACTAACAAAATGAAAACCCACATTTACCAACCGCCTTCTAAATGAATGACACAGGGAAACAGCTCATGTTGTTGTTGCGGTTTTTTTGATCAGGCTACTGGTCGGATTCGTGTAAGCTGTGGTGTGGTTTAAGTGGATTCTGTTGTAGCAAGTCACCGACTTGACTTAAAAATGCCACAGCAATGTCTGAAATTGTGCTTGGTGACAGTCAAACACACTGACTGGGTGGCCGGGTGGGTATTATCATAGATATCATATAGAGACTAGATTCCCTATTGGCCGCTGGAAACCGAGAAATCCGGCCGCCATCTTGAACCGGTCGTATTCCTAGTTTTGTTGCGTGGCAGCAGATAAGATGCCAGAGCATTGTGGAGCATTTTCCTGTTCTAATCGTCGGACCATCGAAAATAGGGCTTTTCACAAGTAAGTCTTAACATTACCATACTATTGGTTGTATAGTAGATAATCAAGAAGGAGCAAGGATATTTGCTATTACTGTACTGAAATCGTTGTGAAATGCTGTTTACTGCATCAGCCGGTGTTCACCCGGCATGGACATGGAGAGGTGGGGTAAGGTAACTGTTAAAGGGGTCATATAATGGTGCATGCACTTTTACAAGTTGATTGTACTGAAATGTGTGTTGGCAGTGTCTGTACACAACCATCATATAATGATAAAAATCCATCCAGTGGTTTTGTTTTAATCTCCTTATATGTTTTCCCCTGCCTCAAATCAAGCCGTTCGACCGTGTGACGTCACACGCTCGCACGCCCCTCCCACGATTGTTGATTGACAGGAGTGTCTCAACACAGACCCGCCCTCGCGGGTGAGATCAGCTCCATGAGAGAGCTGTCAATCATAGTCTGCGCGGACCGGCGCGGTCATTGTTGATATGCTGGAGCACTGTCTATGAGCAGAATGGCGTCTAAGCGATTGTGGTGTTCTGTTCTTGGGTGTAATAACGAACACAGTCATTTTAATGTTCCTAAATCCGAACTGCTGAAGACGCAGTGGCTGTGTTTGTTTTCGAAGGGAATATTCCCCACGAGCAACGTCAATGCTCTCATGTTTGCGCGAATCATTTCTCACCAGACTGCTTTATAGACGAGGATCAGTATAAAGCTGGATTTGCTAAGCTGCTGCTCATGAAAAATGGATCGGTAGCTGCTACCAGACATTCGTGTTCCTGCTGAATCTCCAGAAGAACGGAAGTGAGTGTAACGTTTTATTAAACTTTATATTAATATATTAATCTTTGCAAATCGCTAGCTGCACGCTTCACAATGAATGCGTCTAAGGTTTACACTCAGGGTACATTACGGCATGTTTTCTATGTATGACGTTCTCAATATAATTCATAATCCCACGTTTATACTGAACAACGCGTTATGGTTATTGAGTTACAAATGGTGTACGCCAGAGCCATATAGAGCCTCTATATGGCTCTGGTGTACGCATAGAACAGAGGGGCGGAGTCAGCAAAGCTCATTATCATTTAAAGTCATATGCACTGAAACGGTGTGCTGAAAACAGAGCTGTTTTTGACCAGGTAAATAAGTGTTTTCTTACAATACTAATGAGAATTTTAATTAAAGTATATTACAAACTTTTAATTTAGACCCTAAAGAATCATATTAGCTTGTACAAAAATGGCATTATATGACCCCTTTAAAGTAGTAATTACAAGAGCTTCTAGGTTATCAGCAGGCCCGCATTAAGAGCTCACTGGGCCCCGGGGCTATGAGTTACTGCAGGGCCCCCCACCACTACAGGTCACCAACTACATGAGCTAAATGTTCTATCATTATACGAGTCATTTTATCAATCTATGATATACTTCACAGTAGTTATATTACTTTTAAAACGATTTTTTATCATATCAAAATTTAATGGCACTAACATTTCATAATTCTTGTGACCAATTTCAATATCACAAAAAATAATAGTAACTTAAGAAAAGAATCTCAAGCTTACCGATGACAAGAGTAACAACAATTAACAATAGAACAAAGGCACATAAGAAATCGACCTTGAAAAACTTAAAGCACTGAATAATATATATTGTATAAAGTAATCAAATATACAATACATAGTTTTCACTATAAATTCAACATTCATTCTTATTAATTTTACAAAAGTGATTTATTCAAGGGCAGTAAATTACTTTCTTTCTGATGTTTGATTAACATTATGGACACAAATGGCGACAGCTTTATTAGCAGCTACTGTCACTTTAAGACCTCAGGGTCGGAACTCAAGTGCGCTGTGCAAAACCGCCTCAAGTTCACCATCATTTAAAATAATTTGTATCCAAACCACAATGATTAAAAATGTTTAATTTATAAACTTACATCATGATGTCTCAGCAAAATTTACATATTTCTACCGGATATATTATCGCCAGCCCTTTAGGTGAATATAGAGTTTGATCAAACACAAAAAGCAAGATCAAACATCCATCAAGTTAATAATCAAACTTACCGAAAATTTGTGGGGTCGACGATGACGCTGTGTTTTAAAAAATAGTCTAGACTATAGAATGAAGTGAAGGGTGGAGGCGATTTATTGGTTGATGCGTAGCTATATTCTAATAAGGCGCAGGCACTCCAGGCAGCCATCTATAGGCCTATGTGCAGCAGCAGGTCGATCGTTCACAAGTTAAATATAGAATAAATGTATTATGTTAAATTAAAACGTGACGTTTCATTTCACCATGCCCTGTCCTGCTGACCACGGGGGTTTGATTGATGGCCAATCATAACGCCGAATATGCAATTTTGTCCGACAACAAAGCTGTCAGTAGATGAACGTCGGTGGACTTGAACTTGAAAACGGACGGTATTGTTTAAATTATTTAAATTACAATATTTGAAAGTTGAGACTTTGTTTCATATCAACAGTAAGCTGCTCTGAACTCTCTCTCGTAGTCAATTGTGTAATGTTAGTCTTTGCCCCGCGATGTATTTTTCAGTGCGTGAGTGAGAACATGATGTGCGTGACTCGTGAGAGCCGCCTGGCTTGTCACACAGTAACTAAAAAAGGCGGGTCTTTGCGAACGGTCACTATAATATTAATGATAATGATATCATGATAATGCATGGAATATTCGGCAAAGCGCTACTAAATAACAGGGCTAATTTGTGGGGGGCGTTGCGTGGTAAGGCGTTGGCAATCAGATGGCTAGTAGTATCTGCTCCACAGCCAATCAAGGGCCCCCTCCTTGTTCGGGCCCCGGGGCTTTAGCCCCGCCTAGCCCTATTGTTAATCCGGCCGTGGTTATCAGATAAGCATTCAACTGCCCTGTTGTATGTTATTTGTGTTTGCGCATGTAACAGGAGACCAGTTACACGCACATGATATCAGGAAGCTATGTAAATACACGCATGACAGCGATGCGCAAATTGAGTTACCCCTCCAACTTCTAGTTTTATTTATAACCTATATCTTATCACATGCGATTTGGCTATTGATATTACAGAAGTCCTGTGGTAAAATTACATGTAAATAATGTAAATAATAAAATTACATTATTAACTTACTCCATCTACCCTTGTAAAGTTAATCCGAATAGGGCTTTAGTCTCGACATTTTCCCCTCCCACATCCACATACAATAAAAAAGGTACAGGCTTATATGTTGTCCGAATTTAATTTTTAGAAATTACTGATGCAAACACGTTGAAAAGCTTCTTCTCAATTTTTATTACAGGTGGCTGCGTTATGTGTGTGAAAGTGTGTGTGTGTGTGTGTGTGTGTGTGTGTGTGTGTGTGTGTGTGTCTGTTCGTGTTTGTTTGTGTGTCTGTTCGTGTGTATGTGCGTGTCACAAATCATAAATTGTTTCTTCAACTTATTAAAATATCTTACTTTACTGCATCTATCTGTTTCTGCTTCTTTATTATATTTATAGTGTGTGATTTATAAAATACATTATATCCTTCATCACACATATTGTGTTTGGTCACTTTATATCTTATATCAGAATATTATATTACTGTTAAGCCTACTATGGATATTAACCGAACCATGTGTCCTGTATCATAGCTACATGAATGACCTTTGCAGCAAAAAAAAAAAAAAACCCGCGTGAAAATCAGTTCAGTATTCAGTGAGATATGATTAATTTAATGCGCTGACAGCTCATTTCACCTGCCATTCAGATTACACTGCCGAAAACACAATTCGGCACTTGCAAATCTGACCACAGCCTTCCCCGCCTATAAAGAAGATAGCTTTGCATCTAATACCCTATATCAGGAAAAGAGTAGCATTAAGTCAAGGCGTGAAATTTGAGAAGTTGCAAGTTCCTAATGACCGCAGACCTCATGAGGTCTGCGGTCATTAGGAACTTGCAACTTCTCAAATAAACAAACTTCTCTTTATGCTTCTCCGCAAGAAGAGCTGTGAAGAGCCACGAAGAGCTTTATGCTTCTCCACAGCTCTTTATGCTTCTCCGCAAGAAGAGATGTGAAGAGCCACGAAGAGCTTTATGCTTCTCCACAGCTCTTTATGCTTCTCCGCAAGAAGAGATGTGAAGAGCCACGAAGAGCTTTATGCTTCTCTTGCGGCTAACATCAGAACAGAGGGAAACCCCGATCCGCTGTGGAGTTCCTCTCTTGTAGCAACTAAACACAGAACAGTAACGTGCGGTGAAGTCTTGTCATGGGTAGGCTGTGACCAGGGGCGTAGCTAGAACATTATTTCTGGGGGGGCCAGCTTGGGCCAGTCTTTTATTTGGGGTGGTACTTGATTGTCAAAAACTACTGTTTTAAAACACACGCACCGCGTCACTCAGAGTAGTGGTATTCTCGCGGCTCGTCAGGCCATATTAAACAATGGATTGAACTTCCTTATGGACACTAAATTAATATCTTATTGATAATCCATGTTATGGGATGGGTGCTTAGATAATGTGCAAGTGCGATCCGTCATGATTATGTGAGGGGCTAGAGATGTTAACATGAGACGGGGATGTTTTTAGTGCAAATGACAGAAAGTTACAATATGAATTGTCATTTTAAGCGATAATTTATTTAGGTAAACCATAGCATTTGAAGTGCAATATTCAATTTATTTGTGATAATATAACATATTTAAAGAGAGAGAGAAAAGAAAAAGACATTACATCACAAATAAATAACAAGAGCAGATAGTATGTCTAAATAGAACACACATTTAATAACATTGCAGGCTCATGCCCCATAATACACGGTAGGCAAGAAAAACTAGAAGAAGAAAAAATATCAATAATATGTACAATGTAAAGTGAACAGTATCACTACAAACAGTAGTAGACTACAACAGTATCACAAACAATGAACATTATCACTAGCTTACTGCATGATATCGATTTTGCATACTGCATCAAAGAGATTGATGCCGAATGATAACACAGCACTGGTGGTTAGTAGACAGCTCTGACACACTGACAAACCGACAAACCAGGTCTAGAAGGGGCACTCTTTGCTTGTGTGTTTGGTTGGGTGACAGTTGTAGGTTACAGTTTGACAAGAGTTTAGAGTGTGACAAAAGCACATTTCGATCGCGCCCGCGCGCGCACACACACACACACACTCCAGCATTGCAATCTTGACATCGCAACCTGTTCATTATGCTACGTTCACACCAAACGTGAATAGAGCGAAATCTATTGCCATTTAGAGATTTATTTATTTTATTCTCCGTGCAAATTTGTGCACCGAACCGTCGCCGTACCGTTCAATATGAATACATGTAGGCTACCGTTCCACCCCTAGAAGATAACTATATGATCTTATTTCAATTATGCTTTCAAGTATCACCAACTTAGGCTACTCACCTGTTAGTTACAGTGGTATTCAGTGGAGCTGCTAGTCTCCATTAAGCGCTGTCAAAATGCAGGCACGTAATGTCTTGCACTGTTGATGGGGCGTGGCCCATCATGTCGCTAATATGGGGGTTGTAGCGTAAGTGACAAATGACTTTATAAAAAAAAAAGAATGCATACATTTCAGCTTCATTTAGACCGTTTCTGTTCAGGAGGTTTTTTTTTATTAAATGTATTTTCCCCATCAGACTGGGGGTGGGGCCGTGAGGTTGGGGGGCAGGGGGGCCGAACCTTGACCAGTGGTGGCCGTGGCCCCCCCTGGCCACCACGTAGCTCCGCTCCTGGATACAGCGGCATCTAATACAACATCAACTTATGGCAAATATGTTAAAACATGTAAAAACGCAACTTTAAAAATAAAATTGAATTGCACTGGACTTACACAATAATGACAAAGCTATAATGATTTAAATTACAATGGAGAAACTTAAACTTAACAAGTGGTTATTTATTCGCAATATAGGTATAAACTGATAAAATATAATATTTTTAAATAATAATCAAATATTTACAAATGACATTTGTTCAGTGCGGATCGGAAAATATGTCAAAAAAAAAACACACCAATTTGTCTTATAATGTAAGTGCGATCTCTTATGGATCATTGAACTAGTTAACTAGACTGTGACAATTTTGATTTGAACACCCCACCCTGCAAGTTCACAAGGCCAAAAGTGGCTGTTGAAGATCCACCCATTGCTTAGGCTACTGACATCTTTCAGGGCTTAGGGGATTTTTGTTAAATAGCTACAGATTCTATTTCGACAAAGTGCTGAGCTCTACCGCACACTTTCGACTTCACGGATGAGGTCACGTGGTGAGGTGATGAGGATGAGGACTGTGTTGAACTGGCGGGACACGCTGCACATGTCTTATCTAGTCTATGATACCAAACATCTATCATGCAGAACTCCTCAACAAGTGAGTCTTTTATATATTTCATTTATTTAAACTTTTATAAAAACTGTAATTTGTAAATTAAGAAGATTAAAGTAGTTTAAAGTTTAAAGTAGGCTTATTCTGTGCAAAATATATTTTGATAATTGTGAATATTTCAAACATGTTAAACAACCCTATATATATTTTAATTAAACAGCACTACAAGAACAACATGTGTGTTTAGATTTGCTGTTTAATAATAATCAATGCTGAGTGAGAGAGATTTGTTTGGTGTAAGTGTATCTGGTAGACTTAGAGTTTTTGGCAACATTTTACAATAAGCTTTCATTTGGGCTATAAGTTATTTAACGATGATGACTTCTACATGCATTTATCAATATTAGCTAATGTTAATTTAAACATCTAGCCTACTAGTTGAGAAATTAACATTTGTATTTTAGTAACAAGGATTAATAAAAGCTGTAAATGATATTGCTCATATAAATGTTAATACATTAAATAATGTAACTGTAACTCTCAGTGTCAAGTCTAGTCTCAAGCAAATAGTTGCTTTTCTATCCAGACGCTAGATGGCGCGAGACTGTCACCGTGTATCTGTTCCTTTAAATGTTACTGTATCTGTTTTGTCCAGACTCTTCAGGCTCGAGTGTGTGTCCATCAGTGTCCTGCTGTCTGTCTGCTCTCTGGAAGATGATGAGGACTTGTGTTTGTTCCTCTGAGGGTATGATTATTCTTTAAACAACATATTATTTATTATAGAGTTTTGTGTCATTTGTTTCTGAAGATCTGCACTGAAATAATAGAGTGTGTTTAAGTTGATGTTCATCTTTTGTAGAAATGGATAATGTTCCTCTCTCTGTAGAGGAGACCCGAGCAGAACCGGCCCAGAGTTCAGTGCGGCCATGTTCACTCACACACGAGGAAGAGAGTGTGTGAGCGATGATGATGAGGATGACGAAGAGCAGCAGGACAATCAACTAATTCACATTTTTTCTTTTTGTATTAAATAGTTTGTGATCACTTATTAAAAGAATGATTACAAAAAGCATGTTGCATTCCTTTTCAGTTTCATATTCCATATTTTTTTTCCCACACAATGGAAGTCAATGGTGTCCTACAACATTGTTCAAAATATCATCTTTTGTGTTCAGCAGAACATAGACATTTATACAGGTGTGGAACAACATGAGGGTGAGTAAATTATGTAGGCTATATTATACATTATACATATATACAGTAGTAGCCTATACTTGAAGTTGTTCCAATTTGGTACACAATAGGCTTACACTAAATACACTTAAAGTTATGCTTTACAACTATTTAATTACAACAAAAATATACTTAGTACGAAATTTGTTGTTTCTATAGCACACTTCAAACTAATCATTTACACACTTTAATAGCCTATGCTAAATTAGGTTGCAAGGCCTATCCTTAGCATTTTTTTTCCACCAGGGTATATTAAGAATAAGATTATTGTTCTCTCCATAAGCCAGAATTGTCTCCACCAGCTCCCTGTAACCAGATGCGCACTTTTGCAGCAGACCTTGGACCATATGCGGTCGATATTATGCGCAGACTCAGCGAGTAAAACCGCGAGTGCTTATAGTAATGGATGCCAAAAGCCACACACACTCTCACACACAGACGGGCCTTCGAGACAATGCGATTAAACGCCATGCAGAGAACCGCTGAGAGGAGAGGCGGTGTCTATCATTCCCTATTGGCTGTTTCGTTCTGGGTTGGGAGGGAGCCATAGACTATAAAACAGACCAGTAAGGCGAAGAAACTCAAACGGGGATTCAGCTTCGATCTCATGAAAGTGCGTATCTATACCACGAATTAATTTTTTTCGTGTCATTTATACGCCAAAAGTAGGTTTTGCGTGTTTATGATACGCAGTTTTTCGCGTGCATATGATACGCATTATTTAGCGTGTAATACGCACGCACTCCCCATCCCTAATCCTACCCAAGAGATACAGTGCGTAGCGTAGGCACGCAAAAACCATTTTTGGCGTATAAATAGCACGATAAATTAAATTCGTGGTATAGATACGCACGTTCATGAGATCGTGTTGGATGCACCTCAGATATGTATTTACTTGCAGTGTTAAGAAGGGAAAGTAATTGATCTGAATTTGTTTATTTTTCAAAAACAGCCACACTACCTGACAAATCCCACGGAAACGCAACTCCTCACTTAAAAAGAGAGTTTACCCCAAAATAAAACTTTTGTCATCATTTACTCGCCCTCAAGTTGAGTTTCTTTCTTCTGCTGAACACAAAATAAGATATTTTGAAGAATTGGTAACCAGACAGTTGATGGACCCCATGCATTGACTGATTACAAACATTATTCAAAATATCTTTGTGTTCGGCAGAAGAAAGAAACTCGTACAGGTTTGGAACGTGTGAGTAATGACAGAATTTACATTTTTGGGTGACGGTGAGTCAAGTGGTTACAAGGTGTTTTGTTTCATTTCTTCATTCATTTAATTTCTTTGTTATCTAATTAATGAATAGCTAGTCTATTCTTGAGCGTTTAGACGTCTATTCAATTTTCACTGACAGCCCAAATTTTCCGTTTTGGGCTGTGTTTATACGGCTATTAAACGTCTTTTAAACGAAAAATTGCTTGCTGGGTTGCGCAAGAAGTGTCAAGTCGCGCCGCGTCATAATCGCACTCCGGACGCGTTACTTTCAGTTCGGTAGTTCAAAACAGTTAAATCTAATCATTAAACAAGTAAAAGTTCACTTCAAGAATGAACAAAGGGGAGTTGATGAGTTTGAAGTGCATTTAAGAAAAACAAACAGAGCAAGCGTTCAAAAGCAAAAGCTCATTAATTCTCTATATGAAGCAGAACTTGATTCAATCAACAGAAACACAAACGTTTTGCTATAAGATGCGCAATACAGTTTTCTCTGTAAGGAAGTCCCCGTGATCTGACATTAAAAAATGTAATGTTCAGAAAGTCGTTTTTTTATATACCCTAGGCTATATATATTTTTGGTCTATGTTATCAGTTGAGTATAAAGTGATGCAGGATTTGGAAACATTTGTACCACAGTGGTGTTTTAATGAGGTGTTGTACTGTGTTTGAGGGGGAATTAATGTTTAATTTTTAGACATTTTTTTTGTTTTGTAATTTATTTGATTATGTATTTTTTTACTCATTTAATAAAAGTATGGGTTAAAAATTATCTCTCTCTGGTGACTCGAGAGAAATTAAATGAGAAATGAAAACCCACATTCATACTTGTGGTCCAATCCTTCGAAAGGAATGAGTCAGAGACAGCTCATGCTGCTGCGGGTGAGTAATATATGCGGGAGTCGTGACGTAATGTCTTTATCATTGGTCGTGTATGCTGTGGTGTGGGTTAGGGGTGAGATTCTGTTGTAGCAATTCAGCGAATGTCTGTGACACTCAAGTACACTACAAGGCCAACATTATGAATCTGTTCTTCAGTAACATTACTTGTTTCCCTTCAACAGGTATCTTAAATTATTCAAAGAGAGGAAGAAAGACTGATATACCAAAAAAACTATCTCAGTTTATTATCACCAATTATTATCATTCAAATGTTGAATGTCTGGCAAATAATACTATCCAGCGGCACACAAATGGCCAACAGCAAGGCCTCACTATCACACAGAATCACAGTGCAACAGACACCTCAATCTCAGTTATCACAGCACCCTTAATAGGAAAAGACTCTGTACACAGCAAGCTCGGAACTGAATAGGCCACATATGAAACAACACCAAATCTACATTAGAGGCTAGCTTTGGGCAAGCGCTGCACAATTATGAACGACCATAAAACAACAACCATAGCTCCAGAAAAAGAAAGAAAAGAACAACAAATAAACAAAATGTACAATAAACCTTGGAGGTACAGTATAATTCTTCAAATTTGAATAGCCTAGTGACAGATTTGAGAAGTTTCAATTGTGGTTGTACTGCGAACGTGAATGAAAGAATAAGTGCAACTGTACTTTTTTACATCTACATGCTCTCGAGTTGTGCTACTCTTTTACCTTCATAGTTGACTGACACTTTAAAATCTCGCTTTATTGTTTATTTATTTATTTATTATTATTAAACATTTACTTACAAAATACAGTGAAGGTCCATAAGCCAGAAAAGAGAACCAGAAGTTCAGGGACTGAGAAGATTTGAGAAGTTGCAAGTGCCTAATTGTGGTTGTAGGAACGTGAATGAAAGTGCAACCTACTTTTTTACATCTACATGCTCTCGAGTTGTGCAAAATTACGCTTTATTTACGCAAAAATTACGCTTCTCAGTCCCTGAACTTCTGGTTCTCTTTTCTGGCTTATGGACCTTCACTGTATTTTGTAAGTATGTTTAATAATAATAAATTAATAAATAAACAATAAAGCGAGATTTTAAAACAGTTCAATCTAACCATTAAACAAGTCGTTCACTTCAAGAATGAACAAAGTGGAGTTGAAGTGCGTTTGAAAATAACTTAAGCCACAGAAACACAAACGTTTTTAAATCCGCGGCTTCTGCTGGTTAGATCAGCATTAAACTAGCCTAGCCTATATCAACTGTTAAATAACAGATGATTAAAATAATATCAGATTTGTCTCATTTAAATTTTTATAACACAAAAAATAGAAATGAAAAATGAACATGAGAAATTTACTTTTGCTATGTTCAAATAAATGTTCAGTGATGATAGCCATCTAAGATTTCTGAATGTTGTCGCAATTTTTTCTATATAGTGTTGAAATGGCTCTAGTAAATGTGAGTCATGAGTCATAAATGTGTGTTAGGCTACTAGTTTGACAAAATGTGCGCGATTGAGGGAGATTTTGTGCACACTGGGTGTTTCCGAGTTTCTGAGCAGCATTTAAATCGTGCCTCATGCGACTGCCTTCCTGGCCCATATATGGCAATAATGGCATATTTCACTTTCGGTTATAATGCGCTCTCAATGCGCTCAACGCTATCACAGGTTGGATGCTGTCAGTTACGAGCTCCGCAACAAACAAAAATCCCCAGATAAAGCCCAACGCATTCTACTCGTTGGTAGAGTGTGTTTAGGTGCCATTTGGGACGCGCTGCACATTCACAACAGTAACTTTTGACTTAAACACTTATTGATTCAGCCGAAAGGAAACCCTTTACATTTATATCAGATCAAGCAATGCAGAACTCTAATACAGGTGAGTTATTAATATTTAATATATTAATCTATTAAAACTTTGCACAAAAATACTAATTAGAGCTAGATTAAAAAGTTCGTCGAGACAAACTTTAAGTTGGCTTGTGAAAGTTTGGACCAGAAATTTGAAGAAGTTTAAAGCAGTTTGAAGTTTAAATTATTTTGAAGTTTAAAGTTTAAAGTAGTTTGAAGAAGTTTAATTAAAGTTATAGATAGCTATAGGATAGCTTCCTCCTACCATTAGAAATGCACCAACACTGGAACACTTTAAAGGGCTGATTAAGACACATTTATTTAAGGCTGTTTTTCTCTGATTGTTGCATTGTCATTGTTGTTTTTGTTTATTTTAAAGTTGCGCTTTGGGTTTGAGAAAAGCGCATTATAAACAGCGGCGGCGCCAGGGGGGGGGGGGGGGGTGGGGGGGGGTCTTGGAAATAACGGATGATGGAGACAGAACGGTAACAATTACACACCCACCCGCGTGCAAACTCAAAATACATCATTAGTTTACATAGATTTAAATAGTTTCAGGCATGGTTAGATTAGGCTACTATAAAAGAGTTCACATATTCACTTTTCTTGAAAATATTTAGCTATTAGATCTAGCTATTTACAGTAAATGCTTCAGTTTGTTTTCATATTATAATAATATAATATGAAAACAAATTGAAGCATTTAAGTTGGAGTAAAGATACAAAATTATTGGAGCCTATTAAGTTAACATTGTGACTGTGTTATGTCAAATTAAGGTTTTTCATTACTGAAATACTGGTTTGCGGTTTGATATTCTGATTTATTTTAGCTGTGGTCCCGCAGTGCGGTGTCGTATATGCAAATAATATCTCATTTCGTTATTCGTGATTTGTGAATTCGTGTAATGGGTTACTCCTGTCCGAAATCAGTGGGGGTTTTTCCTGAATTTTAATTTAAAATTGGGTATAGCTCCAAACGTAGGTCACTTAGAAACCTGAACCCAGTGTCATCTGGACATTCTAGATTTGTGATTTTTTTTCACAGCAAAGCTTTTGTCTGTAAACAGTTCGCTAAGTCCGCTAGACCGGAATGTGGAAAATAGGCGTTTTTCATGTTTAACACTGTATAATACCCAATTATAAAAACACACACACACCGCTGGTTTACAAAAACACTTGTTTTAGATTAAGCTTGATGTGTGAAAACTTTCACAGGGCAGTTTGGGTCAGTTAATCCTTACCTGGGTGGTTAACTTGGTCATTCTGATTTGTGAAATGGTTAAGCGAATAGTTGCTTTTCAACCATTCGTCGTCGCCAAACAATGTTACTGTATCTGTCCCTGTCCAGACTCTTCAGTCTCGAGTGTGTGTCCATCAGTGTCCTGCTGTCTGTCTGCTCTCTGGAAGATGTTGAGGACTTCTGTTTGTTCCTCTGAGGGTATGATTATTCTGTAAACAACATATTATTTATTATAGAGTTTAGTGTCATTTGTTTCTGAATGAAGATCTGCACTGAAATAATAGAGTGTGTTTAAGTTGATGTTCATCTTTTGTAGAAATGGATAATGTTCCTCTCTCTGTAGAGGAGACCCGAGCAGAACCGGCCCAGAGTTCAGTGCGGCCATGTTCACTCACACACGAGGAAGAGTGTGTGTGTGTGCGCGTGCGCACACGTCTGGTTCGCTATCTTTGTGAGGACTCTCCATAGGCATAATGTTTTTTATACTGTACAAACTGTATATTCTATCCCCTTACACTAACCCTACGCATCACAGAAACCTTTCTGCATTTTTAAACAAACTCATTCTGTATGATTTATAAGCTTCTGTACCCATGGGGGCCTCAATTTAGGTCCCCACAGCTACTCCAGTCCCCATGAGTCTGTGTGCATTCGGGTTTAATTCCCCACCACAGAGCCGGCCCTAGACCTTTGGGGGCCCTAAGCAAAATTTGGTTGGAGGCCCCTTTGACCGTTTTAAGGCCTAAAGAAAAGCAATGACTAACTACCATACTATATAACTATATTATACTGTATATACTATGTTTGATGTCTAACAGGAAAAGTATGATACCACTGAGCTGAATGGCAGTGCAAGACACACACACACACACACAAACTTGCTGAATAAAAAGACAGATAAAGTGATTATCACTGAACAAAGATACATTTTTATTGACACCAGAGTTTAAGAGTCACAAACTACAGCAAATATATATATAAAATTTAAATTAAATAGAGCAAATAGAATAACATTTAAATATAATATTATATAAAATAATAAATAGATTTTTCAAATAAACAAAATTAACAATAACATCTAAAACACCACAAAGAAGATCAATAGTAACAATATTAAGAATAAGGTAACATTTCAATATAACTATTAAAATCCAATCCAAATAAAGAAATAATTATACATAAAGTTAGACTTAATTTTTTAAAATGCAGAAGGTTATCATTTTACAGCCCCTTAATACTCACCAACAGCTGGAGCTTTGCTTACTGGCAGCATAGCGTTACTTTAATAGTGCTCCTAAGGGGACATAAGGAGTAAGCTAATGTTAGCCCTTTAGTGTAGAATCCAAACTGGGTTTATATTGTTCTGTTAAATGCTTTAACAGTAACACCACCACAGCAAATGGTATAGGCCTAATACTAAACCAATTTTATGCAGCATGTTATTAGCATGTAAGTTAAAAAACTGTAGAAAATTAATACAAGCACGATTTAGGCTAATGTTAAGACTTTTAGTGCAGATTATCCATATTACAGAAATCGGAAAATTAAGCCTACAGGCTTACGTACCTTTATCTTCTTGCTTCTTCTCTTCTTCCAGGCTCTTTTTTGTCGTTTTTCTTGGCCAGAAAGATATTTTCGTTTATTGTCAGACATCGTCGATTCGTCGGAGTCGCTAACTGACTGACCAAGTGACAACGAGTGACATCATAGGGGCAGTCGGGATCAAGACGCGCGCGCGCCTTCGCGGGGAGCTCCCGGTTGATTTGCCATAATACAGAACTAAATAAATAACAACTCTGTGCTTATCATGATGCCTGATAAAGAGCGCTGTAGGTCCATTTCTTTTTATTTATTTATTTTATGTTACTTTCGTTTTTCCCCCCACTAGCTAGCAGTGACTCTAGGGGGCCCTCTGCTGGCCACGGGGCCCTTTGCAATTGCAACGGTCGCTCAGCGGCTCGGCCGGCTCTGCCCCACCATGATAGAAAAACATGAAAACACACACACACACACACACACACACACACACACACACACAGTTCACTGATCTATGCTGTTCCAAAATTGACTTTTTTAAATGCACATTTGAATATGTGGGTTTTGCACCCAAAATGTTTTTTTTATGGCACATATGAATATGTTTGTTTAATGCAGTTTAAATGTTATGTGGCTGTATAAGAAATTGTGTTTTAAAATTAAAATTGATGATTCATTATTAGTACTATTTCCCTTTGCATTTGACTAGCCCATTTTACCTGAAACTGCTCATGCAAAAAAAGTTGGCACAGCTGATGTTTTAAGAACTGTAGGGCCTAAATAATTATATGTTATTACATAATTTCAACACAAAATTATCAAAAACAGTCATTATTAATCATGAAAACGAATGGAAAAGGCATTTATTGTATTATTGTCCCAAACGATTTACCAAAAAGTGGCCCAATTTAGCTGATATCACCCTACTAGCTAAATAGTGACGTGCACTGATCTAGTAATGCGCGGGTCGCAGTTATATCCATGAGCGCGTCGCAGTTATATCCATGAGCGCGGGTGCTGCGGATAATCCGCGGGCGGGTGAGCTCACGTTAACGGAACGTTAGGCCTAATAAAAAAATAACATTCTGAGGCCTAATGTTACGTAGGCTATGCGGCTCGAGTGTGTTGCTGAAATCTGAGCAGAACTTTGATGAACTGCTGTTTGGGGAACTGACAGAAACTCAAAATTGTGTAAAAATTCCCGCCTTGGAGAATATTCACGTAAACACAGTCGGTCGTGTCTGCACTACGATAATCCTTGCGTTGAGTTGTGTCCTCCAAGCCAGTGTTTTACCCACACTAACTATCAATATTTAGTTTTGCTCCTCCAGTAATTAATTAATTTAAAATTAATTCAATAGAAAGAGCTTTTATTCACCATGATGACTAGCCGTATACATTAACATTAATGCAAACATTAAACAGCTATAAGACAAATTAGGCTACCTCCAATAAGTTTGTAATGAACATAGCCTATATGCAAACAGCATTACAAATAATAAAATATAAATTAAATTAATAATGTATTATTATTTGATCAATAATCATGCATATTTAAATGAATGAAGTGTTTCTGATAAAGTTCAACAAAAAAGTATTATTAATCTCACATCGCGCACACTGGAATACATCACATCTGGTCGGCGTGTCGCAAGCGGTGTATAGTCACTCTGTACAAGTAAAAAAAAAAAATTAACACATCCAAAGCTTGAATCGGATAAAAAAATTACATATCCGTAGACCTTGTACTGTCCATAAGAAGCAATAATAATAATAATAAGTTTTATTTATATAGCGCCTTTCCAGAGCTCAAGGACGCTTTACAATAAACAGGCAACATTACAGGCAAAGGACAAAGACAGCAGACAGAACAACAGTAGGAGGAAGACAAAATTGTACAATACATGAGAAATTAGGTAGATGGAGAGAAGAGAGAAAAAAAAAAGAAAAAGAAAAAAAAACCCTTAAGAGTTATAACATTCAGAAAATAAGTGAGTTTTGAGCATGGATTTGAAATCAGAAATAGTGTTAACAGAACAGAGTGATCGGGGGAGAGAGTTCCACATTTTGGGTGCAACAACATGATCTGCCCCCCATTGAAGCAATGGGGGGCAGAAAACAAATGATTTTATTGGCTATCAGTTATCTTGAGCAGTGGAAAGACTGCCGTTTGGGTGAAAACTGGATGGTCCGTGCATTTGTTCTTTAAGTGCTGTCTGTCATCAATGTTAATCAAGCAACAACAAAAACAGAGAAAATCACTCTCTGCTCCGGGGCTCGTTCTTCGTACGTTGCTTAAAACATCCGAGATCAAATGAGACATCTAAGATGATATCATCGTGCTAATCATGATCCAGCTAATTGGGTTCTTCGAACACACCTGTTGTTTATGATTAGTATCGCTGGATTGAGTTATCTGAGATAATTGCGCGTTCATGCGCTGGTTTAATAGGGGATATGTATCGATAGTAGAAACATTGATCAGCAACGCTGCTATTGGCTGCTCACCGTGGCCAAAGAGCGCGCTCAGTTTTACTCTGCAGCAGAGCAAGAGCTATTGCTAGAAGGTTATGCTGAATTTGTTAAGTTTTCACCTAAAATGTGCAAAGCCAGGAGAGAGGGCTGGACAAAAGTAGCAAATTAAGTTTGTAGTGACCATTTTGATGTTTTTATCACTTATTACAGTATATATTTTTTTATTTGAATAATTTCTAAATAATTAATAACTTTGTTCATTGTAATCTCAGTCACCACCCACTACTAGAACATGGGAACAAGTAAAAGTGAAGTACTAGAATATTCTACATAATGGTAATTTGTAGCCTACTATAGGCTATAGTCTCTTTTAAAAAGGCACTGTTAATAAATGTTTGCTTGTTTATAAAAGCAACCAAGAAAAAGGCTGAGAAAAAAGAAAAGAAAAACAAACAGGTGGTGTCCTGCAACCCCACATTATACCCCGCCAGAAGAGCTGGCCCTTGGGTTAAATGTGAACCGACCCATCCTGGGTTCAGCTCTTCCTCAGACACACAGCAGGGACCAGTAGCAGCAACTCCTTCATTACTGGTAAATTAACTTTAAATGATCTTACACTGTAAAATATTTTTTTGCTGCACTATAGGCCTATAATCCCAATGGCTGGTCCAGTCATATCAACTGTTAAACCTTGAGTAGGCCTAGTGATGAATTGCTTACTTGTGAAAGTGTGCATGTGTGAAACTACATGTAGCCTAGTTAATGAAAAAAAAATATGTTGCCTTAAGTTATTGATCACATTTCCCCCAGTGTACTTCATTGTAATGAAATTGTGTTTTCCTCTTTTGTGCAGTTTTAAACACCAACACACTTATCTGTTCCTGACTGATCCATGTGCAGTAAGTGGACTTTTCCAAACTTTACATCAAAAGGGAAGAAAGTACAACACTTTGTAATGCCCATTTCCCCACCAATGCACAGGACAGTGAAGAAACTCTCTCAGATGACTGTCTTTTGGAGAAAGTATCTTTAAATAACTTTACTTAATTTACACTTGAGTACCTATTATTTCTGAATGCAATATGTGTTGCAGGAGTCCACATCTACAGAAAGGCCTACAGAAGAGTCTGCACAAAGCAGTTATACAGAGGTGGGCAGTGTATACTTTTCCTTTTATTTTTTGTTGCATAAGGCTTGTGTTGACAGGTTTAACCCAAGCCCCCCTGCCCCTAGAAAATAGAGTATTTTGGGGGGGAAAACTTGACAACTTAAAGAAAAAAAAATGCTGACCTTGCATAGTATCTCTTATTGCAGGCAAAATATGACTTGATCACTGGCTTTTCTTTACAAAGAACAATTTAAATAAAAAATCAAAGAACTAAGCATATTTGTCTTGTCTTTTATTAAACATTTAATGAAATGTTTTATATTTTTGCTGATGGTGGAAATGTTGTGTAATATGGCACATGTAATGTCACAGGCCCTGTCAAGTGCAACCCTCAGGCTTTTCAGACACTGAAATCTTCCCTTTAGTTGGCCAAATTCATTTCATTGTGTGACCTTGTCCTGGCTAGAGCTGCATTGTAACTGTAATACAGTGAGCTTGATATTGATACCATTCAAGTAATGTGCATAAATGTGAATCTCTGTGCTTCCACATTTGTGATACGGAACAGTCACACACCATCTAGAGATTTTAGTCTGTCAACTGCCTTTTTTTTAAAATTGATATAATATTACTAATCTTGAATATTAAGAATTGTAATAGTAACTTGGCGGCACATTTACATTGTGATCCCCCTTTCTGTTCACAAAATCCCCTTCATAGAGGCCTTGATGGGAACATTTGTGCAGTCTATTGACCAATCACATTAGTGAAGCCTGAGGGACATATCTGTGTCATATTAATCGGCATGTTCATGATTGCATGATCTTCGTTAAAAATTATAATACCTGCGTTGGCTAAAAAAATTTTTTTTAAAAAACCTGCTATAGCCTACAACATTGGGTCTAAACTGGCTTGGAAATGCCACAAAAAAAAAAAAAACACCCTAAAAACTGCTTGAGCGCCAGGGTAAACTTTGTGAATGACACGACAGACATCACTTATCAAGTTCTCCGCATCTCCAAAAGTTTAAAGGAAAGAGCCACTCGCAAATAATATCAGGACAATGCACACAATTTGTGCTGTTATTAAAGGCCGACTCCGACGAGTCGAACATTTAATGTGCGTTTTCAAAAAATAATTGATGTAAATGACATCCTCACGAGTCATGAGAAAAATTATATCTCTCAAAAAGTACACTATCGCGCTGCGTTAAAAGACTTCTCGTTTCACCTCCGCTTATAAAGGCGCGATCTAATCCTGTTTACATGAAATAAGCCTGCTCACGAGCAGGTTCAAGCTAGCGCACCTGTTGCTATGACAGCAAGTCTAGGATGAGCTTCGAAGAACCAAACGATCCAAGATCATGCCAAATCGTCAACAATCAAATCCAGCTAACTGAGTTAGCGACGTACGAAGAACGAGCCCCTGGACTGAATAAATTTTGTATAACTATGATCGTCAGTCTATTCTCTTTCTCTCATCTAACTCCATACCTTCAAATGATTGCTTTAATTTTTTGTATTTTCAAATTACAAATTACTTGTATTTTAATTAAATACATTTTTTTTCACAGCAGTATTTTATTTAAATACATTTGATGAGTAAGTAGGCTATTTGTAATTAATTAAATACTTTTTGATGTATTTGTGCCCATCTCTGCATACAATCACTTGACTAACACAAATATAGAGTCACCTATACAACAAATCACACTTAGGCCTACATAATTTCAATTACTCACAAAAGGGAATGCGCACTTTATGGAGAATTATTGCTATTGTCCAGCCTCAGAAACTTAGTGCTCATCAGTGATGCGCGGGTCAATGTAAACAACCCGCACCCGACCGACGTTTTCAACTAACCGCCCGCAACTCGGACCGCAAAAAAAGAAGAAAATATTGTACCTGACCCGCTTCCTGACCCGCATTCTTTTTTAAAGTAGTCAGTGTTGTGCAAGTTACTTCCAAACTGTAATACATTATACATTACTTGTTACTGTTATTTAAAAGTAATTCATTACCTTACAATATTACTGTCTCAGAATTGCAATGCGTTACATTACTCCTGTATTACTTTTAAGTTACTTTCACCAAAATAGATATGTAGTAGAACTTAACGTTCTAAGGCTGTAACAATATGCTATATGAAACACTCAGATCCACGAACCTGCAGAATCGACACACCACTTCCAACTCCAAGAGTTATTCTTCCCGTCCAGATCCAATGCTACCACATCTTTAAATTACTGTTAGTATTAGGCCTATTTGAATTTTAAAGTTAACATTATAAAATACGGCAGCCCGTTCTCATCCCAAGGCGTCATCTAACTGACGCTTTTGACCATGAGTCAACATGCCGACGCACATGGTACCCCTTAAGCGTCAATATGAGACGCGCATCCTAGTGGTCTAACCCTAACTACCCAGACCTAAACCTACCCATAACGGAAGCGTCATCTAACTGACGCTAAAGGGTGTCATGTGCGTCGGATTTAGACGCATGGTCAAAAGCGTCAGTTTGATGACCCCCGAGGATGAGCGTCTCATATTGACGCTTAAAGCTTTTGACGCTATTGACGCATGTTGACTTGGGATGAGAATGTGTTGCATATGTAGTAGACCTACACCACAAAACTAGTTGAGGATAAATTATTTAAAATTGGGGAATTCCAGCGTTATGGACATGACATTTTTTTGTAATTCTGTGAATTAGCCTACACTGCGCAAATCAAAAGTAATACTCACCAGATGAAGAAGGGTTGGCTCCCCACAGAACATAAAATATTCATTTTATTTTATTTTTCGTGTTCGCATTTGAGGAAAAAATAATGTAAGGATGTAGTTCTCCGTTACAGGCGTGACCGCTCTGAAGCGGCACTAAAAGACTGTTTTAAAACTTTCACAGAGACCTCAAACAGAAGACACAACGCCTTTCTTTAAAGTGAATTTCGATTTGTACTAATTGTATCTTAATTTTAATCAATGTTTCATCAACCAATTGCCTGGATTTAATAAATAAGAAGTAAATATAGCAGACAAGATCACAACACGCAGGCGTCTGCGCGAGCGCGTCTCATAAATTAACCGAAACTCGGCGTAGGCCTATAATAGCCTACTTCACAGACCTGAAAAATATATTTCAATCTATATTGAAATGTCTACTTGTAAACAGAACAATTCAAAACGAAAGAAAACGGACTGCTTATCTGTATGAAATGTGCATTTCTCTCTGGCTGCAGAATACTGCGAAGATCGCGAGGCAGACTACTGCGAAGATCGCGAGGCAGCAACGTCAACTTCATCTTTATTAATAAACAATTAGAATGTCTCCTTGCTATATTTGACATATTCATAATCATTCATTGCTTTTGCAAGTTCTTTGTGACAGCTTTTAGGTGCTTTATCGGCGGCGCCGCCGCCACCCTCATCATGTTGTTACGTGAACGCGTCACCACCGCATCAAAAACATGATTGCGTGATAACATGAAAAATACCACATAAACATAGCCTAACTGTTTAGAAAGAAAACACAGAACAAATAGAGTAGACTAATGCGCATACGTCCATCTCGTGAATGTACAGTCGTCTTCATGCCATCTTCACCCATTAGCCGCTTTTCCATTGGCCAGCGCGAGCACAGAGGCCGAAATGCCTCATGGCACTCCTGAATAAATCGCTATACAAATATAGCCTATCAGACGCTGCCATTTAGTCTTTATTTACAAACTTGGACACTGTATTGAAGGCTGTAGAATGCACTGATTGCTATTACGGTTCTAAATCACCTTAGAGTATTAATACACAATTAATGTCCAGTAACTAGGAGAGGAGTAAAAACCAGAGCCAAAGATCAAATTCACTCACTGTATTGATTGATACATTTTCTCACAATGTCAACAAAATGTAAATATCACAATAATCAGCGTAGGCCTACGTAAAATAAACAAACAATAAACAACAAAGTGGTGGTAATAACTGTAGGCCTACTCAGTTTTAGGAAGTCCCAAGTATTCCAGAGGAAGTCCACTTAATGAAGAAGGGTGCAGAAACGTCGGTCCTCAGACGCGATGCCGTCTGGTCCTGATAGGGTTAATATGATGATGTTCAAAATGGCCTGTAGCTTCGTGTGCAGTGATGTTCAGTGTGTGTTCGTATGATGGGTTTATGTGATATGGTCAGCTGGACAAATGTAGATAAACGTGTGTGGTTAATACAACTCGTCGCGCACCATCTCTTCTTTCTTTCCTCTATTGCCGCGTATATATGATCTTGCGTCATTCTCACAGAACTCGCGAGCCTTCCGATTCAAACTCCGCCTACTCAGCAGACGCAACACTTCAAAAGAACACTGACTGTACAACTATATTATACTATAGTATGAACATAAATATAACAGAACCATGGCCTTTTGCACAGACACCACACGCGGCTATTGACTGACAACGAACAGGCATACTGAGCTCGTTCGTCATCTTCGTGCCAGTTATTCAGCCAATAAAGCGTAGGCCTATGTATTTCATAGAAAATTGTGTCTAGTACTAGGCTATATAAATTGCAAAGGTTTAATTTGAATCTTTATTTCAAACGACCCGACCGACAGCGACCCGAATATCATTAAAAATATTTTTGGATGACTCGTAACCGCGGGTGATCGCAGGCACCCGCTCATTTTGGATCAACCCGCGCATCACTGGTGCTCATCTCTCTTCAGCGGGCACACTGGCTGACGTCACGCAGTAAAGAGCGCGCTTATTGGCTGTGTCCAAGGGGGTAATCTATCGACCGGAAGTTGAAGTCGCCGGGTGCCGCCATTTTGTAGCAGAACTTCACTTGTGTTAGCATTTCCATTGACTCCCATTCATTTTGGCGTCACTTTGACAGCGAATAACTTTACATCTGAGGCGTTTAAAGACTCCATTTGTCCATTATTTATTTCTAAAGAAACACGACAATGTATAAAAGGCTCCATTACCTTCTATGTTACGTTATGGCCCCGTAGAAACAGATTTAGTAAAAATAGGCTAACGATTGCGTCATAACCACTCGACTCTCTGTCGCGCTGTACAGAAATTACCGTATAGACAGAAGTAGAAACTCGCGCGCAATCGGGGGGACGTCGAGGCATAAAGTCAAGGGAGAAGCCCATAGAGAGTTGTAAAGCTGCTCCTGCTGCGAGCTCATGGACAGCTAATACTCACGATCTCCGGCTCTGCAAGTTTCGGAAGGGAATGATTCAGATTCCTCTTGGCACAGCTACTAGAAGATTAACGTCTGTCAGACAGGTTGCTCACGGCAATAAGCTTAGTTTGAGTCGGTTTGAGTCTGCGCGTCAGGAACGGAAGTGCTCAAAAATCGCTAAAAATGGGCTTCAACGGGGCTTCCGGTCTGAGCGGCGCCATGTGAGGACGTGGTTTACCGAACTCCTCGCCAACACTATAAAGAAATATAGAAGCAGCAATTTAATGTAAATACTTTGAGTCACGCTCATTATTGAATCCAAGACGTCGCACCAGGCTTGACATTTTGATCTGACGCTTGCTGAAAATGTCTAAAAACCCTCGAAAAGCGCCCGATACAAGAGTTAGCTCCAAGGCTAGCCCTGAGGCTAAGGCTACATCGGATGCTGTAACGTTACCTAACACCGTACTTGACCGTAGACTCGGACATGAGGCCATCCTCCTAGCAATCGCCGAGCTAAGGACTGAATTGCTCACCAAAGCAGAGGCACAATCCGCTGAAATTCGGAACCAGGTCGACCAGCTAAGAGCAGAAATTAAACTAGCCAACGATAATGCTAACGCCAAGAGTGAAGCCCTAGATAAACGGGTGGTCGCACTCGAGTCTGCAGCCAACAGTCACTCCGATCTGATTGCTGCTCTGGAGCGGGATATGGCTAACGTGCAGAGGGAGCTCGCCACCCAGAAAGCACGAAATGAGGACCTGGAGGCACGGTCGCGTCGCAATAACCTGCGTATTACTGGGATAAAGGAAAGACGGGAGGACGGGAAGCGCGCAACGGATTTTATATCTCAGTGCCTGAAGGAGACGCTTGGTCTCGATAAGCCCCCTATACTGGACCGGGCACACCGTACGCTCCGCGTGAGACCGGCCAACAGTGACCCGCCGAGAGGCTTCGTCATCAGATGCCATTATTACCAGGAGAAGGAGGAAATACTAAGGAAAGCTGGGCAGATGAAACAGCTGACTACGGGGGACGGCGATAAGATCCGCATCCAACCAGACTACACACAGGCAGTGTCCAAGCAGCGGGCAGAGTTTAATGAAGTACGGGGCCTATTAAGGAGTTGTGAGTGAATCCGCTACGGCCTGTGGTACCCGGCGGAGCTGAGGATAACGACGCCAGATGGTGTACGCACAAGCTTTAAAGATCCAAAACAGGCCAAGGATTTCATAATGGTAAACCTGAAGCGCGCAACCTAAAGATGTGACAGCGCAGATCGAGTGACGTACTTTCCGTGGTTTCTTACATCGGATTCAGAGGTATGTTTGACCAACGTTATCCGGTTTATCATCCTGATAAAGACTTTAAGTAAAGGGGATTTTAATATATCCAATCACCAGCTAAAGACCGTCAGCAAAGGCACACATTTACGACAAACTTTCTGTTTTGGGCGGATTTGACCTTGATAACGCATATCGGGTTGATTTAAAATGTACATTTCCTTAAACCTAAAGCTTCACTGTTCTTTTTTTTCTTTTTTTTTTGGCCTAAGGCCTTGTTGGCATGACTGGACGATTTTAAAATTCCATTGAAAGTTTATGTTGTTCTATTGTGTCCATTATGCACCAGTTGAATTTTACATATATATATATAAAAAAAATAAATAAAAAAAAATCACATAAAGTGTAATATAAAAAATGTGCTAGATTGGACATTTAATGAGTGTGTACAATATTTGATTACAGTTAAGATTAGCTGCAACATGTTATTCTGTCATTAATATAGTTTTGGTGGGACTCGGTCTCACAAGGTAAGCTTTATGTTGTGCGATAATGTACGACTGGGGGAGTATGCAGCCTTTCGTTTGGGGAGAGGCCAGCAATGGGGTTATGTGAATGATGTGTTTGATTTTGTGTTTTTGTATTTTCTGTTGGTTTTGTGTTTTTTATTATTGGTTTTTACTACACAATGTCTAAACAGAGATTTGTCACTTGTGAAAAGGCTTTACGATCAGGTTGTCTCTAGACAGGCTGCTGTCAGGTCATTTCAGATACTAGAATATGGCGAGAATTAAGTTTAGTGGTCAGGGGCGGGCAAACACTAAATTTACGAACTGGAATATCAAAGGGCTTAATCACCCAGTAAAGCGTAGTAAGGTATTTTCTCATTTATCAAAGCTGCAAACAGACATAGCATTCTTAACCGAGACGCACTTGCTTGATAAGGATCACTCCAGACTCAAGAGAGGGGGCTTTTCCCAGATTTTTCACTCCAAATTTAACGCTAAATGCCGTGGTGCGGCCATTCTCATCCATAGGGAAGTGCAATTTGTACAGACAAATACGATTCAAGATAGAGACGGTCGGTTTATTATTGTTCAAGGACATTTATTTAACTTACCAGTAGTACTGGCCTGCGTCTATGCTCCAAACTGGGATAATGCTAAATTTTTTACTGACTTTTTCTCACTCCTTCCAGAATTAAACAGTCATCAATTGGTTCTCGGGGGAGATTTAAACTGTGTTTTGGATCCCACTATGGACCGTTCTAGGGCTGTACCGAGAACACTTAGTAAATCAGCAGAGACTATTAACGCTTTTCTCCAAGCATATGGGGTGATTGATGCATGGAGATATAGAAATCCGGTTTCTAGACAGTATTCCTTTTTTTCTCCAGTACATAATTCGTATTCCAGGATAGACTATTTTTTGCTGGACAAGAAACTCCTCCCCCTGCTGAGGTCTAGTGAATATGATAGTATTGTTATCTCTGACCATAGCCCAGTAACAATGGTGCTCTGCTTTCCAGATAACGAGCCTCCACAACGCAATTGGAGACTTAACCCACGTCTTTTGTTTGATGAAGATTTTGTTAACTTCCTATCCGCCCAAATCGACTTCTTTCTAGAAACAAACCAATCACCAGACACGAGCCACTCAAACCTGTGGGAGGCAATGAAAGCATATTTACGTGGTCAAATAATATCTTATAATGTAAGCATGAACAGAAAACGTTCAGCACGCCTTAATGAGCTGATCTCTTTGATAAGGGACGTTGATCATAAAAATTCCGAAGCTCCATCTGCGGCTCTTTGTAAAGAGAGAATAGGTTTGTTAACAGAATTCGATACTCTCGCATCTGGAGTAGCTGAGGAGCTCTATCTTAAATCTCGTGAGGAATTCTACGAGCATGGGGAACGAGCCAGCAAACTACTTAGCCATCAGCTAAGGCAATCCGCAGAGGCTGGATTTATAGCAGAGATTAACACTCCAGTAGGGATAAGCACAGATCAAAAAAGCATAAATAAACAATTCAGAAAATTCTATGAAGATCTCTATGCTACTGAAAATTGTGATAGCACTAAGTTAGCTCAGTTTTTCGATGGTCTCGAGATTCCAACCATAAGCCGACAAGACAGAGCAGATCTTGATAGTAAAATTTCAGCAGCCGAAATCGATCGGGCAATTAAAAAAATGAAGAGCGGTAAAGCTCCGGGCCCGGATGGCTTCCCTATTGAATTTTTTAAGAAATTCTCATTTAAACTAACCCCTCTTTTAAAAAATGTATATACCGAGGCATTGGAGTGTAAGACTCTCCCTCCCACAATGACCCAGGCCATTATCTCAGTCCTTCTTAAGAAAGGAAAGGACCCTCTGAAATGTGAGTCATTTCGGCCTGTGAGTCTACTCTGCTGCGATTACAAAATCTTGACAAAGGTTCTGGCTAGTAGATTGGAGTCTGTTATGCATACAGTGATACATCCAGATCAGACTGGTTTTATTACTGGGCGGCAGCTTTTTGGCAACATACGGAGGCTTTTTAATATTATTTATTCCCCGGAAACTCCACCTACAGCAGAGGTTTTGCTCTCCCTCGATGCTCATAAAGCATTTGATCGGATTGAGTATGAGTATCTTTTTGCAACTCTGGGGAGGTTTGGTTTTGGACCAGCTTTTTGTTCGTGGATCAGGATCCTGTATGCTACCCCGCAGGCCTCCGTCCGTACTAATAAAATAATCTCCAACTATTTTCCTATAGGTAGGGGGACAAGACAGGGCTGTCCATTGAGCCCATTTCTGTTTGACCTCGCCATCGAACCACTAGCGGTTGCACTTAGGAGTGCCGAAGAGCTCACGGGGGTTGTCAGGGGGGGCCAAAATCACAAACTGTCTCTATATGCGGACGACTTGATACTGTACCTGTCCGACCCTTGCACCTCTATTCCTAAGGCATTAGAAATTATCTCTAACTTTGGAGAGATTTCAGGCTACAAAATCAACCTTACTAAGAGTTTGCTCTTTCCTATTAATGACCAGGCTCGACAGATGTCTTTTGAGGCATATCAACTAAAAGAAACTCGCGACACTTTTACTTATCTTGGCGTTTCAGTAACCAGCAAGTATAGGGATTTATTTAAGCATAACTTTAAACCAGCCCTGGAAAGGGCCAAACAGGACATTTCCCGTTGGTCAGCGCTGCCTATATCGCTTGCTGGCAGGGTCAATTCTGTCAAGATGATAATTATGCCCAGATTCTTATTTTTGTTTCAAACAATACCTGTTTTATCCCAAAGTCTTTTTTCAAAGATCTTGATAAAGCTATTTCTACCTTTATCTGGAACAAGACCATCCCGCGAATAAGGAGGTCACATCTGGAGAAACAGAAAGAGGCGGGAGGCTTGGCACTACCAAATTTTTTACAATATTACTGGGCAGCTAATATTTATAAATTAATATATTAGGTCTCTGCGTCTAACGAGGGGGGTGGACCTGTATGGGTTGAAATGGAACAACATTCTGCTCATCCGGTGTCCCTACCTTCTTTAGTATGTGCGCCATTGCCACTCAGTAAGCAGCGCCTTACAAATAATCCTATTGTGAGTGGCTCACTTCGAATATGGTCCCAATTCAGGACCCACTTCAAACATAGACAGGCTATGTCCTCTCTCCCAATCTCGGCCAATGCACTCTTTCCACCCTCACTCATGGATACAGTATTTAAGTCATGGTTCAGGAATGGTCTGAAACGGGTGAAGGATCTTTTTAAGGATGGTGTGTTCATGTCATTTGAGCAGCTGGTAAATGAGTATAATATCCCCAGTTCGCATTATTTCAGGTATCAACAGGTGCGTGCCTTTGTTCGGAAACATTTCCCTTCCTTTCCATTACTCTCGTCAAATAACTGGATAGAGGAGTGGTTGGAGGGGGATCTAAATCAAAGAGGAGGAGTGAGCAGTTTATATGAGGATATTCAGATGATCGCCTCGCCGTCACTTAGTCATATTAGGGCAGGATGGGAGGGAGAACTAGGATTTAGACTGCCGGACGACTCCTGGCAAAGCGCAATTAAGAGAGTACATTCAACTTCGATTTGCATCAGACATGGTTTGCTTCAGTTTAAGGTGCTCCATAGGCTTCATTTATCTAGGAGTAAGCTTGCCAGGATATATCCAGATGTCGACCCGACTTGCTCCCGATGCCGTCAGGCTCCGGCTACCCTCTATCATATGTTCTGGGCTTGCCCAAAATTAATACAGTTTTGGTCTTTAATTTTTGACACTTTTTCTTACATTTGTGACAGAGAGATAAGCCCTGCCCCTGAAATCGCAATATTTGGTGTGACACCTGCTGGGATGATAATATCCGGTGCACAATCAGACGTCATTGCGTTTTCATCTCTATTGGCCAGACGTCTTATTTTGCGCAATTGGAAGTCAGATATGCCTCCCACACACAGGCGCTGGGTTGAAGATGTAATGGCACACCTGAAACTTGAGAAGTTGAAATACGCGATCAGGGGTTCAACCCAGAGATTTTATACGGTCTGGCAGCCATTTCTGGATTATTTTAACTTACAATTTCCTACTGGAAACACTGGGACATAATTGATTCACAAGCTCTGTAACAGGTCAGTTTATTTAATTTCATTTTATTTTTATTTATTTTATTATTATTTTTTTTTTATTTATTTTTTATTACATTGTCATTTATTATTATGGATGTTGAGGTTGCTGTATGGGGACTTGTTAAATGTTTTATAAGTGTTTACAAGACCCAATAAAAATATTTGAATAAAAAATGGGCTTCAACTGTCTCAACTGAGTTCCAATGAGATGGCTCTGTCCATTTCTTTTACTGTCTATGGCTGTGTCTTCTTAACAATGCAAATTAGATACAGTGTATAGAGATATTGTGTTGAATGGCACTACACATTTATGGCTATTTTACCCACATATTGCATAAAGTAAATTGTATATCAATTCATTCAGTTATATCTTTCATAATATTAGTAGGGAATCATCTTTATACAAAGTTTGTTAGAGAAAAAAAAAAGTGATCTTACAGAATAGTCCAACTGTGGTCACATCTCACTTCCTGTGTGCTTGAATGCTCAAACTGTGGTCACATCTCACTTGCTGTGTGCTTGAATGCTCAAACTGTGGTCACATCTCACTTGCTGTGTGCTTGAATGCTCAAACTGTGCACTGTGAAAAAAACCCCGTTAAATTTACAGGAAACCCCTGGCAGCTGTGGTTACCAGAGTTTTCCTGTTAAAAATACGGTAGCAACGTTTTAGGTTTTACAGACTTTTAACCGTATATAATTGTACAGCAATAAACCGTATTTCATTATCTGATATAATGTTAATTTACTGACCTTTTGAAGTATTAATATCTGTTTTTTTTACCATTGTAATACACTGACAGCCAACAATCACAGCAGTGATGAGTCAAATGGTCAACCAAAGCTCATGATAAGCAGCTCTTCCACAAGAAAGATAATACTAATAGCCAATAGGTCCTTCTCAAAAAAATAGCATATTGTGATAAAGTTCATTATTTTCCATAGTGTAATGATACAAATTAAACTTTCATATATTTTAGATTCATTGCACATTAACTGAAATATTTCAGGTCTTTTATTGTTTTAATACTGATGATTTTGGCATACAGCTCATGAAAACCCAAAATTCCTATCTCAAAAATTAGCATATCATGAAAAGGGTCTCTAAACGAGCTATTAACCTAATCATCTGAATCAACTAATGAATTCTAAACACCTGCAAAAGATTCCTGAGGCTTTTAAAAACTCCCAGCCTGTTTCATTACTCAAAACCGCAATCATGGGTAAGACTGCCGACCTGACTGCTGTCCAGAAGGCCATCATTGACACCCTCAAGCAAGAGGGTAAGACAGAAAGAAATTTCTGAACAAATAGGCTGTTCCCAGAGTGCTGTATCAAGGCACCTCAGTGGGAAGTCTGTGGGAAGGAAAAAGTGTGGCAAAAAACGCTGCACAACGAGAAGAGGTGACCGGACCCTGAGGAAGATTGTGGAGAAGGGCCGATTCCAGACCTTGGGGGACCTGCGGAAGCAGTGGACTGAGTCTGGAGTAGAAACATCCAGAGCCACCGTGCACAGGCGTGTGCAGGACATGGGCTACAGGTGACGCATTCCCCAGGTCAAGCCACTTTTGAACCAGAAACAGTGGCAGAAGCGCCTGGCCTGGGCTACAGAGAAGCAGCACTGGACTGTTGCTCAGTTTTGCATGTCATTCGGAAATCAAGGTGCCAGAGTCTGGAGGAAGACTGGGGAGAAGGAAATGCCAAAATGCCTGAAGTCCAGTGTCAAGTACCCACAGTCAGTGATGGTCTGGGGTGCCATGTCAGCTGCTGGTGTTGGTGCACTGTGTTTTATCAAGGGCAGGGTCAATTCAGCTAGCTATCAGGAGATTTTGGAGCACTTCATGCTTCCATCTGCTGAAAAGCTTTATGGAGATGAAGATTTCATTTTTCAGCACGACCTGGCACCTGCTCACAGTGCCAAAACCACTGGTAAATGGTTTACTGACCATGGTATTACTGTGCTCAATTGGCCTGCCAACTCTCCTGACCTGAACCCCATAGAGAATCTGTGGGATATTGTGAAGAGAAAGTTGAGAGACGCAAGACCCAACACTCTGGATGAGCTTAAGGCCGCTATCGAAGCATCCTGGGCCTCCATAACACCTCAGCCGTGCCACAGATTTTGAGATAGGAATTTTGGGTTTTCATGAGCTGTATGCCAAAATCATCAGTATTTAAACAATAAAAGACCTGAAATATTTCAGTTGGTGTGCAATGAATCTAAAATATATGAAAGTTTAATTTTTATCATTACATTATGGAAAATAATGAACTTTATCACAATATGCTAATTTTTTGAGAAGGACCTGGTAACATGTTGAAATTTAAAAAATGCAATAAGCATTAATTTAACAACATTAAATGTATAACATAAAACCCTAATGTACATAACTGATTAGAAAAAAACTAAGAAAATTATGAAGAAACAGTTATTTAAAAACAAAATACATCAAATGTGAAGTGTCACACAGGGAATTATGTGAATGTCAATTTACATTTTTTCACTGTAAATTATACAATGACTTATAAATGACTTATGACAATCCAAAAACTGTAAATTTAACGGTATTTTACAGTAAAATTACATTAAATGTACCATTATATATCACAGTTATTTACCGTATATAGTAAGGAAACTTTCTGTTAACCAATTAACAGTTTTTCACTGTAGCATTTTTACAGTCTTTTACCGTTAAAATCACGATCATTTTTTACAGTGTGGTCACATCTCACTTGCTGTATGCTTGAATGCTCAAACTGTGGTCACATCTCACTTGCTGTGTGCTTGAATGCTCAAACTGTGGTCACAGCAAAAGTAGTTTCAGAAAGAGTATTTCAACTAGACATATTTCAACAAGATATTTTCAGTCCAGTGTTGCAATTTAAAACATATTTCTACATCTTCACACGTCCTGAAACACGGAGAGCAATATGTCATTGCAATCAGTTGCTAACAACTACTGGTCTTGACATTACATTTTGTATAGCAGTGTTCAGATGCACAAACTTCAACTTCTACACGTCCAACATTTCAGGAGCACTGGTGGCAACAGCTTTTCCCCATCTTTAAAGAAAGAGAACACGGTCTGTCACGATGCTCTTCATCCTCTGTCTTACTAACTCTACTACATTAAAGCTATGGGTATGGATGAGATAGTTGACCTGACAAAGACAGAATATGATTGTAATTAAAAGATGCTATAGGCTTAAACATTGTAATCACATTTCCTTCTCTGTGGGCCTCTAGTCAGTTAAACTAGTGTAATAGCGTAGAGCTACGTCACACGTAGGCTCACTATTGGCCGACGCTGGTCATGTGTGTGATGTGTGTGACGTACAACAACAGAAGCGCTACGCCATTACACTAGTGAACTCACTCGAGGCCCACAGAGAAGGAAATTAATAGTTGAAATAAAGTCGTTATTTTTGTTGAGACATTTATATCTACATAACCGCGGGCACCCCCTTCTATGAAGGTCGACATATTGTGACGTCATGTTTCTACCGTAGCCGACAGCGAACACACAGCGCTACAGAGCGCGTTTCGTCACTACATTGAAAGAGAAGCCGCAGGAAGCTAGAAGCTAGCCATAAACACTGTGAGTAGTGACTTTTCCCTTGTCAGTGGTGTAAAATGTAGTTGGATTGTTTCATGTAACTTAGTTCTTCTCCCTCGCTGTGTTATGGCTTTGCTATGTGGGGATAAATGTGCTGGTTACGTTCGTGAGACAGCTGATTAGTACTCTTGTCATTGACCGTAAAACAGTAACGTTACAGGAATCACCAACCCGTCGATCACGGTCGACAAGTCGATCTTGGAAGCATTTTAAGTCGATCGCGAAGAGTTTTCAAAATCAGAGAAAAAAAGCCTATTGTGTGCAGTAAATGGTGTCTAGGGGATGCGGAGGCGCGCGCTGTTACAATCGAGACATTCTGCTGATTACTATTATTATAAGACCCTTGGTCCTCACCTGACCAAGGCTTTGTAAACTTTATCCATGATGTGGTTTATAATGGACTGTGGTACAGAAACAGTGACAATGTTACACACTCTTGGCTTACTCTGGCTATTCTCTGCCGTCTCAGACGACGATATGTTTGTCCCGTTTTAGCCATAGTAGCTTCTTCGGAAGGGAGGGGTGAGCGGTGGGCTGAGCCCTTAGTGCAACTCGCAGCCGAACCGCTAGATATCGCTAAAAATCACACACTGCACCTTTAACACATTACATCAGCTGAATACATGTCTGAAACATTTGACTGAGAAAATGCATCCATTTACATAACTTAATAAAAACAATATTTTAGTGTAAACTCAAAATGAACACTATAACCATGTTACTGGAGCCAATTTGAATCGAATTAAACGCATTTCACAATCACCACGTGTTACAGCGTTCACCAAATGCATCTCGCACCAACCAGCAAGCGTCAATAGTAGCAGAAGAGAAAACCTGCGTAATATCAAAATACTACTGTTATTGTGTCACGAAATGTAATTTTAATAGTGTTTCAGGTGAGAATGTAATTGTTTAAAGCTCAAATCTGTGGTTTATTTATAAAGACAGCGCCTATTTGAAAAATGTATCTGACGTTTTCGGAGTTGTGAGATCCAGGCGATCACCGGGAGTTCAGCGCTCATTAACCCCGACTGGAACAGCTTTTCCTCGGCTAGTGCTTCTGATGTCTGCCGCTGGCTCTGATGTCTCTAGTCTGGTTAAACATGAGATATAATTTGTCTTGTGTATAAGTCGATCTTTGGTATCATTAATCTATAGTTAGTTCCATGGCAAATCATTTTGGCTGAGGCTCAGACTGGCAGCTGCCAGCCAGCCATTGACAGGTCACGTGACCTGCCAGTGGCGGCTCCTGCCAGCCAGCTGAAGATTGAACCCCTATTTAGGCTATTTAACTTGAACTTTGTAGCCTATTAGAGAGCTGACTTATGTTTGACTGAATCGTTTGCTTTATTTCTCATTGTATAGCTTCTTATTAGGCTACGTATACTTTTATACTGGATATTATTGATCATTAAAACTTTTTTATATTATTTTACAATACATTCTCTTCACTGTATGTACATGTATAATCAAATAAAATGACACAACCCTGTCTCTGTTTGTTAAATGCCAGTTTTAATGATCAATAATGTTTCATATTTATTAAATGAAAACCAAATGAAGCAGGGTTGTGTTATATTTCGTGTTGTTATATGCAGTGAAGATAATCAATGTGCGTTGCCTGAACCACATTTGCAGGCAGAGTGGTGTTTTATTATTTCGTTTTATTGTTGATGAAAAGAGGCAGAGTTGTGTTTTATACCATACTTCGTTTTATTGTTGCCTAAAATAAAGAGATAACCGGAGTAGCCAGAGCGTGCTGAGTGACGCGATCAAGAACGCGCTGTTCCATTTGCAGAATAACCGGACCCGCGTCCTCTCGTCCTCGGGAGTTCGTTCTCCTGAGTCGAACTTGGCGAGTCTGAACTACCAAGGACGCACGTCCGAAGTTTGCGTACTTGGTATTGAGAAACGGCCATAGTCTCAGTTTTCATAATAAAAGTCCCGTTTTCTCACAACAACAAACTATATTCTTACACTAATCCTGTAACGATTTACTTTCAAGTCCCACATTTCTTACAATTCACATAAGTAACAATAAACTTTTTCTTAATGTATAACAACTTTACACAAAATGTGCACATACTTTGGGGTGTCACACATACCTTGTACAGCAATATAATCCAGTTTGCACGCTACTCAAAAACGGTGTGCTTCCCTAATACCAAATACACACCTGTTGTCTTCTTCTTCTTCTGATTTTTTTTTAATGGCGGTTGGCAAACCATTTTTAATGTGCATTACCGCCACCTTCTGAAATGGAGTGTGGATCAATATAGCCTTCTTTACTCACTACTAATTAATTAATTAATTAATTAATTAAATAAAATACATAAATATCTAATAAAATTATGAATTTTATTCATTTTTGGCCTACCTATCGTTCACATCATTATTAATATTAATTGAACAACAACTAAACTCATAACCTTCTAATGAGGCCAGTTTTTCCCAAAAAATGAAATATTGCTCTATTATACTCCACATGCCCTGAATTCAGTTGTAAAATGTCCTTAATTTCAAATCTAATTTTTTCTTTATTTAGCCTATCTTTCAGATATATCATTTCCTGCTTATACCTACAACAACTAATAATTATATATTCTAATGTTTCACTACTATTACACTGCTCACACAACCCAATTTCATGCTTCCCTATTATTTTAAGCGTATACTATTTAATCCAGTATGCCCAAATTTCATTCTCGAAATAATGTCCTCTTCCTTTTTATTTCTATTATTTTCTCTCATTCCTCCTATACCTTCTTCTGGATACTGTAGAACATTCTCGCTTTTGTTTCCATATTCCACTCCTCCTGCCACTTCTTTTTCATTTCTGCTTATGCTTACTATAACTACTTCCATACTCTGTTTTTTTTTTGTAGCATTTTTTGCATATTTGTCTGCCAATTAATTTCCGACTACTCCTATATGGGCTGAAATCCAGATAGTAGGGGAAAATACAATGGAAGTCAATGGGGTCCATCACCTGTTTGATTCCAAACATTCTTCAAAATATCTTCTTTTGTGTTCAGCAGAAGAAAGAAACTCATACAGGTTTGGAACTTAAGAGCGAGTAAATTATGACAACATTTTTGGGTGAACTAAAGAGATGTGCTTTATCTGTGTGATCTCTCTTGATTTATTATGAGGTAGGGCTGTTTTCGCCAAATAACCAAATTCAGATAAATTATTTTCCTGTCTTTTATTAAAACTGCAAGTATATGCATATCTGAGGTACATCATAATGTGTGGATCTGATTGAAGATCCGAAGCTTTTGTTCATCTGATACATCAAACCTGCAATCTCAACTAATTAATATTGTGTAATTGTAGCATACTTAAAACGCTTGAAATATCAGTTAGCATAAATACCAGCATAAATAAGTAAATATTAACAATTACATTTTTGTGTTGTAAAAGTGTTAATCTACATTATCATGAAATAAATTCAAGTCTGATTTTTAATCCATGTTATTGTTGTTTTTTTACAGGAATTTTAACAACCATTCTTTGGGCATTTACTTTTATATTCAAACAGCAGATTAATTATGTAGCATCTTAAACTGTACATTAATTATTTAACCTATATGATATATTACTCTGGCAGAGTGAAGTGAAGTTGATGAGAAAACAGTCAAAGCTGTGGGGGAAAGTGGGACAAATATATTTATTTTCTTAAAACAATAAATACTATAATAAATGAAGGACTGAATCTCTCTTCATACAATATCTTATCTAATCCACAGACAGCATGAACACATTATATTGACAAATGTATTAATGTATTTTACACATAACTGGAAAACAAAAATCTCTACAGTCTGCCTGACTTTAATGCAACAAGAGTCATTTGATCCACAATCTGAAAATATTAAACCACATGAAATGTTTTTTTTTTCTTCGTTCACACTTACTACGGATAGACAATCAGATATGCATAAAAATCAGATTTGGATTGTTTGGACACGTGTTTGGAACAATGTTTTAAGACACTCAGGAATCCTTGAGAAGAGATTCAGCATTTTCTCCACAATCGTTCACAGTGACGGACACACAATCACTGCAATTGTTTTTCCACTTTTTTTTGTAGACTCTGGATCTGTAAAGAAAACAACAGAAAACTGTCCTTAGGAACAAAGTGAAATATGGAAAAAGAGCTGAAAGATTCCCAGAGAAGTGAAGAGCTTCATACCTGGAGACAGCAGGAGTTTCTTCTTCTTCTTCTTCTTCATCCGCTGGCGTCTTACTCTTCTGAAAGTCAACATAAACCAAATGAAAAGGTGCTAAAGTCAAAGCTTCAGTTTTGATACAGTTTTATATTAATTTATACAGTTTAAAAACAGTTTTTGACATTATTTTAAAGTCCCCCTGTGGTGAAAATCAGGTTTTTAAAGTTTATATGTCTATGTGGTGTTTAAAAAAAAAAATGTTTTTAGACAAACCATGTGTAAATCCATAAGTCGACAGCATTGCTGAGTATTTTCTCCTTAAAACTGCCGTGAACCAAAGACAGTCTCAAAAACACGAAATCGCTGGTGTTTCTGACCTATCTCACGACCTCACTCGTACAAATTTGTACGATTGTCTAAACCCACGTGACCCACGGTGTAGGGGCGGGGTCAGGGGTAGGTCATTCGTACGAATTCATACGAATTAGCCACCTCGTAAAATTCGTACGAATTGCCGTGAAATCGGGTTGTTCTGACGCATCATCATTCTGACATTAATATTTTTGAATTAGCCTACACTTAGATGAAAAATGTATAAGTCCTAAAATTAAGATTTCATTTTTAAGAGTTTCCACATTAGAATCAGCTTTTTGGCAAAAAGTGAATACAGACTCATAAATGCTCATATTCATAAATAAAATAATAAATGTAATACTTGCCCTCCTGAGTTTCCAGAAGTAAACACCCCCCGAGACGACAATAACTAGAGGCATTAAAGCATAAAGCCAGTGTAGTTGAGAGGAGCTGGGAGGGTTTGGGCTGGAGGAGGAGTGTGGAGGAGATATACTGGAGGAAACTGGAGCTTCTGGAAGAGACAACAGCAACAGAAAATGTTGGACGGTTATAAACTGCAAGTCAAATGACTCTTATCCTGACCATCATAAACCTGATTCTGCACATTACAGGCAAACAGTAATATACTCACTGTTGACCACAAGTGTAGCGGTCACCTCACACACTTTCGCTCCAGTGTAGACTTCTGCTTTATAGAGTCCTGATCTGGAGATGCTGATATTCTGAATGATTACAGACAAACGATCTTTTCCAACTATCAGTGTAACTCCAGGTGAGGGAGGATCATCATAGACCCAAGGCTTCTGCGCAATAACAAAGGGCTTTTTTTCATTGCGGTCTTTTTTAAAAGAAATCTTCACTTCATCTGCTTTCTCCACTTCATCGATGTCGAAGGATATGGTCACATTCTGTCCATCGGTCGCCTCGAACTTCGATCCAGCAACAGCCAGAACTGCAAATCAGAATTAGGTATACTGTATTACAATAATGAGGAATAAACGGACAGTTCCGTTTCTTTTGGTTATACGAGTATCCGCAGATTAATCAACAGTTTATCTCAGACTGAGCTCCTGCTTATCGCTCTTGCAGGAGTAGATGTGATTTTGCGCGACACGTGTGTGAGAGATAGTAGGCTACTAACGTGGTTGAACTACCAACGCGTTGGTTGGGTATTTTCTGCGCTCGAGCTACAACATGACGGCTGCGCAAATTTAAACGCCAATCACTTTTTTAGGTTGTAGCCTATTTCTTATTGTGGTAGTAGGCTAGGCTTTTGTAATTTCAGGGGGGAATAGTCTAACGGAGTGTCTCTTTTAACATTAAGCGCGAATAGCCCGTATTCACAGAATGACGGTTATTGGGACACAAAACTTTGGAAGATGTCATTTGACAGCGGTACCCAGCAAGCAATAGCCGTCATTTCAACGTCTCGGTTAAATATAGACCCGATATAGTCCGGCTATGTGTAACCCACTTTTAGCCCAAATAACATTTAATCTGGATAAATTTATTTTTTTCCAAAATAACTTGTGAGATGTATGATATTCCATCATGTAAGCAAAGTCAACTGTCATTACAAAGTGTTTGGTTTGCTTTATTTTACATGTTATATATGTAGGCTGTGCGTAGCCACGATTTAGCTCGTATTCAGACCCGGCTATTGTAGCCCACTTTTAGTCAAAACTGAGTAATTGTAGTTTTTTGCCAGGCAGTGCATTAAATGGTTGATATTCCATCATGTTCGCATTTGTAATGATATCTGCAAGGTTCAATGTGTCATTTCACGACATGGTCGATCTGTAGTCACGATTTAGCTCCGAATTGGACGGGCTATATGCGGTCTACTTTAGCCCACCTGGCGAAATCAAAGCAATCTGGTCTACGTACGGCTTGGCTATAGCCATGATTCATACCAGCGAAATAGTACCTATAAGAATATTTGTCTTAAAAATGTTTTTGCTCACACAGCTTAATGTTTGCTGCCTGTCACACATAAACATAACATTCATACACAATCTACGATATGACAGTCTATCATTTCAAATTAAATCAAATGCAATTGCATTTCTCAACCGCTAGATGGCACAATCAAAACACTACTGAGACATGACTACTGGCGGCATTGCGCGACTAGATCACTTTAACCAGATCTCGCGATAAACATTTCTGCCATTTTCAATTTTATTTTACACGAGGCAGCTGTCGGAGAGCAACGGGTGAGCGACCCTCTGAAAACCTTCAAATGTATACTTCGATCTTGTAAGTATGCGTGTTATTTTTGTTAGGCCTATGTTCATTGTTTAAATAAGTTAGTTGTTATAATGTGTAGAAACCGTGACATTTTAACATTACCATTGCAGAGTAGGCTACTATTTTTCTGCAACAAGTTAACGTTACCTGCACGTGTTATTGCAACTGTGTGCCCTTAATCTAAAATGAATCTAAATTCAAGGTGGTAAGCATGAAACTATTAAAACCTTTACTATTTTATTTGTATTATTATTAAAGATACCAATATATTTTTGTTTTTAGATTAGAGTAAGAAATAATAGGTTTTGATTTAATGCAAATTTTCGAAGTATACTTTACATAAAACTTAACAGCAACATGAAAAGAAATGATAAAAAAATATTTTTTCCTTTCCAATTAATAAAAGGTAGTGGCAAACAGTAAGGTCAGCTCTGGATGGTTCATAATGCACCAGAAGATTAGAAATTCACTTTGGCCTTAATTTAATTATTGATATTAATTTATTAATAATATTGATATAAATTGTCTATATTGATATAAATTATATAGTCTCAATCTATATTCCATTAACTCTATATTGGCCAACTCTAGTGTGCATCCTAGCAAAAGTGAATGACTGTAATTAAAATGATTGTCAACAATGCTTTTCTTGAGCAATAATTTTTTTCTTTTTCTCATTTGGCAGACGCAGTGATGACCAACTTTCCTTCGGCGACTGAATGGGAAATAAAAAATGCAATTTCTGGTCATTTTAAACAAGCACCAGGGAGAGCAGGGGGTGGTGGTTATGGATATAAAGCTAACAATTAATTCTTAAAAATTTTAGTATCTTAAGTTGTTTTACATATTTTTTTATTTGTTCATTTTTATGTTTAAATGTTGTCCAAGTTGTTAATATAATTGTTCTAAATAAATCCTTTATATTCAATTAGTTTGGATGGATTTTCATTTATGAGAACCTGTTGTATTTGAGTGAAAAGAATCCTTATGCCTCATTTTGTTGTCTATTACATGTATATGTAGTGTAATTGATGACTAGTCTATTCTTGGGCTATGGTTAGACGTCTATTAGATTTTCACTGACAGCCCAAAATTAGCCTCGTTTTAGCCTAGACCCATATTGACTGTCTATTAGACGTATATATGTAGTCGTTTAATAGCTGTCTAATTGATGACTAGTCTATTCTTGGGCTATGGTTAGACGTCTATTAGACGTATATATGTAGTCATTCAATAGCTGTCTATTCTTGGGCTATGTTTAGACGTCTATTAGATTTTCACTGACAGCCCCAAATTAGCCTCGTTTTAGCCTAGACGTCTGGGCTGTGTTTTGACGGCTATTAGACGTCTATTAGACGCAAAATTGCTTGCTGGGTAGTGTTGCGTTAAAACTCGTGTCGGAGAGTTTTAATGCCTTTTGCCGAACGCGCTCTACTTTCCACATCACATCAGCTCGAAAAGCCATTTATTTTCAATAAAAATCAAGGAAATATGCGAAAAGTGGAAATAAAGTGTCTAACGTGTGTTTAATAATAAAGTGTTTAACAAGTAGGGACCTATAAAGGCGACATCCATTTATTAATTTTATTAGGCCTACATATAATAATAATTTACACTGTTATTTCTGCGTTTCATGTAGCCTATATCAATAGTTTATCTGCCACTATTTAGGCTACGTATCTTCCACTATTTAGCCTACGTATCTTCTAACTTTTTCCACTATTGCAAATAAAATAGCCTACTATTTTTTCAAAATAGCCTACTATTGAAAAAGCTATTTTTCATAGTATAAATAGAATATGTCGACATTTTCACGTAATGTAAATAGAAACTATCGCTATTTAAACTTAAATAATACAGACATAATTGACATGGGGGACAAAACTCCCGGTCATCCTTTACATACCTGAAATAAGTGCCAAATTGACAGCGACAATGGTTTTCATCTTTTGCACAAGTAATATCCAAGTCTGCTCGAAGATGAATCCCCGTTTGAGTTTCTTCAGCATACCGGGTTGCTTTATATCTCCACAATTCTCGGGTTTATGAATGCGTCATGAATGAGTAAGCGGCTTTTCCGACACCGAAAATCTCAGACACCGAACATTTCTCAGACACCGAATATTTCTCAGACACCGAATATTTCTCAGACACCGAAAATCTCAGTCTGAGAGATTTCCGGGCGGAGCTTAAATATGAGAGCTTCCTGTTTAAAGCGCCACTGAACATATTAGTGCACGCACCTCGGCTGACATAAAGGTAATTAGCATATGTTTCAGAGTTAAACGAAGTTAAGCTTATATCTAACTGTTATTCATGCACAATAGTTTGCATGTATATTGTGTTATGTGTCGTGTGTTAGCAATGTTTAATACGATTACAGCCAATAGTCGTTAGGATAGCCTACGCTAAACGAGCCAACGTTGAAATAGCATATTTTTATGTTTCTGTTTAACCTTGATATTTTAACACGTATCGTTTTATAAGTTCGTCCAAATATATGGTGATAGCATAATAATATTAATTATAAACTAAAACTCCTGTGGTGAATGCAGCAGTAAAGTTGGCAGAATCACTTTTAAGACTCGGATTTCTTATTATGTTTTCAAAATTGCACACTTGCTATAGCCAAGCCGTACGTAGACCAGATTGCTTTGATTTCGCCAGGTGGACTAAGACCGCATATAGCCCGTCCAATTCGGAGCTAAATCGTGACTACAGATCGACCATGTCGTGAAATGACACATTGAACCTTGCAGATATCATTACCAATGCGAACATGATGGAATATCAACCATTTCATGCACTGCCTGGCAAAAAAAAAACTACAATTACTCAGTTTTGACTAAAAGTGGGCTACACTAGCCGCGTCTGAATACGAGCTAAATCGTGGCTACGCACAGCCTACATATATAACATGTAAAATAAAGCAAACCAAACACCTTGTAATCACAGTTGACTTTGCTTACATGATGGAATATCATACATCTCACAAGTTATTTTGGAAAAAAATAAATTTATCCAGATTAAATGTTATTTGGGCTAAAAGTGGGTTACACATAGCCGGACTATATCGGGTCTATATTTAACCGAGACGTTGAAATGACGGCTATTTGCTTGCTGGGGGGTTTTGGGGCGGGGTCAGGGGTAGGTTATACGAATTTGGCAAAGTAAAATATATACGATTAAGCAAACAATTTATGAATTTGTACAAGTGTGGTTGTATGAATTCAGCCACCTCGTAAAATTTGTACGAATTGCCGTGAGGTACGCACCATCTTAAACTTTAAGGGTTCGCCTAAAAGATCAAATATAAAATGACTGATGTCATTCTAAACCTCTACGTTCTGCACAAAATTAAGAGAAATTTTAAAAATGGTGACCATTGACTTCCATTGTTTGGATAAACAAAAAAGCAAACAATTTTTTTATATTTATGCATTTGGCAGACACTTATCTAAAGTGAAGAGGTACACATTTGATCAGTTCTTGCTTTCCCTTGGGATTGAACCCATGACCTTCATTGATAGAATTTCTCAAAATATGTTCTTCCGCGTTTCATTTTTGGGGCTATTCAGAACTCATTGTCTCATTATAAAACTCCAGTTTGTATGTTTCAGCCAATGAAAGCCATGGCATCTCCATTCAGATCCCTTGTGGAAGATTATCCAAGATACCTCAAATCATTCGAGCTCTATCGCGAGCGCTCATCTGAGCACCAGTGCATGCAGGACTTCATTCATAATACACAACCACACATACTAGCAAGGTGTTTTATCCTTCTTGATGATAAATGTCATATTAATTTAGCCTGGCAGATTAACCAAAGACAAGATATAATAATATTATCTTATCATATTCTCTCTCGCTCTCTGCAGCATTGGAGGGGGAAGACCCATTCTCAATGTTTTAGGAGTTGGGAGTGGAGCAGGTACACTGTTTATAATAACTGAAATGTTAACACTTTACAATAAGGTTCATTAGTTAACATATTAACTAACCATGAGCAATATATTTGTTATAGTATTTTTTAATCTTTGTTAATGTTACTTAATAAAAATACAGCTGTTCTTGTTAGTTCACAGTGCATATTAAAATGTTGTTAACATTAGTAAAATGTATTAGTAAATGTTGAAATTAACAAAGAGTAATAAATGCTGTATAAGTGCAGTTCATTATAGTCCACGCTACTATAACTAATGTAGTTAACTAATTTTAACTGATTAACTTTATTGTAAAGTGTTACAACTGAAATATTAAATTTCTGTTTATATCATTTCATATATCAGATTTGAATAACAGTGTGAATTCTCATCTCATTTCCAGGTGAGATTGATCTAGAGTTGCTCGCTCAGCTACACCTGAAACATCCACATGTTAAAGTCGACAATGAAGTGGTGGAACCAAACATTGACATGCTCCACAAATATAAAGGTACCAATCATTTTATTGATGCTCATGTAAGCTTTTCACGATGTGTGCTGTTTTTCTATATTTTATTCTTTATTTCAGTTCGGGTATCAACCACTCCAGATCTTGATCACATTAACTTTACATGGAACGAGATGACAGCATCTGAGTTTGAAAAACACTGGCAAGAGAAAACCCCTGGGAAAAAGATGGATTTCATTCACATTATACAGGTTTTGACTTTTTCATTCATTTTATCAACGTTGATTAAAGTTATATTATTGAGGTCTGTGTATCAAACATGTTTTGTTATGTTTGTAAAATATTAATATCAGTCTGTTCAACAGATGCTGTACTATGTCAAAGATCCAGCGGCCACTGTCTCATTTTTTCGGAGTCTGCTAAACAAAGATGGGAAACTCATGATCATTCTGGCGTCAGGTACAGTTAGAGTTGGGAATCGAAAATTAATTCAAAATCTAGAATAGGATACTTAAAGCGGAAATGAAGCAGTCAAGTTTACATTATTTATTTATATTTATATATAACAAACACGATTAATGCAACCATTTTAAAGAAGAAATAATGTTTTGTTATATCTTTAAGGCCATGTGTGTCATCAGGGGGTTGGTTTTTGACGTAAATATAGTAGAGAACTGAGAGGGAAAGTTAAAGACAGAGACATTAAAGATGGAAACTAAAGCCACAAACCACATCAGAAGACACTCTTATCACACTATTGTTTTCCTCCAGGGAAAACTGAATGTGAAGAGACTCTAGTGTAAGTTGAAAACTGAAACTCTCATATAACCCTGGCCTAGCACAAAGGTATAGAAAAGCCAGATGAAGCAGAGACTATTGCCAAGCATTTTGAGTAGATTAGCATCCTCATAGCCCCGTAACACAGCTCACAGTGAAAATGCATAAAAACAGCTAAGTTAAAGTGACAACTGATGACATACAGGCTTTCTATACAGTTACAAAAATAAAACTTCCTGATTGAAATTTATACATATGTTTTTATACCGTTTTTTTTATACATAACAATTTTGAGTTCTCTGGATTTCCATTACATTCTTTTTGTTTAAAGGGATACTCCACCCAAAAATGAAAAATTCTGTCATCATTTACTCACCCTCAAGTTGTTGCAAACCTGTATTAGTTTCTTTCTTCTGCTGAACACAAAGGAAGATATTTTGAAGAACGATTGGAACTTTGGCACCATTGACTTCAGTAGTATTTTTTTTTCTACTATGGAAGTCAATGGTGCCAAACAACTGTTTGGTTCCAATCGTTCTTCAAAATATCTTCCTTTGTGTTCAGCAGAAGAAAGAAACTCATACAGGTTTGCAACAACTTGAGGGTGAGTAAATGATGACAGAATTTTAATTTTTGGGTGGAGTATCCCTTTAAGTGATTTTTATGTTTTGTTTTGAGATCCACTCACCACCCTCTATTTATTGTTCAAATCATCCATGAATGTATGTTTTATATATATATATATATTTATTTTAGGGAGTTTAGTCTCTGTTTGCCACCAGGAATTGCTTTATGAACTACAACACAAATACACCAATACACTGTCCTTAACCCACGCAATGGCCTATGCCATAACCAAGACAGTCTCTATCAGTCTCTGTGGTGGTTTATGTACGCATGTTGGATAGCGTTTTTCCTCACATGGCATCTCCTCACTGTCTGCTGAAACAGTGCTGGTTTCTGTAAGGGTTGCAGATGGAGATGATACTGGGAGGTGAGGACTATGACTCTGAACATTTATTCTTGGAGATGATAGTGGCTCTATCGGAGTGACAGAAGAATCAGCAGACTGTTGGGAGCTTTTCTGCACTGTTCAGTCCACTTTTCCTTGGCTGATCAGCATGGCGCCACCATAATGTGCCACCCGGGAGCTCAACCCTGTATGTCAATGGTCCAGTTTGCTCCTTAACTACAGCCATGACCCACCTGCGAATACAATTAGCTTACCTGCTGTTAACAGGACGCTCCAGTGTCTCCACACGTCCACCTCCCGACATAGTATGCTAAATGTACACCATAGGGATGCAGGAGTGACTACTTAATACATTGTCCAGCAGTGGGTTTGAGCAGAGACACATGGAAAGGTGGAGCAATACGATAGTGATTAGGTAGGGCAAGACGGAAAGAAACAGGTGTGATTTGTTGAATTATTTGAAATGGACCGACGTACCTGGACTGAGTTTCTTGCAGGGAAGTCAGAGATGTAAGCCTCTTGTGGATAACCACACCCACTGGCCAGGACTCAACTCAGGACCTGGACACGATGTCGATCAGCCTGTTCTCTTTATCGATGAATCTGGAGTAACCAGTCAATAACAGTCAGGAACATTCGTGGGTTCTCCAGACAAAGGGAATGGGGTAGTTGAAATGCATTGAAAAGGGGTCAAACCAGTAGAGAGTTTTTGAATGGAATTAAGGGGCTACTCGGCTCATATCAGGTAGCGACTCCAATCATTCTGATGTTGATTACAATAGGGCCGAAGGAAACGGATGAGTTCTTGGTTTAATCTTTCAGCTTGGCCATTGGATTGAGGGCAATACCCAGACGTTAGGCTAACATTGACATCAAGTGATTTGAAGAATGCGGACCAATCTTGTGATGTAAACTGGGAGCCACTATCGGAAACTATGTCCTCTGGTAATCGGTAGAATCGGAAAACCATGTTGCATTAGTTCTGCTGTCTGCAGAGCGGTGGGAAGTGTGGATATTTTGGATGGCTTTCACTAACTCCTCTGTGAGGGATGTAAGGCGATTCAGCTGGTGTTGATTGCTGTAAGTTGACTAGCCTAGGCAGAAAACGCTGCAGTCAAATGGGACACAGCCGCTGGATCATGGGAAGGCGAGGTCTTCTGTAACGAGGCGTCACTCGAAGTGGGATCCATAAGCAGGCTTTTATTAAGATCATGATCAAACAGGCAAAGGTCAAGCACCAGTAACTTAGAGGATACAATCGAGGTCGATAAGGAGGCAGTAAGTCAGGGCACCCGGGGGAACAGTCAAGAATGAGAGACAATGCAGATAATCCAAAAGGAAGGGAGCAGTGATTCATAAACGATAACAGGCAGGCAAAAACAGGAATGACCGCTCAGAAATGTCAACCGTAGTAAAACAAGACCTCGCAAAGATTGATGGTTAAGAGACAGTTTAAATAGACCAGGCTACAGCTGAGCAATGTGATAAGTGCAGGTACGGGGCTGATGGGAAATGTAGTGTGTATGTGAAAGAGTCAAAATTCGGGTGAGGGAGCCCTCTGACGGCCGGAAGGGGGAACTATGGAGTTCGTCTCTGTAGCTATATGTTTCCATCCACAAGTTTTTATCCGAATTAAGTGATATCGAATGAAAAATGCCTTATGGAAACAGTAAAATTCGATTGAATTTCATGAATATCGACTCAAATAAAATGCGTTCGGTCTCATCGGATTTGATCTTGATCGATATACGGCTTATGCAATAAACGCGGATGGAAACGTTATGGCGCGATCCATTTTGCCAACAAAACTTTGTTAGCAAATGTTTGCTTTAATGTTTTGCAATTCAGTGAGAAAATGAATGGAAACACCTTAAAATGTCTCAAATCAATTCGATATACCAATTTTATCGCAAAACAGCATGTGACGTCATTACGCACAGGCACAGGTTTTATTCGCTTTAAAGCCGTAGGATGGAAACACACTTTCACCAGCTTTATTCGCATGAGTCTTTTTTTACCGAACTTCAGATAATTCGATTGACAAGTGGATGGAAACTTGGCTTGTGACAATTAGTAAGTTGTTCTTTAAGCTGCGTTTGTTAATGGTATTCAGCTGCAACATAATGTTTTGCAAAAAGACACAGAATAAATAAATTAAAGAAATAAAGATAAATATTGGAAATTGGAGTTGGAATCGCTTAAATTCAAATCCAACCCTATACAGTAGATGCTCTTAGATTAAAACTTGGCTTTGGGTCAAAGGTTTAACTCAACTATGCTCAGATTTAGAGAAAATGGAGTATAAAAACTGAAATCATATCAATCAAAAACCATTTTGTTTATGTACTGGGTTTCACATTTGTTGGGCAGTACAGTGGGGTCCAAAAGTCTGAAACCACAAGTGAAAATGTTTCTGGATTTCCTTTTTTTTTCTGTTCTAAGGGAAAATGACCTTAGTTTTGCTTCTGCTCTTCATAGGTGAGAGTGGATGGAGCAAATTATGGACGACCTATAAAAAACAGCTCTGTAACACTGAGAACAGCCAGTGTGTCACTACAGGAGATATGAAGACCTTCTTCGATTCTGAGGGCATCCCCTACCGTAACTATGAGCTTCTGTCCGAGATGGACATCACCGAGAGCTTCACTGAAGGGGATCCGGTGGGAGAACTGATGCTGGATTTCCTCACCGAGGTGAGAGAGTTCAGTAAAAATGCTCCGAAAGAGCTGAAGAAAGAAGTGCTGGACTTACTGAGACATCCCGACTGCAGTAAAGAGGTGGACGGCAGGATCCTTTTCAACAACAACACGGAAGTATTAGTGGTTGAGCCGTAAATGTAAAGCATTAGCTTTATATCTCACCTCTACAAGATCTTTGCAGTTAATATTCAGTCTTCTGAACCGTTTTGAGTTCCCTGATTGTCCTCAACAATATTGAAAGACCATATGACTTTTCAAGTAAGTCATGTTTTGTTGCTGAGGTGGTGAATAAAGTAAGAAATATCTTGATTTTTCAGTTGTTGTGACTTATTTTAAATAATTTTAAGTAATTTTGTGGCCCCCTTTGGAGGTTTGCTGAGGAGATTACTGGTTGAGAGAACACTGGTCTATTGGAAGTATATGCATTTTCACACTTTTAGAAACGATCTGTTTCTGTACTGATTTCAGCAGAGATGATTTGAAAAGTAACATTAGCATTAGCGTGATGTTCATGCACCATTTGTAGTCGGTTTACAAGGGTAAACATGGGAATGAGGCTCATTCTGAATTCTTGCCTTTACCCAAAATCACAGATGCATTAGTAGAAATTATGTGAAGAATGAACAATCATCAAACAGCACCTGCCACTAGTTTAGAGATGAGATTCCCCAGTGATGCATAATTGAATGAGTATAATGAACACATCCTAAAAGAAAACAACAGTAGACTTTATTAAGAAGTTTGAATCGTGACACATGATTATGTGCATGTGCTCAGTGGTTGACCAAGTAATCAAGCAGAAAGAATTTTAACAATTAGATTGCACATATTATTTTATAACATTGTAATACACAGCTGTCCCCAGAAAGATAGTCACCCTAATTTGTCATAATTTGACATAAAATGTTGATAAAACGGTGCTGGGAAATCTTTTCAATTATCTCAGTGGCTGATATACGTGGTAACCAATAATTTTGTCTGTAAAAAGTTGGACTTAAAGGGATCATATAATGCCATTTTCATACAAGTTAATTTGATTCTTTAGGGTCTAAATGAAAAGTTTGTAATATAGGGGAGAGCGGGGCACAACCTAACGCATTTTGGTTTTGGCTCAATTATTAAAAAAATTATTAAGTTAGATTCAACTTTTTTTTACACAAGCAACATACACATCTCTGCTACAAATGAACACTTAAAGTTTTTTTCTAGGACCTACCATTGTCGTACTGTTGCACTGAAAGTGACAGAAGTGCAAATGTTACAACTTACCCCATATGCGGGGTTAATTGTAACAGACAGAGGGGTTAGTTGTAACACTTGTGTGTAACACACATAATTCAGTACTATTTTATTTGTATAGTTTGATATTGTTTGTGCATCTATATAGATAGATATCCATACATCCATCCCTCATCCAATCATCCTTCTATTATGGATCAATATCATGGATAGAGACCTTACAGTCTATGGTAGAGACATAGAAAAGGGCAGCACAGTTTTGCAATAAATAAATAAATAAAATCATCAAATATTGTAATTGCAATTGAATTAGATTTGTGTGTGGCATTTGCATGTAAAATTATTATTATTAATTAACAGTAATAATAATACAAATGAGCTTAAAATAAAAATTTAAAGGGTTTATTGCATTAAAAACAGGCCATATTTTTAATAAATAAACAAGTGATCAATGCATGGTAAAATAAATTTTAAACATTTTAAATTCCAACATTGTTTGTAAAAGTCCAACAACGTTAAATATATAAATAAATACTCAAACCTGAAAAGTTGTGTGGCTCCCTGTTTTCATTTGATTATCATTGTACACTTAGCGGCTTAGTTGTAACACTGTGCTACAACTAACCCCGCTGTGTAAAACATATTTTAAGCCTAGCTAACAGTTGCTAGGAGTTGCTGACATGTTTCAAAACGGTGCTATGTTTTAGCAAACAAGACAGTGATTAAGGCAATATAAAGTTAGATTTGAAAACGTACACACCCAACTCAGAAACCGAAAAAAACCTATGATGAAAAAATGTACTTGCATGGTGTCAAAACACTCTTTGTCCAGTATCTTCACGAAATATTATCAAAACTTTCCACAAATTCGCGGGAGACCGTCTTCTGGCAGCGAGAGAAAAAGAGCGGAAACACAACCGGCTTGATCCTGACTAACTATGGAAAAGGTCCGTGTTACATTTAACCCCGCGTTAGGTTGTGCCCCGCGCTCCCCTACCTTAATTAAAAATTCTCATTAGTATTGTAAGAAAACACTTATTTTACCTGGTCAAAAACAGCTCTGTTTTCAGCACGGAGTTTAATATGCCTTTTAAATGATAATGAGCTTCGCTCACTCCGCCACTCTGTTCTGCAGGCGTTTAGACACAACGTTGACTTGACAACAGTTGAGGGTATATTTTGGAGAAAGAATGGCAGCGGGATTCTCTCTGAGGACACATCTGTGCAACCGTATCAGTTTTACTACGCAATCACACTACGTTAACTGACTAGAGGCCCACAGAGAAGGAAATGAATATTTGAAATAAAGTCTTTTTTTTTTTTTTTTTTTGCACAAAAAGTATTCTCGTCGCTTGATAAACTTAAGGTTGAGCCGCTGTAGTCACTCGGACTATTTTAACGATGTCTTTAACAACTTTTCGGGGCTGGCAAGTTTCAATCCCTTAAGAAGCCTATGGAGGAGTGATCCAGCTCTCAGATTTCATCAAAAATATCTTAATTCGTGTTCCGAAGATGAACGAAGGTCTTACGGGGTTGAACAACATGAGGGCGAGTAATTACTGACAGAATTGTCATTTTTGGGTGAACTAACCCTTTAAAGAATGTGGTTTAAATGTATAAGCTTTTAAAGTATGAATTAAGCTTTGACTTTGACAACATTTTATTTGATGTTTGGTTTACATGTCCTCTTGTAATTGTGTTTTTCTCTAAGGTCAGTTTTCTGTTGTTTTCTTTACAGATCCTGTGTTTTAAAAGAGAGAATTGGGATCCAGGAGTGATTGCATGTCTATAGCCATGAAACGTTGTGGAGAAAATACTGAATCTCTTCTCACGGATACCGGAGTGCATTAAATAACGTTACAAGCACTTTAGCCAAGTCGGTCCAAATCCGATTTTGTGCATATCTGATCATATTTGGTAAACATACTGCACTTTTTAACATAAGCCCCCGGTTTCACAGACCAGGCTTAAGATAGTCACAGACTAAAATACATGTTTGAGCTGTTTTAACTGAAAGCAACTCGCTGACATTTCTACAAACATGTCAGTGTCATTGTTTTGTCTCAAGATGCACATCAGTAATGTTTAAATATGCCACATTTATAAAAGCTACTAAAATCAGTCTTTATTGAACTAAGGTTCTGGTTTAATCTAAACCCTCTCTGTGAAACCAGGCCCAAATGTCTTTGTCCAGACCATGGCTAGATGTAAGACAACATCTGTGTTGAAAACCCCTCAGGTTTTCCAGAAAATAAAAAAGACAATAATTTAGATCAGTTTCTAATCACAGATAATCTGATTCGGATTGAGTGTGTATGTAGTTTTAGATGCCAATGAACTGCCAAACTATTAAATGCTGTTATTTTTTCAATGTGGAGCTCGTGCTAATAGTACACAGCTGAAGTATGCACACAGATGTCTCTCTCACATTCATCCGATCGCAAATTCAGCTACTCACAACTATGTCAAAATGCACATCGTGTGGACTGGAGCATTACATGTAAACAAATGGGAGAAAATTGGATGTATACATAATCGTGGATTTACCCATAAAGGGAGCAGCCTCTTAAACGGCTACTATACATTTCATTATGCATTAAGCTTTTCATTTAATCACTTTTATATTTTTAATATAATCAATTTATATTTAATTCACACAGTGAAGACTAGTGTGTTGTGTTTTTTTTTTTTTTTTACATTGTATTCAATTTCGGTAGTAGGGCCTATATTTCTTACTACATGGTAAATAATCCTGTGCTATTGTACCTGAGAAACTGAAGTTTATTACACCAATAGAAATTTGTTCTACTAGAAAAAAAATAGAATTTTCTTTTATAATGGAAATTTTCACACAAAAAGTATATTGTATAATAAACACAACAGACATTTTTTTCTTTTGTGTTTGTCCTATTGTTTTCCTATTGCAAATTTGCTTATTTGTTCCTATTTTAAATATCAAAAATAAAATACAATTGCTTTAATACAGAAGTCAGTGTGTAATGATTGTAGTCAGCTTTGATGGACTTCAAAACAATTCACTGCCATTATAAAGCTTGGAAGAGTCAGGAGATTTTTAATATAACTCTTTGTGTTCGTCTGAATGAAGAAAGTCTTATACACATAGGATGACTTGAGGGTGAGTAACTCATGGGCTAATTTTCACTTTTGGGTGAACTATCCCTTTAACTAATGTAATAATCAAAGCGTTAGTCTCAGCTTTATGAAAGTTAGAGGAGTGCAGTTGATTTCTCTAGTGATGGACAAGTTAGCTATTAGAAAGCTAATATTAGCCGTGTGTGTTATCGAGCTGTAGCTTGGGCCGATTGCTATTCGGCCACATTTTACTACTTAAAATGAACTATTTGATAAAAACAAACTCATTCTTCCTGCTGATGCGTCACGTCTTATTGCCTGAATCTACTATTGTCTCCTTAAAGGCTGGACTTTAGAGTTGAGTAGCTTATAAAAGTTTTATAAGTTTTTAAAACCTATTGCTGTACACCCTGTCACACAGTGTGTGTGTGTGTGTGTGTGTGTGTGTGTGTGTGTGTGTGTGTGTGTGTGTGTGTGTGTGTGTGTGTGTGTGTGTGTGAGAGAGAGATCATGTTTGAAAGTTATGAACCCTTTTGTTTTTCACATTTTGACCTCTGTTGTTTTTGGCTTCTCCCTATAATTGGTTCACATAATTCTGTATACAAGGATACTTCATGTATATACAAAATAAATATATGTAACTATTTATAGGCCTATTTATGTTGTATTAATTGCCTTATTTTAGCAGAAAATGTAGCATAGATGCAGAAAAAAGGTTTTTTTTTTTACACATTTGAGCTTCCAAATGTGTAAATAGCCTATATGTAATTTGCCAATATTGTGCAACAAATGATTAATATTCCCTAGCTCCACAGTCATAGGTTGATAAATCTGATAAACACTTATTTTATTCTTGTGTATTGCTCTTATCCCCTTCTCTCTCTTATCCTATTGTATTAGACATCGTATACATTTTAAAATATTGCTGATTACTTAAAAAGCACTAAATGGTTTAGCTCCGCAGTACTTGAGCGAGCTCTTAACGCATTATAGTCCTTCACGTCTAGTGCGATCTCAAAACTCCGGCCAGTTGATAATACCTAGAATATCTAAATCGACTGCAGGCGGTAGATCCTTTTCCTATTTAGCACCAAAACTTTGGAACAATCTTCCTAACATTGTCCGGGAAGCAGACACACTCTGTCAGTTCAAAGCTAGACTAAAAACACATCTCTTTGGTTTAGCATACACATAACACATTATAGATTAATTCAATGTTGGGCTGCATAGTTTAGATCCGGAACCGGGAACACTTCCCATAAATCCTGATGTACTTTGTACATCATAAGAAGGATGGTGTCTACGCTAATATTAGTCTCTCTTTTTTTCCCGAGGTTTACCGCAAACCGCCGGATCCAGATCGCATGGACACGATGACAACGCATCCCTGAAGTGCCAGCCTCATCAACACTGAAGGCCTCATGGACACCTCAACAAACTCATCTCCATACCGGCGTGATGACTCCGACCCCTAACCAGATGAGCTGGATAAAAATAGTGAAAGTTCTGATCCCATCTGACTTCTGACCTATTATGCCGCCTAAATCATAATCATACACTGTTTGTTCTGTCACTGATGGAGTTTTGGTTCCTCGCCACTGTCGCCTTTTTTGCCTTCATTCGCCATTGGCTTTTGGCTTGCTTAGTTGGGGAAAGTAAAGTTGACATACTGTTACAACTTTACTTTTCTGTTATCTCTGTAAAGCTGCTTTGAAACAATTTGTATTATTTATAAAAATACAGGTGACTTGACTTGACTAGACCATCCACAAATTGGCAAATTATATAGTAATAGATTTTTTTTAACATAATTTAGATTCAATTGTTGTTAAATTCATAAACAAGTAAAACTATGTGCTCTTTATGGGTCCAGACGTCTGTTTCGGATAAGTAGTAAAATGTAATTTGAATGATCAACTAATAGTGCTTATATTAGTAGAATCAAGTGTGTGTTACTGTTTGGACAGAACAAAACCTTCACACACACACACACACACACACACACACACACACACACACACACACACACACACACACACACAACTGTGTTTTGTGATATATGAGGACATTCCATAGGCGTAATGACTTTTATACTGGACAAACTGTATATTCTATCCCCCTACACTGCCCCTATCCCTAAACCTACCCATCACAGGAGACATGCTGCATTTTTACATAAAAAACACATTGTTTTTTATGTTTTTTAAGCTATTTGAAATATGAGGACTCATGCAATGTCCTCATATATCACGTGTAAGTTGTAATACCAGTGTAATATGCATGTCATTATACACATTTGTGTCCTCATATATCACAAAAACAAAAGCACACACACACACACACACACACACACACTGGTCCTATTGATGCTGGACAACTTATGCTCTTGAGCGAGGAGCTTCACCTCAAAACCACATTATAACATTGTAAACCAACGTAAGAGTGAAATTATATGTACATTTACATTAGCAATTACTGAATTAGTGTGAGGGACATCTGATTAATAGGAAAATGTTAATTTCATTACAAATATATTTTATAATTATATTCAGAGAGCTCCCATATTGTCCATCACAGGGTTGAAGACTAATAGTGCCCAATTCTTAAAATAATTACCAATAATAATAAGGATTTGATGCCTGAGGTGGGAAAATATGTCATTAATGTTGTGGGGTGTTCAGAAAAGTAATACATATTGTAGGGCAACATTGACTTATTGTGTGGAAAAAAGCTATGGAGTAAGAAACTATGAAAATGAATGAAACATGCTTTTTGTAATCATTATTTTAATAAGTGATCACAGAAACTACTTAATACAAAAATAAATTATGAATTTGTATTAGATTGTCCTGCTGCTCTTCCTCATCATCATCATCGCTCACACACACTCTTCCTCGTGTGTGAGTGAACATGGCCGCACTGAACTCTGGGCCGGTTCTGCTCGGGTCTCCTCTACAGAGAGAGGAACATTATCCATTTCTACAAAAGATGAACATCAACTTAAACACACTCTATTATTTCAGTGCAGATCTTCATTCAGAAACAAATGACACTAAACTCTATAATAAATAACATGTTGTTTACAGAATAATCATACCCTCAGAGGAACAAACAGAAGTCCTCATCATCTTCCAGATAGCAGACAGACAGCAGGACACTGATGGACACACACTCGAGACTAAAGAGCCTGTAGTAACACACACACACACACACACACACACACACACACACACACACACACACACACACACACACACACACACACACACACCATTACTATAGTTATTATAGCAGTATAGCGCCATCTAGCGCTTATTCAGTCACTTTCTGCAACTGTCCGTTTTGCATGACAATAATCTATTGGCAAACATGAACTAACAATGAACAATATATAAGATATATAATAATATATACATATATTACAGCATTTATTAATCCTGGGTTAATCAGGCCTAATGTTAGATAACAAAAATACTATTTTTTAATTTCAGAATCAATTTGTTAAATGTAGAAATTAACATGAACCAAGATGAATACATCCTGTAGAATTAATCGTTATTAGTCCATAGCTTGGTTACTAATGTTATGTAATAAAAGCTTTATTGTAAAGTGTGTGTGTGTGTGTGTCTGTGTGTCTGTGTGTCTATCTATCTATCTATCTATCTATCTATCTATCTATCTATCTATCTATCTATCTATCTATCTATCTATCTATCTATCTATCTATCTATCCATCCATCCATCCATCCATCCATCCATCCATCCATCCATCCATCCATCCATCCATCCATCCATCCATCCATCTATCTATCTATCTATCTATCTATCTATCTATCTATCTATCTATCTATCTATCTATCTATCTATCTATCTTTCTCTGTCTATCCATCCATCCATCCATCCATCCATCCATCCATCCATCCATCCATCCATCCATCCATCCATCCATCCATCCATCCATCTATCTATCTATCTATCTATCTATCTATCTATCTATCTATCTATCTATCTATCTATCTATCTATCTATCTATCTATCTATCTATCTATCTATCTATCTATCTATTAAACTTTGAAACTACCACTTTAAACTACTTTACAATTCAAACTAATTTACACTTTAAACTAATTTAAACTATAAACTTATTTAAACTTCAAACTGCTTTAAACTTCTTCAAACTTTTTGGTCCAAACTTTCACAAGCCAATTTTAAGTTTGTCTCGACGAACTTTTTAATCTAGCTCTATAGTATTTTTGTGTAAAGTTTTAATAGATTAATATAGTTTATGAAATATCTGCATAACTCACCTGTATTGGAGTTCTGCATTGCTCGATCTGATATAAATGTAAAGGGTTTCCGTTCAGCTGAATGAATAAGTCAAAAGTTACAGCTGTGATGTGATGGGCTGAGGTTTCCGCCAAATGACACCTAAAGCACACGAGCACTTTTGTGGGGATTTTCAACTCAAGATCCTCCTAGACCGATTGTGTTTACAAGACCGAAAGTGAAATGTGCCATATATGGGCCTATAATGTGTCATATATGAGTTTGAAATGCGTTTGAAAAAAAACTTGATTCAAGCCACAGAAAAACACATTTGTGTTAAACAAACTTCGTTTACAAAAGATGTAAACCCGGCGAGTGTCTTCTGTTGGTTACTGTAAATCAGCATTAAACAATCTCAACTGTTAAATAACATATAGAAGATTAAAATAATATCAGATTTGTCTCATTCTAAATTTTAAAACACACAAAATAGAAATGAAAAATTAACATAAGTAAGACATTTACTTTTGCTATGATGAAATAAATGTTCAGTGACATCTTCCAAAAATGTCTGAATTTTGGCGCATTGTTCTATAGTGTTGAGTTGATAACTAGTACATACACTAAGTTTCGTCATGCTGCATGTGTGGAAGTATTTTAAAGAAGTGTGTTATAACGAGCCCTGTTAGTTTGCGCACTGGTTAGAGGTGATGTGATGCGCTGAAACAATTGTGTTAGCTTGAATCAAGTTTTTTTCAAACGCACTTCAAACTCATCAACTCCACTTTGTTCCTTTTTGAAGTGAACTTGTACTTTTGGATGATGATGACGCGGCGCATCTTGACTCTTCCACCCACTACTACATCCACAAAAGGCACATGCAATTTTGCAACTTCTGAAATCTGTCGCTGAAATGTTCAAATCCGCCTGGGCGGAAATATGAATAGGCGGAGGAGGCTGTGGTCAGATTTGAGAAGTTTAAAGTGCCAAATGGTTGTAAGTGCGAACATGAATGAAAAAATAATACTAGGCTACTTGACTGTCACATGCACAATTTTAGACATTTGTACTGTAGCATTTTGAAATTATGGCCCAATGAATTTGACAAACATGATAGTAGGGGAGACCGGGGTGGTTGTAACAGGGGTCAGTTGTAACAATTCCAATCTGTCCAATCAGGAACTAGTTACAAATCACCTGATTCACTTCACACATGCTTAGTTTAGTTCTTATTCCACATGTGATAAAGTAGAGCCCTGTGGCAGACACAGCACATGTTAAAGTGGAAAAAACTATTTTGAGGTAAGAAAGTAACTTTTTTTACTTTTTTTGTTTTTGTTATGGGAATTTCTGCTTTGTAGTTAAACTCATCAAACTTTTATTATGTTTATTGTGTGTCTGTGTAGATATTTTCCATGCAAGTTGTTAGTGCTAATTTTTTGCCTGTTAGCTGTAAGGTGAGCTAGTTCATGGCTACATGACTCTGGGTTAGTTGTAACATCAATGAATTAAAATGTATTAATTTTATTAATTTTATTATGGCCAATACTATAGACTGACAGTAACAACCGTGCTTACACAAATAGAATGTTCAAGTTCAATTTATTATGGTCAATTACTATGACAGAGTAACAACAGAGTCACACACACACACACACACACACACACACACACACACACACACACACACACACACACACACACACACACACACACACAGCTGTGTTTTTGTGATATATGAGGACATTCCATAGGCGTAATGACTTTTATACTGGACAAACTGTATATTCTATCCCCCTACATGCTGCATTTTTACATAAAAAAAACATTGTTTTTTATGTTTTTTAAGCTATTTGAAATATGAGGACTCATGCAATGTCCTCATATATCACGTGTAAGTTGTAATACCAGTGTAATATGCATGTCATTATACACATTTATGTCCTCATATATCACAAAAAAAAAGCACACACACACACACACACACACACACACACACACACACACACACACACACACACACACACACACACACACACACACACACACACACACACACAAACAATGTTTAAGTGTTCAATTTTATTATGGCCAATACTAACACTGGCAGTAACAAACATGCTTACAAACAATGTTTGTGTTCAAGTTCAAATTATAATGGTCAATTAATATGACTGAGAGTGACAAACACACTGAGACTAAGAGTGACACACACACATCAGTTATATTGAAAAGTCAGTGTTGAATAAAAACCTTTCAAAATAATTTTTTTGTCAAAATCCTTATTTCATTATGTTACATATCACCCCTATGGATATCATAATGTTACATCTCACCCCAGGGTATGTTACAACTAACCCAGACGGGTGAATTGTAACATTTCACTCCTCGTGTTTGAAACTAAACCATGCATTTTCTGTTTGTGTTGCAAAGATAATAGCTATGTCATTTAATAGCAGACACTTGTAACTAGTTTGGATCACATTTTGAACACACTGATTTCAAAGTACTACAAGATATAGACAGAAAGGTCAAAATTGTTACAACCATCCCCTACAGTTAGAAGTGCCATTGCACTGTTGTTCAGTTGGGGGTGCTATATCTCAGAGGCCTTTTAGTGTGCGTTATAGTTGCACTGGGGCCTTATACCCAGTACAGTACCTACTTCAGTGTCACCATGCAAAATTTCAGACATTCGCTGAATTGCTACAACAGAATCTCACCCCTAATCCACACCACAGTTTACACGACCAATGATAAAGAGATTTCGTCCCGCATATGACTCAAACAAACCCGCAGCAACAACATGAGCTGTCTCCGTCTCATTCATTTCGAAGGATTCGACCACAATGGGAAAGGTTAAAGGAGTCACCAGAGAGATTTTTATTTTTAACCCATACTTTTATTAAATCAGTAAAAAAAAAAAGCATAATCAAATCAATTACAAAAAAAAAGTCTAAAAATTCAAATTAATTCCCCCTCAAACACAGTACAAACAATCTCATTATGAGCGCACATACTTGAGAACTTGAGCGCGCAAAAGACGCGATATCTGAACAGGCCCTAATCCAACTTGCGCAAAACGACGCGTTTTCGGGTGCAAATGAACAGGACTCGTTAGCCAAGATAAAGATTAGCTACGTTTAATTTGTGCTTCATATTGTAAATGTGAGCTCACAGCAGCAGCCATATGCATATATCCGAGGGCTATACGCTCATAAATGTGACGCTTGCACACTGTAAATATATATAGGCCTATAAGCTATATATATATAGCCTATAGGCTATATGTTCTTTATTTCAGACCCGGGTCCATATAAAAAAAAGAAAAGGAAAGAAAAAGAAAAATAAATGTTTGACAGTACATACATTTTCACAGTAATCATAGAAAAGTTGAAAAGACAAGCTTTCATTCCAATGGAAACAGGAAAAATACCTCGTATCACTTAACATAGCCTAATATTATTTAAGACCATTACACAATTAGAGAATATAAAGAAATGTAAAGAATTATATGATCAATAAGTTGTGACAACATGTGTTTTACATTGCTATAACTCATCAAAATAAGTTACAATATTCAACTAATTTAGTAATTAGTATACTGAATAAAGTCCGTTTAATGTGATTTAAGTTGAAATGACTTAAATATCCAAGTTGATTGGCCATAAAAATTTAAGGCAGCTTTGTATTTTATTTTACATTGATATAACAAATAGGCCTGGTCGACCCACATTTTTGTTTTTGTGGCTGATCTCCACATTGAATCATGATTTTACCACCACTTTTACTGCGGTTTCATTTAACTCTCGGCCCTGGCGTTTGGCACTGAGTTTTCTTGCATAACGTTGGTTCATCGAAAAAGTTACAAAATCAGAATTCAATCAAGCAAATCTGTTTATTAGCATTATATAATTAGTTATAGCCTACATTTATTCTAGTGAATATTTTTGTGTAACGTTTTAATAGATCAATAGGAAATATCTGAATGACTCACCTGAATTGGAGTTTTGCATTGCTGGATGTGATATAAATGTAGGCTATAGTCTAATAAAAATAAAAATAAAAAATTCGTCTGCATACATGAGAGTTCAAGTCAAAAGTCACGGCTGGGAAAGCGATGCACTGAGTTTAGAGTTTATGAACAGAGAGCTCGAGGCGGAGCTTCATTTACTCCACAATTGACAACTCGCTTGTCACCACATCCACAAGAGTAGATTTTTCAACAAACCTTGATTCGCAAGACAGAGCGCGGGGAAAAAGAAGAAAAAACAGACCGTTGTCACCACATCCACAAGAGTAGATTTTTCAACAAACCTTGATTCGCAAGACAGAGCGCGGGGAAAAAGAAGAAAAAACAGACCGCGAAGAAAAGAAAAGTTTCTTTTTTGTGACGCTTGCGGTAAGAAGTTTGAGTCATAGGCTACTACAACATGCAAAGAAGCGTATAAAAAAGAGTTCAGAGGAAAACCAAGCCACCAAAACCATTTAGGCTACTTACTTTAATTTGAATCATTGTCTGTAAATTTAGCTGATTCGAGTTTTTGGAAACATTTTACAATAAAGCTTTCATTTCATTCTACATCATATATTAATCTTAGACAATGTTAATCTCAGGATAGGCGATGGAAATGAGACCCACAACGTCAGTGTCACGTGTGTCTGAGAGAGAGTTGCGGAGTGAATGCATATCGTCACCGTGTAAATGTTCTTGTATCTGTTCTTCAGGCTCTTCAGGCTCGAGTGTGTGTCCATCAGTGTCCTGCTGTCTGTCTGCTCTCTGGAAGATGATGAGGACTTCTGTTTGTTCCTCTGAGGGTATGATTATTCTTTACACAACACAGTATTCATTTAGCACACTCGCGGTCAAGTTTAGTGTCATTTGTTTCTGAATGAAGATCTGCACCAGGGCCGCTGGAAGTAATTTTGAACAGGGGGTGCTGTGAAGGGTTTTTTTTTTTTTTTTTTTTTTTTTTTTGACAAAACCCCTATGAGCACAGCAATACCAGTGGATTTTTGTTAAAACTGTGTGTGAGTGGACCTCTGTCCCTCTAGGGGGGTTCGGGGGCATGCTCCCCCGTAAGAAAATTGTGTGCTTTTTAATGTTAAATTCATCAATCTGGTGCACTTTGAGAGTTGAAAATTAAAAGCTCCCATATTCAGTGAGCAAATTAAACAAAGAAAAATTAAAACCTCTTTTAGTTACACTGTCTTTCTACATTACTACTACATAATAATAGTTATAATATTAATCCCATGATAATAGCCATATATTGTAAAACAAATGCACTGAAAAATAAAGGAAACTTTCATAATTAGTTTTGTACTAATTTCTATATTTGAAAGAGTATATTTCTACACTTCACATTAAAGATGTGATTGGGCAAGCCCAGTGTCAATTAAGAAAATAACCAATGGGCCGCTGATTTAGGTGTTTCATGGGATGTCAGAAAAAAACTAACGCTGACTTTTTTTGGATCAAATGCATTTACACCGGCTCTAATCCAGCGCCAAAACGAATAGGCCGCCGATGTACGAGTTTTATGGGCCGTTAAGACAAAAAAAACATAACAAAAAAAAGTATGAGATGTATCGGCCCAAAAAGCACGTCGGCCCACCGGGAATCTCCCGTTAGTCCCGATGGCATTAGCCTATGCCTGGACGTCACTCACCTGTTGCCTTCACCATCCACTTATTTAGTTGCTGTCGCATCAATTGACACGCAATCTCCTTTCCCCTCTTTCTTTTTCTATTTTTAGCCCCCGACAGATTTGTTGCTTTATCCATCTTTTTTGACGACAACTCACTACTCGTTACTGGTCGCTCAGCGCTCACGGCGCCCGCGCCCGCTCGCGATATTATCGGCCACGATCCCCACACTTTCTGTCTCCATCTCCAACCTTTTTACACAAACCACAAGGAATCTCCGAAAAAAATAAAAAATAATCAGAAATCCGTTTCTGTGCCATATTTCTTCCTCGTTTCTGTCATTAGACTATGTAAATGTAGGCTAGTCTGCTGCTGCCATGGCCCATGGATGGATGTATGCTGCATGGAACGAGCGGGAAACCTCTTTACTCGGCGACACTAGCCTGCCTGCCTTGACGGTGACAACGTAACTTCCGAACCTGTGTTGATTAGGCCTCAAAATAATGAAATTAAAATCCAAAATACACGTAATAGCCTACGTGTGTCAAAAATCTCAAAATCATTTCCTAAAATATTCATAAGGAATTTATAAATTGTGCAAAATATTTTTATTACATTTTTAAAAATTCTCCCTCTCGCCAATAGGGGGTGCTGCACTTCCCGCGGCCGTGATCTGCACTGAAATAATAGAGTGTGTTTAAGTTGATGTTCATCTTTTGTAGAAATGGATCAGTCTCTGGATGTTCCTCTCTCTGTAGAGGAGACCCGAGCAGAACCGGCCCAGAGTTCAGTACGGCCATGTTCACTCACACACGAGGAAGAGTGTGTGTGAGCGATGATGATGACAAAGAGCAGCAGGACAATCAAATACAAATTCATATTTTTCTTTTTGTATTAAATAGTTTCTGTGATCACTTATTAAAAGAATGATTACAAAAAGCCTGTTTCATTCCTTTTCATAGTTTCTTATTCCATAGCTTTTTTCCACACAATGGAAGTCAATGGTGCACTACAACTGTCTGGTTACTAACATATATTTACATATATTTATATATAATTAGGCCTATACAGGTTTGGAACAATTTGAGGGAGAGTAGAATTTTCATTTTCAGGTGAACTGTCTCTTTAAATGGATTGTCATCTCCACCTAATGCTGCAGTGACTGAGACAGACTGAAACTGCTATTTTCTGCATTCTGCAAAGAAAAACTTGATTTATTAAAATAGCGTGGAGAAACTGCTATCATCAACCAGATGAGACTTCTGAAATTGGGGGACAATTAAAAGAGATGGTAGCAGAATTTATAAAGGATAAATTTGATTACCGTTTTATTCAACTGCTTACACTGATTTTCAAAACTTTGCCTCGTTTGTCAAAACTTTACATACAAATCCAAGAATTGCACACACAAAATGCCTCACATCTCTTTCAAAACGAGGCACTGCATTCAAGTCTTCACAAACACATCTCAAAAGCAAACATTTGTCTTACATTGCAAACACCTTTGCCATAATATTTTTGGATATATCATATACACACAGTTATTCAAAAACTAAAGCTCTTCTTTCGTGAGCTTCTACATTTCTGTACAAAATCGGGCCCTGTTGCAAACCCGGCCGACTGGATTGAAAAACAACTGCGGTACCTGCGGGAGGTGATACAACCAGCGATTGCGTCTGCCACACGACCGCATCAGAGAAATCCTCAAAAGGTAGGAAAAAACAAACTAACCTATCTATGGCAGCACCGTAGATCAAAGGCGATTGACATTATCTTAAATGGCTGCATGTTTCCCATGCCATCGTCAGATCCTGGTAACACTGATGCAATACCTTTTGCGGAACATGGACATTTGCAAAAAGATGTTGAATTTTAGAAAACGCTACGTCTCTTATTGCTTGCACTTTTAAAGTAACAGGTGAAGTGGTGATGCATCAATGAGATCCAGCCTGGTCATAAACTGATGTGCCATGTCAGTCACTTGCAGACTCCATTCTCCGGCGATGTTAAAATTGTGACCCAGATAGTCGTAGGTCTCGTGTCTGGTGTACACTCTGAGTGGCTGGTCTAAGATGGTAAAATCGGGGGGTTGGTCGGCCTTAGATCTGTACCAACGGTTGCCACCGCTCCTCCTCTCATAGAAAACTGCACATTTACTGTGCTTCACTTGTAGGCCAGACCATATCAGGAATCTGTCAGTGCATGACAGCATGTTTTTGATCACGCCTTCATCTCGGGATGCGATGACCACATCATCAGCATAGCCCTGGACTGGGTTGGGTGACAGGACGTGAGGTGGGGCATGTGCACAGAGCCATTTTAGCCATTGATTTATTGCAATGATAAAGTTTACGGCACTCCATGGACAACCAGTTTTGATTCCTACCTCCAGTGGTATTAGTCTGGTTAGGTCTTTTCCACAGATCACTTGTAGGTAGGAATGACGATATATATCTTTTATTATGTCCACATAGATCTTAGGGAGCTGTATCTCTTCCAATGCTTCAATCATGACCCTATGAGGCAATGTGCCAAAGGCATCTCTGAAGTCAAGAAACGCAATGTATAGCTTAGCAGATTCGTGCTTAAAATCGTCAATGGCAGTTTTTAAGCAAAAAACATGCTCATTCATGCCCTGTCGCTCAATGTAAGCTTTTTGTTTGTTAGACAGAATTCCAGTATCAACCAACCAAGGTAATATTCTTGAAAGCAGGCACTTCATAAAGACTTTGTATACAGATGGCAATAGAGAAATGTCCCTCCATGTTGAGGGATCTTCTGGTACATTGTCTTTCTTCGGTATTCTGTGAATGAGTGCTCCCTTCCATGAACTAGGGACTTTACCATTAATCATACAGGTGTTAAAAATGCTTTTCAATATGTAGCAAGATGTTTGCCGTGTGACTTTAAGATTCTCATAAGTAACACCATCTGAGCAACTGGCTTTGTTATTGGGCAGATTTACAATTACTTTCTCAATCTCTTCTATTGTAAACGCCGATGTAGGTGGCGACAACTCAGTCATTATATTTTCTAAGTCATCATTCCAAGGCGGTAATTCAAGCGTGTTAGTAATTGGACCAGACTGGCATTTTTTCAGATAATATTTGTACACTTGCTCAGTGTTACCAGGATCTGACGATGGCATGGGAAACATGCAGCCATTTAAGATAATGTCAATCGCCTTTGATCTACGGTGCTGCCATAGATAGGTTAGTTTGTTTTTTCCTACCTTTTGAGGATTTCTCTGATGCGGTCGTGTGGCAGACGCTATAGGCTATTGATTTCTTTATTTATTCTAGAATTGAACTTAATACCGGTAATTCTTTATTTGAGAGGTCGGTAGTTTTTGGAAATGTGTGTGTGTTATAATACTCAAGACATTTGTTAATATATATCTTTATTCCTTTCCCTTTGTAGACCACACCCAGATAGCATGGTGACATTGATACAATGTTGAGTTTTGATCTAAACCATCATTTTGGTTGAGATTGACATTTCAATGTTTAAAGTGTGCTGGATCAGCATTGAAATTTTGATGAAAGCCAACAACACACATGGGTGGAGACAGTGACATTGAACTAACAGTGATTTGTAGTTGATGAGCACAAGATCATTCAGGCGTATCTCTGCAGAACACTAGTGGGTGTTTCTCGATCAGTGGGGCGTTTTCAAACCACAATGGGCATTTTCAACCGCTTTACCCGATTTGCTGTAATCCTCTGTGGGCTTGGTTTAGGGGTGGGCCTTCATGATTTTAGCAAGTCTGTTGAAAAATGGTTGAAAAACATTTACCTGTATTGTAGTTTGAAATTGGCCACTGATTGGTAAACGCCCATTTTGTCTTTGCATGTGCACTTCTCAGTAGTCTAATGCTTCCTCATTAGAGTGAAAACAGGTGCATCCTATACAGAAGTCTTGTTTGTTGAATCACCTGACATACATGACTTCTCTAGCACAGTTTCAAACAATGGTGCATCTACCTTATTTCTCTGTTCCTTTGTTTTGCATGCTTATTTGCGTTTGATTTGTGTTGTTACTCACTGTAATTAGATTACAAAATTATTAAAGTGTTTGAATAAAGTATCTATTTTTCTACATTCTTAAAAAATGCATCTTGCTTTAGTAAAGTTTATTAGGAATTTCCTGAATAAAGTTATGTCATTTAACAGATTTCTTAAGGTGCAAGAGACATGAACATGAGCAAGAATGTTAACATAGCCCATGTCTTATATCGGTCAGTGCTTGCATGCAGAACACATTGCTCCTTTAGTAGGAGTGAAGGCAGATGAAGATGGACAATTAAAAAAGCACCCTCCTGATAATGCTGACATTGATCATACATTGAGTTGTTGTCGACAGCATAATCACCTGACCTGGGACTTGATGATATCCTGTATCTTATCACTGCTTAATCAGGTAATCATTCATATTCCTGAATCTGTATTCAATTTGAGAAATAACTGATTTCCATTCAGTTCAGCTTGTTTCCACTGAAACACAATAACAAAAAAAACATCTAGTGTTTATTAAGAAACTGACTGACATGGCTATTTTGTGATAATTAAAGAGATTGGGGTCTACATAAGGTGAATCTGCAGCTTTAAAGAGATAGTTCAGCCTGAAATTAAAATTATGTCATCATTTATTTACCCTCAAGTTGTTCCAAACCTGTATGAATGTCTTTCTTCTGCTGCACACAAAAGAAGATAGAGTGAATAATGCCGGTAACCAGACAGTTGATGTTAGCCATTGACTTCCATTATTTCCTACTATGGAAATCAATGGCCACCGTCAACTTTCTGGTTACCGACATTCTTTAAAATATTTTATTTTGTTTTCAAAAGAATAAAGAAACTCATACAGGCTTGGAACAACTTGAGGGTGAGTAAATGATTACAGAATTTTCATTTCGGGCTGAACTATCTCTTTAAAGAAGTTTTCTAAGATCTTTTTTATTCTACAAGATAAAAGTGTTATTTGAATGCTGTAGTTTCACAGAAAATGAAATGAATGGCTACAGCTCAGAGGTGTTTGTTCCTCTTCATGAAGAGTTTAGCTCCAGCACCTGGAAGTGTTCATTGATCTGATGACCTCGATTATCTGCCTCAGGTGTGTTTAATTAGGGCTGGAGATAAATCCGACACCCCTGCTAGTGTTTTCTTTTGATATTAAAGCATTCATAGAAATAAATAAACAGAATTTTACGATACTATAATCGTAGTTAGAATATTTTGTTTTCAGTGGCTTTAAAAAAAAAGTGAATCATATTGTGTTTAGTATATTAACATTATTGAATGTGACTGTATGTATGACAACTGAATTGATTCGTTCTTGAGTAACATCATGCTTTCTTTTTCAGATTTCAGAGAACCCAAAGGAAAAGAGGCAGTATCTGAGGCAGTATCTGATGCAAGACAGATTTTTAAAAACCTGAACCGCTGGACCTGTAGTTATGATGACATCAGACTTCTGAAGCCAATTTTATTTTTAAAGGTTGAAATGCTTTTGTCCTATTTCTCCCCCTTTCTTTTAAAAAAATGATATTTGAATATATTTGTTGTCATTGATTGATTGAATAAAATTAATTGACTCAACTGCTGGAAAGGTGTCATTTATATTTGAAAAGGTTTTCGACAAATTTTGAAATGGTCAGGAATTTGTTGACGCACCATTGGAGTGTGATTGAAATATTAATGTTGTTTCAACATTAATTGGTACATCAGATGCCAACATTGTTTGACATTCCTTTTCAGTCTTTCAACAAAATGTATTTAGAATCAACATCACATTGTAACATTGATCAAACCATATTACCAAAGATTATTTTTTGTTAATTTCAGTGTTAATTCAACAGCAGTGATTTAGATTCAACATCATAGTGTAGCGTTGATTCAACAATATTACCATTGATTATTTTTGTTAAAGTGTAGCGTTGATTCAACAATATTACCATTGATTATTTTTGTTAAAGTGTAGCGTTGATTCAACAATATTACCATTGATTATTTTTGTTAAAGTGTAGCGTTGATTCAACAATATTACCATTGATTATTTTAGTTAATTTCAATATTGATTCCGCATCAGTGATATAGAATCAATCACAGTGCAACGTTGATTCAACAATATTAACATTGGTTATTTTTGTTAATTTCAGAGCTGATTCAACATCATAGTGTAACGTTGATTCAACAATATTACCATTGATTATTTTTGTTAATTTCAATATTGATTCAACAGCAGTGATGTATAATCAATCATAGTGTAACGTTGATTCAATAGCATTACCATTGATTTTTTGTTCAACATAGTTTCAACATTAACTGAGGGTGCAAAAGTGATGTTGATAAAATATCACTTTGTAATGTTGAATCAATACTATTACCGTTGATTTTTGGTTGAATTGCCAACATTATTTCAACATTAACTGAGGGTGCAAAAGTGATGTTGATAAAATATCACTTTGTAATGTTGAATCAATACTATTACCATTGATTTTTGGTTGAATTCCAAACATTATTTCAACATTAACTGAGGGTGCAAGAGTGATATTAAAGCAACATTACTTTGTAACGTTAATTCAATGCAATTAGCGTTGACGCATCAACACTGAGTCAACATTGTTTCAATGATTACATGCTATCTGGGCACACATCTAAATACACTATTAAGCCGTTAAGCCTGTGTTGTGTGTTGTGTACAGCCAAAGACTGTCAACAAAAAAACTCCTTTTTATGGAACGAATGGATCGAATCCAGTGTGTTCTGATCGACACCCCATTGAGGAAAGCTAGAAATAAACCACCGATTACAGTCCAACCCTTTTCAGTCCTATCGCACAGTGAGGCTCTGATGAATGTTTAAAAAAGGAAATCAAGATACTTCCTGTTAGATTTTTGTGTGTTACATGGAGAATTGTGTGTTGTGGTTTGCAAAAAGTGTTTTATGTTACTGAAAACTGTGTCAATGCTGAGAATTAGTGTATTGTTTTGCGGATTTGAGTTTTGCAGTTATGGTGTTTGAGTGTCAGGTTTCAGAATTACAATTGAGTCACATGAGTCACAGAAACACCTGTCACGTATTAAAGATGTAAACAGGATGATTGCGCAAGATTTACGTGAGATATGTTGCATGTGGGCGAGCGGCAGTAACAAACAGGAAGACCAGAATTAGCGTTGAAAACGTTTTTAATTGAAGAGGTATAATTATAAAGACGTTACAAAATAGCCTACAAATGTAAAAGAAAACGAATAATCAGAAAAACAAGAGAGTCGCCAAATGAATGAAATAATCAAATCATAACTCCCATAACTGTGTAACCCAAACCTCTAGAACTAACCAAAAGAAAAATGCAGAAACAAAACCGAAATATTCAGCGGATACGCCGCCTTAAATGAACGCTGACGAAATAAAAAGAAAAACAATGGGTGGCGATCACTCTCCAACTAACTAACAGAAAACAATGCTATCTACCCTCTGTATATAGTTTGAAAGTGTTAGATTACTAACACAGACAGTTCTATTTAACCAGTTTCACTTTCACTTTGAATAGGCCTTACAATATCTTGATCGCTTGTGACTGCATCGGAAAACTTCTGCAGCTCTGGCCAGCATTTCAGCTGCATTTACAGCAGACTCTCCTCGTTCAAAGAACTATGACATTGGCACAAAGCCCATGTACAAACTCCAACTGAACTAAGTTGTCACTACACCTATTAATACGGAAAAATAACAAGCCCAAAGATTAAGTGAACATGGAACAAGTGCGCGCTTGGCGAATCAGAATTTACGAGCATTAGCAAAAACACAGCAGAGCGAGACGCGCGCGCAACCCTCTTGAAGCGAGGTGCACAAATGCAAGGCTGCGCATCTTTTTTGCTACCCTGTGGGCCTTGCATCAGCCTTGCATTTGTGCAACGAAAATTATAGCCTAAAGGAACACGTTGTCGCAATTTTAATAACTTATATAACTTAGGACTTATAAAACTAAATATATAGGCTATAATAACTTAGGCATAGGCTATAACTAAACATGTCGGAGACTCCTTGTCTATGGAAGATATTTATTTCACGCCAATATAAAATTACATAGGAATAATCCAGTGTTTAACCAGAGTTTTTATTATTATTATTTTTTTTGTAAGATGCTGTTACATTAAATCCGTTTTATCCATTCCACATCCGTTTTAACGTAGACTATTCGACGCAGGCTTTACGCGATCACAGGCCCCGATAGCCTACAACAGGGGTGGGGAACGTTGGTCCTGGAGAGCCATAGCCCTGCAGAGTTTAGTTCCAACCCTGATCAAACACACCTGAACCAGCTTATCAATGTCTTTAGGATCATTAAGGCTACAATCAGGTGAGTTTTTTTTCAGGGTTGGAGCAAAACTCTGCAGGACAGCGGCTCTCCAGGACCGACGTTCCCTACCCCTGGCCTACAACAACACTCACGGCCAAGTTCTTTTTCGTTCCTCGCTTATAGGTAAAACTAAGATCGAAATACGCGAACATCGATAGGCGCGGAGTTTGCGAGGGGGCAGGGGGAGCATTGCCCCCCCTGGTGGCTGAAACCCGTTTAATTTTTTTTTTTTGCATTGTTAAAAAATAGGCCTATATATTATAAATATTTTAAATGACACAAAACAACTAAATGGTGGTAGGTAATAGGCTACACATCTGATTTTATATACTGCTTTAGTAAAAAAAAAAACTGCAATGGAAACAGGTTTTGCATTTACAGTCAGCTGACTTAGAGAAGACGCGGGGATAATAATAATAATTATCATCATTATTATAACATTTATTAGGCTACATATGTAGAAGACGCTTATCAAAAAAAGGAACAAAGCAATTCGTCACATATCATTCATAATACAGGGCTAAGATGATCACAAATAGGCTAAAAAAGATTTTGACGCATATCCAAGTGTGTGTGCGGAATGTGGGGCGCGCACTGGATTGCACGGAGGCACGGAGGCGCGGGGCGTGGGCGCGAACACTTGCATTTTCCCATCAACAGTGGAAACAACTTAAAATAGGCTAGCCTACTCTATCATTTCTGGTCATACAGAAAATAATAATACATTATTCGCAACTACTTTTATTTGTGTACACTCACAATAACAAGAAAACGTTGTGCTTTTGTAAAATAAAATAAAACAATCAGGCGCGCTTCATGGTCTCCGTGAACTAAAGCGCTATAACTGAAACAAAATAGCCTAAGCTAAAGCTTGAAATGTCCACTTTATAACGAACAAATTCGAATCGAAAGCTAATACCTTCTGATTAGGCTATGTAATCCGTATGAGAGGTGCATTTCTCTCTAAAGGTGCATCCGCTTTACAGCGGAGATGGAGATGTTTTAGCCGACACTAATTTTTTATTAATAAACAATTAAAATGCCTTGTTATTTTTTTTCAGACACATTTATTAATTATTATAGCCTATAACTCACCTATAAATCACCTTACTGTAGCCTGTGGTTATCTTCTCATTCAGCACTGCGGGAAAAATATAATTTCCAGGTTCTAATTTGGCCTTAGAAAACCAGTTAAATCTACATTTTTTCCATATTAATTTGTCAATATTTTAAATGTTTAATAAAGGGGCGAAAAGTCATAAACAAAAATCTGAAAATTCGTCCATATTATTTATTTTGTGCAGCATTTGGTGTGTAGCAGTTCAAATTAAAATTTTGGTGTTCGACTTTGCGTTTTAAAAATACAACCGTTTATTTTTCGTTTTGCAATTACGGGTTAAATAAGGAAAAACGAATGGACACAAAAGTACACTGACCGTTTGGACATAATACGAGTTCTTTATTAAATTCATAAAAGAAACAATAATTACAGGAGTAGGCCTACTGGATTCTAAACCTCAAAGAAATGCCACAATCAAGACCTCGGAGCAGAAATGAGGGAGAAACTCCGGGCTATATGTGCCGTTCGCAGTATAAGGGTCTGCCATTAATGCTTGGATAACACACCACGTCTCCTTCCATTAATAATAATAATAATGTCTAGTGTGTAATAATGTCTAAATACATTTTAGTCGCATAACATCGGTTAATGGAAACGCCGTCATTTCGCAATAGTTTTTTTATCGACATTTAAAAAAAGGCGCAAAAGTTTTGCGCAAATCTGTAATCGAAACGCGCCTAATGATTACTACATGAACGAATGAATGAATGCTACAATGATTTTTTTTTTGCCCCCACTCGAATGTCAAACTCCGCCTATGACTGATAGAAGATCTTTTTTTCTTTATTAAAAGTTAGAGAACGCCGCACACACTGCTCTGAGAGTGACGGTGAGATGAGTAAACGTGCTGCGCTTTCCTCTCTCAATAATAAAATAAACACACAACAAAATTGAGAAAACTGTTTTGTAATTAGATGAATGTTAATGGATTTTCTCTAGATTTGAGGCAGGATTATTATTATTATTTTTTTCACCCTAATAAAATCACTGGGTCTTCTTACATGGCCACCACTGAAAAAAAATTCTGGCTACGCCCCTGGTAACTCCCCTAATATTATAACAAGTTTATCCCAGTAGCCTATTTATTTGATTGTTTTATTTATTTATTATTATTATTACTTTAAATGTATGTTCATTGTACATTTTAGTTGTTGTTGTTATTCTCTGTTTTATACACTCTGCAATCTGTGATCAGTGTGCATTATAGGTGGCGATAGTGAAAATGAAAGTGGAAGAGAAGAGCGATACAAGCTTTTCTTATTGAACAATGTATCATGTAGGCTACAAACAACATGGCAACAGGATCAGGTGCAAAAGTAAATTATGAGGGGGGAAAAGACAAAGGAAAAGGATAAAATTAAGATAAAATGCTAGGGTTTATTTTTTTTAATCACAATCCTCTATTATAGCTAAAATGTTTATATATATATATATATATATATATATATATATATATATATATATATATATATATATGAAAGAAACTTGCCATGAAATAACCAAATCCTAGAGCAGTACAAGTGTTTCCATCGGTGTGGGCGTGGCCTAAATGCGCTCTGTCTCTTTAGTGGTGCAGAGCCAAATGGGCGGAGCTTGTCCTCCTATTGGCTGCAAACGGGCCAATCAGTAGTGAGACCATTTGTCGTGTGAAGCTCTTATCTGGAATAGGCTGCTGTATGAAGCTCTTAGGCCCCGTCCACACTACTGCGTTTTCGTTTAAAAACGGAGACCTTTTGCTACGTTTGCACCTCCCGTCCAGACTAAAACGGGGGGCGTTTGCTTCTGGAAACTCAGGAGGGCAAGTATTACTTACATTTATTCTTTTATTTATGGATTTGAGCATTACTGCGGTTCTAATAATCTGAGTCTATATTCACTAAAATCTTTCGTCTAGAAGTTTATTCTAACGTGGACATTTAGGAGCAGCTCTTAATAATGAGGGGCGTTTCGCTCCTGATTTTAAATCTCATACATTTTTCATCTTCGAGTAATTCAAACATTTTAACAGTAAAAGTAGCAGCTGTACCCAGAACAGTTTAGATGTCACCCTCAGGATTCTGTATCACTAAAGAGCATTGCTGAAATGTATAAATTAAGCTTTGACTTCAGAATCTTTTTATTTGATTTGGTTTAAGACATCTTGTGTTGTTCTCTAGATCCCGTGTTTTCCAAAGAAAGAATTGGGAGTTGCAGTGACTGTGTGTCCGTCGCCTTGAACGGTTGTGGAGAAAATACTAAAGATCTGCTCACAGATACCTGAGTCTTAAACCACTTAATATCATTCACTTGTTCAAATTGTCAGTCCAAATTTGATTTTTTGCGCACATCCGAAGTAAATGTGAACTACAAAAAAAGAAAAATCACATTAAATATGATTTTTAAAAATCTGTTTCCTGCTACTTTAAAATCCTATTCCAGTCTCATCTCTGGAAATCCTGTCCGACCGCTCTGATATTTTGTCACTTTCTCACTCCACGTAAATCTTAAAGGTGCTGTATGTAAGTTAAGCACTTAAGCATAAAAATACCATAATATGTTTGCAGATATTTAAGCAACATGTTTCTCTGAAAAACACTGTTACAGTTATTCTCCTTTGCATGTTTTGGTGTGTGTGATCCCGTCCCCATTTTATAACCTGTATGAGTTTCTTTCTTCTGATATTTTGAAGAATGTTTGTAATCAAACAGTTGATCGACCCCATTGACTTCCATAGTGTGTTTTCCTACTATGGAAGTCGATGAGGTCCATCAACATTCTTCAAAATATCATCTTTTATGATATGGCCAGCAGCCATATCACCCTGCAGCCCAAGACTGGTTGCCCACTGAAGCTAAGCAGGGCTGAGCCGGGTTAGTACCTGGATGGGAGACCTTCTGAGAAAACCAGGTTGCTGCTGGAAGAGGTGTTAGTGAGGCCAGCAGGGGGCGCTCACCCTGTGGTGTGTGTGGGTCCTAACGCCCCAGTATAGTGACGGGGACACTATACTATCAAAGAGCACCGTCCTTCGGATGAGACGTTAAACCGAGGTCCTGACTCTCTGTGGTCACAAAAAATCCCAGGATGTCTTTCGAAAGAGTAGGGGTGTAACCCCGGCATCCTGGCCAAATTTGCCCAGTGGCCTCTGTCCATCATGGCCTCCTAATAATCCCCATATATGGCTTGATCACTCTGTCTCCTCTCCACCAGTAAGCTGGTGTGTGGTGGGCGTTCTGGCGCATTATGGCTGCCGTCGCATCATCCAAGTGGATGCTGCACATTGGTGATGGTTGAGGAGATTCCCCCTTCCATGTGAAGCGCTTTGAGTGCCTAGAAAAGCGCTAAATAAATGTAATGAATTATTATTATTTATCTTTTGTGTTCAACAGAGGAAACTCATAGTTTGTATAATACTCGTAGTAGGTTCAGGTGCAAAAGTGTATTACAGAAAAAAAAAGGAAGGATTTATAGCAAAAAGTGTTTTTTGTTTGTATTTTTACTTTTTTTATTGTGAAAAGTAGCCTACATATATTTATATTTGTGTATATAACATTTTCCCGGAATAGGCATGTTATTAACCACAAAATGTCTTTGTTGCTGTTTGAGTCCATAAATAATGTCATACGAGAGAAGCCTCTGAGATGAGTTATCGTTGAGTCATACATCTCAAGCCATAAAGCCTCTATATTGTTACGTCCTATGGGTGAAGTTTTGTCTGGGTAAGGGACTAAACAGTGAAGGAAAAAAAAAGGTTTGGGGTGAGTGAGTGTGTCCGTCCCCTGCTCTGCACAGCAGACACATCAAATTTCTGCTCAAACATGTATTAACACAATATATGTATAACTGACAAAGTAAATCAAAAGGAAACAAAGTAAACTTCAGGAGGAGGTAAAGTCAAAATAACAAACATAAGTATCCTCTGACCAGGGAGTAAAACTACTTAACCTGCCAAAAGAAAACAAATAAACAACAGAAAAGTACACTACGAAAAAGAAAAAAACACCAGCACACAACCCAGGAATGTAACTATATCGGCATTCAATGTAAAAATAGTAGTTTCACAAAATGCAGAACTAGTTTCAATTCTTGACAATTCTTGTACAAATTCACTGGGTGGATATGCACCATTTAAAATTAGCTTTGGGAGTTAATGGGAATTTTACATAATTTGTTCATAACCGGTGAATTATTGTTTATGTAAAAATAAATAAATAGGCCTAAATAAAAAACCTGTGAACGTTTTTATAGACCCATGTTTTCAAACATATTTCTGATAATTTTGTTTGGAGTTTTAGTTTCTTTTGAAATCGAACCTTCAACTAAAAGTAACAGGGGACACTTATTCAATTTCGAAAGACATCCTTTGATTATGATGGAGTTGGGGAGAGCAATGATCATAACTGAATGTGTTCTGATACAGGCTATATTACATTTGAAACAGAAACTCTCATGTGATATAAAACATCTTCTGCTATAACTGAATGAACCACAACACCTTTGAGTTTGAATCATGTGGTTCGTAGAGAGGAAGATCTCCTTCTCAGAAATTAGGAGCTCTCCTTCTCACTGATTCACTGAAGAAAATTAGGGACTTTATAGAGGTAAAAGTCAATTCAAAGTATAGATGTGTTTTAAACCAACTGCTTAAGATAACAGTGTTATGCTCGCTGTCAAGACATTGAAGCAAAGATATAAGAAGTGAGAGAGAGAGAGAGAGAGAGAGAGAGAGAGAGAGAGAGAGAGAGAGAGAGAGAGAGAGAGAGAGAGAGAGAGCAGGAGAAAATAGTTTAAGGCCGTGTGACCGCCAAAGTGTTTTTTTACGCGGCTAATTTTTCTATTAGCAAAATGTTTAATTTATTTCTTCTCAATGTCTATCTATATTTAATGTATAGTATATAGGCCATATAAGATACGGCCTGTCAGGCACGTCCCCGCGACCGGCACACACACACACACACACTCGCAGCCGTGAAATTTAAGATTTTTTTTTAAAACATGAAACTGTCCACCAGAAAGAGATCATATTACCGCGTTACACCTCGCATGCGCTCTCGCTGCACTCGAACTGTGTGTAGCGACTGCAGATCACAGGCTTTAAATCACACACCAATATTATAAAAATCACATGCCATGTTCCACTCATTCACACATATACGTAACCTGAGAATGAACAAAGAACAGAATAAATGCCCCGAACCACACGACTCACTCGGAAACCGCACAACATATAAATATTGCATATTGCTCTCCTCATTTGTAAGTCGCTTTGGATATAAGCGTCTGCTAAATGATTAAATGTAGGCCTAAATGTAATCCAAAAGCCCGTTTCATTCGAGGCTTCACCAGAGACAGTCGTTTTTCCACCGAAGCTCTTGATGCCCAGAGACGCATTCACATCTCACAGCGCTTTATGACTTATTGCAGGAGTGTGTGTAAGAAAAAGTAAAATCTTTCAAATGTATAACTTTCGAAGATTCGTCGATGGTAGGCCTATACAAATGTGAAAATGTGATAGTATCCTGTTAATTTGAAATAATTAGATATAGGCCTAACACAGGCAATTCTATTGAACTAATTTCACACTCACTTTGATGAGCTGCACACTTGAACCCACATGTTCTAATCTTTTCCCTGGTAAAGTATGTTTGGGTTATGAGATGGCACACAATCTCATCTCAGCACTTTTGATGTCTTACGCTATTTTTAATTTAGTCATTTCATGTGAATATCAGCATTTGTGAGATTTATACAGTCAAAACAGATCTAACTTTGTGTCTGGCAATAGTGGAAATATATATAAAATATTTGTTACCAATGGATTTGTTCATGCATGGGATATTCTTGCTGAGATATTCCTTTACAAATTCTTCCAAAAGGAGTAATAAAGGGAAGTAGGGAAGGGAAGTACTAGCCTAAATGATTCATGTGTGTCATTTTCAAAGCGTATCCTCTAGTGGACCAGCGTGTGTATTACACGCTTTGGTGTTATATCGGGTCAAATCATGAAACAATTTTCGTTTGTGTGTGTGTATGTGTGTGTGTGTGTGTGTGTGTGTGTGTGTGTGTGCTTTTGTTTTTGTGATATATGAGGACATAAATGTGTATAATGACATGCATATTACACTGGTATTACAACTCACACGTGATATATGAGGACATTGCATGAGTCCTCATATTTCAAATAGCTTAAAAAACATAAAAACCAATATTTTTGTATGTAAAAATGCAGCATGTCTCCTGTGATGGGTAGGTTTAGGGATAGGGGCAGTGTAGGGGGATAGAATATACAGTTTGTCCAGTATAAAAGTCATTACGCCTATGGAATGTCCTCATATATCACAAAAACACAGCTGTGTGTGTGTGTGTGTGTGTGAGTGTGTGTGTGTGTGTGTGTGTGTGTGTGTGTGTGTGTGTGTGTGTGTGTGTGTGTGTGTGTGTGTGTATGTGGATGTGTGGTCACTTCAATGGTAAAAGTACAGACATAAAAGTCCTTAATGTAGTTAAAGAAGTGCTTATATGAACTGTGACTTGTAGATCATGTGTTTTGAATATTCACCTACAAATTAAATCACTTATCCACTCTCAGATTTCAAAGTTCATTTGTTTTAACTCCTTTAGTATTCAGTGCAGCCGTGTCTCGTTTTAATTTTCGTCTTGATACTGTTTAATTTTAAAAGTAATATTCAATATTAGCCATGCGCTCAACGCTTGAGTATTTGCAGTTATTCTGTGTTATTACACAGTGTTATACAGTCTAGTGGTTTTAACATCACAACTTATGGCAAAGTATGCCTATGTCAAAACATGTAAGAACGCAACTTTAAAATTGAATGGCACTGGACTTACACAATAATGACAAAGCTATAATTAGTGACATTTAAAGTAGCCTACAATGGAGAAACTTAATAAGTGGAGCTGAGCCACTTATTCTTGCCACTACTTCTTGCGCGCGACATTCAACGCTTGGGGATTTTCTCGCTCTGCACCATTGAAGTAAAAAACCACAAGATCCGAGTCCGAAAGTAAGAAAATGATGTCGTGTTTCAGTATTCCGACCTCAAACAGCTACAAGTAATTAAAACAGATTACATTATATGTATGAAAACTTTCATTACATTTATAGCCTACTTTGTAAAAAAAAAAAAAAAAAAAAAAACATGTTTAAAGTTTTTGTGCAAAACACATAGACATCAATTGTAAAAACTGTAAAACGCACATTTTCAGAAAAGCCACAGAACTTTTAAATTATCCAGTTTTTTTAATCAACACTAGTTTGGCCAAAGAGTGCCACAGCGTAGGCGGATGCAGTGTGTTTGGTGCAGTGTGGTTAAGAAACACAACTCATGCCGATCATAAGCCTCGGGAGTCACTGCGGGTGCATGAGTGTGGTTAAACAGAGTCAGATTGTTTCTTTTAACAACACTCATGCACCCGCCTATAGGCTACTCTCAGTGAGGGGACTCGTTTGATTGACATGTGATTTTACGAATGAGTGTGCGGGATGCGAGTGTGCGATCAGGATCAGATCATCTCTTCTAGTCTATGGCCACAACACATCAAATAAGTTGAACAAACTCCCGGCGTACATCTATCATGCAGAACTCCTCAACAAGTGAGTTATTTCATATATTTAATTTATTTCAACTTTTATAAAAATGTATAAATTAAGAAGAGCAAAGTTTAAAGTAGGCTAGTAGGCTTATTCTGGGCTATATATATTTGGATATTTGTGAATATTATAACTGTAAAACATGAACTGTTAAACAACTCTATTTTTAAAATTTAAAACAGCTCTACAATAACAACGAGTGTGTTGTGTGTAGATATGTTGTTTAATAATAATCAATGCTGAGCGACAGAGATTTGTGTAAATGTAACTGATAGCTTAGAGTTTATAGCAACACTTTACAATAAGCTTTCATTTAGGACTATTTAACAATGATGACTTCTACATGCATTTATTAATCTTAGTTCATGTTAATTTCAACATCTAGCCTAATTCAGAAATTACATTTGTATTTTAATAACAAGGATTAATAAAAGCTGTAGGCTATTGCTCATTGTTATATGTTATCTAATACATTTAATAATGTAACTGTAAGTCGCAGTGTCAAGTCTAGTCTCAAGAATAGTTGCTTTTAAACCATTCGTCACACTATAAGTGCAATTACACTGACCACAAAAGAAATTACGTTTCTTCTACACTTGCTTGTACAGGATGTGAATCAAGATGTTCCGCTAGATGGCGCGTGACTGTCACCGTGTCTCTGTTATATATATAGGCCTATATTTAAAAAAAATAAATAAAAACAGCAATACAACAGTGTATTCTGAAGGTGTGTGTCATGTAGTGTGCAGGTTTATTTATAAAGTAATATAGCCATTCGCTCAACGCTTGAGTTTTTGCAGTTCTGTGTTACAGAGTGACATTACAGTCTAATTGTTTTAATACAACATCAATTTATGGCAAAGTATGTCAAAACATGTAAAAACGCAACTTTAAAATCGAATGGCACTGGACTTACACAATAATGACACAGCTATAAATGCAAAGTATATGGAGAAACAAATGGTGTTTAAGATTCGTGCCACAACTTAACATCGTTCAGCGCTTAGGGATTTTCTCGCTACTCATTTGAATATCTCCTCAGATATTACTACACGTCACGTGTGCGCGCTCTCGTGTCCTGTGCTGCGGATTGACGGCTCAATCTGACTAAAAAACCTTCATGCAAACACCTTAATCGATCCGATTGAGCTCGATCCGATTGAAATTTTGATCGGATTGAAAGGGGTGGTTTACTCCTTTTGTAATCCTATCGAGAGAACATGTAAACACTTGATCGGATTGAAAACCGAAACTAAAAGGACTGCGCATGTGCAATGACGTTGAAATAGCGTAATGACTTATGACGCACGGAACGAGCTGTTCTTCCTGGTGAATAAAGTGAATATAAATGAGTGTTCCGTTATTAAAAAATTCTCATTTCACTCCGCGTCTGTGAAGTGGAGCAGGACAGCGTCCCAGCAGTGCTTGTTTCAGACTCTCATCCGTGGACGACTGGTTTTGGGCGCGGGGTTTTACTGCATGATCAATATAAGCAGCCCGACAAAACGGTTCATGCTCATCGTCTCCAAATCATGACCAGAGTATTCGTGGCATATTCGTGCAGAAGCATATTCGTGCAGTGCGCATGTCAAAAATCAATTCCGATTTGAATCTTGTGACATATAAACGCGCACATCAACCCGATTACTTTATTTATCGTTCATGTAAACACCGTGTTCGAATTCATCAATCGGATTGATTTCATTCCGATTGAACCATGTAAACGCAGCTAGTGTAAGCGACTGGATATTGGAGAGCGCGCGTCCAGTTTTGAACAAGAGCAAGGAAATCCTCGCGCTAAGGAGGTGCTTTTGAGTTACAGTGATGCGCTCTTGACATTTAACAAAAACCACAAACACTGTCTGAGTCACACAGTAAGAAGATAATGAGGTTTTCCAGAACTCAAATAGAAGTAATTACAACATTTTATATTGTGTTTATTAAACTTTTATTACATTTATATCTTGTAAAAAAAAAGCCTAACTAGGCCTATAGAGCGATGATTAAAGTTTTTGTGCAAAATATTTTGACATCAATTGTAAAACGTGAAGTTAAACAACCCTATTGTTTTTTATTTGCACACACCATTATTAATCGTAAAGCCTGCGTTTAAAAACCAGCAACAAGAAGAGTTGAAATTAAATAACATTAACCAATATTTATAAAAGCTGTTAAAATATTGCACATTGTTAGCGAATGCATTAAATAATATAACTTAATGTAAACTTGATTTACCCTACTTAAAATTTTGAGTTGCATTAAATTAAGATGAACATAACACTAAATATATATTTTGATTTAAATTAATAATATTTACAGTTATTTAAAAAAAATTAGCTATGCTCACTGATGATATTTAAGTTTGCAAACTTAAAAAAATAGAGACAATCAGTTGCCTCATTTTTTTAAAGTTAATAGAACTTATCTAGGTTTACAGTGTGTTACCGATCTCATCTATAGGCCTACAACGAAGGTTATTTCTCGTGCCTTTTTTTCGCCAAAAAAAGTTTTTGCGTGCATATGAATCATGATACGCACTTTATGGCGTGTAATACACACGCACTCCCCACCTAATCCTGCCCAAGGGGTTTTCAGTGCGTATATACACGAGAAATAACATTCGTGGTATAGATACGCACTTTCATGAGATTGTGTTGGTTAAATGTAACTGATTACAGCTTAGAGTTTTTGGCAACACTTTAAAATAAGCTTTCAGTTAGGATATAGCTACAAAGCATCGGACTATTTAACAATGTTGACTTTTACAGCCTTGATTAATCTTAGTTCATGTTAATTTCAATTTCTAGCCAACTAATTTAGAAATTAACATTTGTATTGTATTAAGTAACAAGGAAAAGGATTAATAAAAGCTGTAAATAATATTGCTCATTGTTAGTACATGTAACTGCAACAAGAAAGTTGAAAACCATAACGTGTTATTATTGTAATGTTTATAATAAAAAGGTGTGGAGTGAAAGGTGATTTGCCATTGTTTGGTGGAATTTAGATTTTCTACTCGCATAGCCTATAGGCTACTCTATAATTATTAAAAATAAACACTATTTTCCATAAATTCAACTGTTATACACACCTTGGTTTTTTTATTAAATAACATTAACAAAGATTAAAAATATAACTTATTGTAAACTAGCCTATACCTTTCATTTTTTGCAGTCTTTAAGTAACAGCCTGATTTAAAATACATCATGTCTATAATAGCCTACGCGTCATAGAGAGTGATATAAATAGATCAGTGGAATAATTATCCTGCAGATGGCGCTATAATAACTATATTAATGGTGTTAATGTCCCTGTCCAGACTCTACAGGCTCGAGTGTGTGTCCATCAGTGTCCTGCTGTCTGTCTGCTCTCTGGAAGATGATGAGGACTTCTGTTTGTTCCTCTGAGGGTATGATTATTCTTTACACAACATATTATTCATTTATTAACACACTCGCGGTCAAAACATGAGTTTAGTGTCATTTGTTTCTGAATGAAGATCTGCACTGAAATAATAGAGTGTGTTTAAGTTGATGTTCATCTTTTGTAGAAATGGATAATGTTCCTCTCTCTGTAGAGGAGACCCGAGCAGAACCGGCCCAGAGTTCAGTGCGGCCATGCTCACTCACACACGAGGAAGATCGTGTGTGAGCGATGATGATGATGATGATAATGATGACGAAGAGCAGCAGGACAATCAACTAATTCACATTTTTCTTGATGATGGTTTCTGTGATCACTTATTAAAAGTATGATTATAAAAAGAAGATTTCATTCATTTTTAACATTTCCACGCCTGTAAGGTTTCACTGTTCAGATCTGGGTTTCCCAATCTAAAAACATTAGATTTAATTTATTAAATTAAATTATTAATTAAAATGTAAAATTAAAATACATAATTTTATAATATAACCATAATTAAAAAATAAAGCACTTACTAAAAAAGATTTTATTTGTTTACCTTCATTTCATGTGACCATCAGAGAACCGCGAACATGCAAATTAACGATTAAATGATTAAAATAGCCTATATGACCTTAAAATCTCAGGGAGACAAAGTAAGTATTTTCATTCATATTTTCAAATAGAATATCTAGCTATTTATTCTCTTCTTTGATACAGTGTGCAACGGGGTTAGAATTGTTGCATTATTCCATATAAATAGATTGAGATTCACAAATAAATGTAAAGAATCGTAATACAGAGTGTGCTATGATTGATATGATCATATAATGATATTATCTGATTGGCTTAAGTTGACGGTGGGCGGAGTGTAGGCCTACTTACTGTATTTGTGGATGTGTCTGCACGTCTTGACGCACATGTTTCAAAATCCACAAATGCAAAAGAAGCGATTCACAAATGAATGCCAGGCAGAATTGTGTTTGTGCAACACAGTCTCACACCCTACTCGTCAAATGTCTGACGCATGGTCAAGGACCCCTGGCGTCAAGTTTCAACGAAAGAGACGGCATCAGTGTCGGCTTCACCGTTGATGGACAGTTGATTTCCTATTTCGTCTATATCTGACGATGAAGGATTAACATGAATGTCTATCTGACGGACCCCCGCGTCGAAAAACAACTCAAGGGTACACCTCTTTCGTTGAAACTTGAGCCAGGGGTCCTTGACCATGGGTCAGACACTTGACGAGTAGGGTGTGAGACTGACACCGCCGTCGGTGTATGAAGGAGTGAATGAATGGGTGAATGTGAGGCAATAAAGTGCTTTGGTGGCCATTGGGTCTGTGAACGCGCTATATAAATGCAGTCCATTTACCATTTTTCCAGTTAAAAATAATAATAATAATAATAATTCATTACATTTATATAGCGCTTTTCTAGGCACTCAAAGCGCTTCACATAGAAGGGGGAATCTCCTCAACCACCACCAATGTGCAGCATCCACTTGGATGATGCGACGGCAGCCATATTGCGCCAGAACGCCCACCACACACCAGCTTACTGGTGGAGAGGAGACAAAGTGATGAAGCCAATTGGTATATATATATGGGGATGATTAGTTATTTGCATAACTCAAACAATCAATAGACAGTATAATGTGTGTGTGTGTGTGTGTGTGTGTGTGTGTGTGCAGGGCCGGATTAAGAGTTCAGAGGCCCCTGGGCACAATATCTTGTAGGCCCCCCCCCTTAGGCAGGCCAAATGTATATTTTGTCCAAGGACATTTTTATATGGCATTTACAGTTTTACTGACTTAAAAGGAACTTTGTTGTACTATGCTGGAGTAAAGTTTATAAATGGTCGTTCTTTCCCATATGAATTTGTAAAGCTATGTTGGGTGGACCTCTGTGCCTCTAGAGGGGTTGGGGGGCATTGTAAGTGATGGCCAAATTGTCTGAATTTACAAGGTCATTATCAATTTATTTGTACAGCCATTTTCAAGGACTTTTATTTTGATACGGCCTTAATGTGTGCCATCATGGGTGTTTAAAGCGCGCTCTGTTTCCGCTATGTGTATGTGCGCACACTTCTGTGAAGGACGCAGCTTGTATACACAATGGTTTTCTCTCCCCATGAAGTTTTTGTGCATCCCACCTGAGGGTTATAAGGTAACTAAGTTTAATGTTTATCATTTTTGTAATTGTATCGTTTTATTGTGATGTTGGTTAACGGGTTTGAGTGATACAGTGTTTGTTTGTTTTGTTGTAGCTCTTACGGTGTATTCATGAGTGTCACGAATAAAACGCTAATGGAAACATCAGTTTAAGGAGTACTTGATCATCATTTCAAGTGGGGTAGCTACAGTAAGAGCTTGGCCATTTCGTCGTTCGAGTCTGCTGTGTTAATGACTGGTGTCCATGCCGACGGGTCTGTGAGAAGTGGATAGTTCACGGGCAGCAGGTCGATTTCCGATGGTCAAATGTGGTTCGTTTATGGATAACTACGGCTGAAAACGAGGATTAAACTTACACTACGGATTGAGAAAGACTGTGTTCTTCTTCAGGTGACATTTATCCTTTGACGCACTTCTACAGCAGTAAAAGGACATTAAGCTTAAAACAGAGGTTTGAAATGTTTAAAGCATTTTTGAAAGACCAAATAATTTGTGTTTGAAGAAGTGATATATATATACGAGTTTTGAAAGGAAATATTTGTCTTTACAAAGGGTTGTTTTAAAAACACAAAACAATTGATATTAATGTTTGAGGCTACATTTCTGTTTGGGAATTTGAATAACTTTTTAACTGTGCTGAACATTTTTATTACTGCGTGTGTTAATCTGGTAATTTTATTTTATTCCGCCAAATGACACCTAAAGCACACGAGCACTTTTGTGGGGATTTTCAACTCAAGATCCTCCTAGACCGATTGTGTTTACAAGACCGAAAGTGAAATGTGCCATATATGGGCCTACAATGTGTCATATATGAGTTTGAAATGCGTTTGAAAAAAAACTTGATTCAAGCCACAGAAAAACACATTTGTGTTAAACAAACTTCGTTTACAAAAGATGTAAACCCGGCGAGTGTCTTCTGTTGGTTACTGTAAATCAGCATTAAACAATCTCAACTGTTAAATAACATATAGAAGATTAAAATAATATCAGATTTGTCTCATTCTAAATTTTAAAACACACAAAATAGAAATGAAAAATTAACATAAGTAAGAAATTTACTTTTGCTATGATGAAATAAATGTTCAGTGACATCTTCCAAAAATGTCTGAATTTTGGCGCATTTTTCTATAGTGTTGAGTTGATAACTAGTAAATACACTAAGTTTCGTCATGCTGCATGTGTGGAAGTATTTTAAAGAAGTGTGTTATAACGAGCCCTGTTAGTTTGCGCGCTGGTTAGAGGTGATGTGATGCGCTGAAACAATTGTGTTAGCTTGAATCAAGTTTTTTTCAAACGCACTTCAAACTCATCAACTCCACTTTGTTCCTTTTTGAAGTGAACTTGTACTTTTGGATGATGATGACGCGGCGCATCTTGACTCTTCCACCCACTACTACATCCACAAAAGGCACATGCAATTTTGCAACTTCTGAAATCTGTCGCTGAAATGTTCAAATCCGCCTTGGCGGAAATATGAATAGGCGGAGGAGGCTGTGGTCAGATTTGAGAAGTTTAAAGTGCCAAATGGTTGTAAGTGCGAACATGAATGAAAAAATAATACTAGGCTACTTGACTGTCACATGCACAATTTTAGACATTTGTACTGTAGCATTTTGAAATTATGGCCCCATGAATTTGACAAACATGATAGTAGGGGAGACCGGGGTGGTTGTAACAGGGGTCAGTTGTAACAATTCCAATCTGTCCAATCAGGAACTAGTTACAAATCACCTGATTCACTTCACACATGCTTAGTTTAGTTCTTATTCCACATGTGATAAAGTAGAGCCCTGTGGCAGACACAGCACATGTTAAAGTGGAAAAAACTATTTTGAGGTAAGAAAGTAACTTTTTTTACTTTTTTTGTTTTTGTTATGGGAATTTCTGCTTTGTAGTTAAACTCATCAAACTTTTATTATGTTTATTTTGTGTCTGTGTAGATATTTTCCATGCAAGTTGTTAGTGCTAATTTTTTGCCTGTTAGCTGTAAGGTGAGCTAGTTCATGGCTACATGACTCTGGGTTAGTTGTAACAACAATGAATTAAAATGTATTAATTTTATTAATTTTATTATGGCCAATACTATAGACTGACAGTAACAACCGTGCTTACACAAATAGAATGTTCAAGTTCAATTTATTATGGTCAATTACTATGACAGAGTAACAACAGAGTCACACACACACACACACACACACACACATACACACACACACACACAGCTGTGTTTTTGTGATATATGAGGACATTCCATAGGCGTAATGACTTTTATACTGGACAAACTGTATATTCTATCCCCCTACATGCTGCATTTTTACATAAAAAAAACATTGTTTTTTATGTTTTTTAAGCTATTTGAAATATGAGGACTCATGCAATGTCCTCATATATCACGTGTAAGTTGTAATACCAGTGTAATATACATGTCATTATACACATTTATGTCCTCATATATCACAAAAACAAAAGCACACACACACACACACACACACACACACACACACACACACACACAAACAATGTTTAAGTGTTCAATTTTATTATGGCCAATACTAACACTGGCAGTAACAAACATGCTTACAAACAATGTTTGTGTTCAAGTTCAAATTATAATGGTCAATTAATATGACTGAGAGTGACAAACACACTGAGACTAAGAGTGACACACACACATCAGTTATATTGAAAAGTCAGTGTTGAATAAAAACCTTTCAAAATAATTTTTTTGTCAAAATCCTTATTTCATTATGTTACATATCACCCCTATGGATATCATAATGTTACATCTCACCCCAGGGTATGTTACAACTAACCCAGACGGGTGAATTGTAACATTTCACTCCTCGTGTTTGAAACTAAACCATGCATTTTCTGTTTGTGTTGCAAAGATAATAGCTATGTCATTTAATAGCAGACACTTGTAACTAGTTTGGATCACATTTTGAACACACTGATTTCAAAGTACTACAAGATATAGACAGAAAGGTCAAAATTGTTACAACCATCCCCTACAGTTAGAAGTGCCATTGCACTGTTGTTCAGTTGGGGGTGCTATATCTCAGAGGCCTTTTAGTGTGCGTTATAGTTGCACTGGGGCCTTATACCCAGTACAGTACCTACTTCAGTGTCACCATGCAAAATTTCAGACATTCGCTGAATTGCTACAACAGAATCTCACCCCTAATCCACACCACAGTTTACACGACCAATGATAAAGAGATTTCGTCCCGCATATGACTCAAACAAACCCGCAGCAACAACATGAGCTGTCTCCGTCTCATTCATTTCGAAGGATTCGACCACAATGGGAAAGGTTAAAGGAGTCACCAGAGAGATTTTTATTTTTAACCCATACTTTTATTAAATCAGTAAAAAAAAAAAAAGCATAATCAAATCAATTACAAAAAAAAAGTCTAAAAATTCAAATTAATTCCCCCTCAAACACAGTACAAACAATCTCATTATGAGCGCACATACTTGAGAACTTGAGCGCGCAAAAGACGCGATATCTGAACAGGCCCTAATCCAACTTGCGCAAAACGACGCGTTTTCGGGTGCAAATGAACAGGACTCGTTAGCCAAGATAAAGATTAGCTACGTTTAATTTGTGCTTCATATTGTAAATGTGAGCTCACAGCAGCAGCCATATGCATATATCCGAGGGCTATACGCTCATAAATGTGACGCTTGCACACTGTAAATATATATAGGCCTATAAGCTATATATATATAGCCTATAGGCTATATGTTCTTTATTTCAGACCCGGGTCCATATAAAAAAAAAGAAAAGGAAAGAAAAAGAAAAAGAAATGTTTGACAGTACATACATTTTCACAGTAATCATAGAAAAGTTGAAAAGACAAGCTTTCATTCCAATGGAAACAGGAAAAATACCTCGTATCACTTAACATAGCCTAATATTATTTAAGACCATTACACAATTAGAGAATATAAAGAAATGTAAAGAATTATATGATCAATAAGTTGTGACAACATGTGTTTTACATTGCTATAACTCATCAAAATAAGTTACAATATTCAACTAATTTAGTAATTAGTATACTGAATAAAGTCCGTTTAATGTGATTTAAGTTGAAATGACTTAAATATCCAAGTTGATTGGCCATAAAAATTTAAGGCAGCTTTGTATTTTATTTTACATTGATATAACAAATAGGCCTGGTCGACCCACATTTTTGTTTTTGTGGCTGATCTCCACATTGAATCATGATTTTACCACCACTTTTACTGCGGTTTCATAGCTATTTAACTCTCGGCCCTGGTGTTTGGCACTGAGTTTTCCTCTGAACTCTTTTTTATACGCTTCTTTGCATGTTGTAGTAGCCTATGACTCAAACTTCTTACCGCAAGCGTCACAAAAAAGAAAAGCGTCTTTCTTTTCTTCGCGGTCTGTTTTTTCTTCTTTTTCCCCGCGCTCTGTCTTGCGAAGCAAGGTTTGCTGAAAAATCTACTCTTGTGGATGTGGTGACAAACGAGTTGTCAATTGTGGAGTAAATGAAGCTCCGCCTCGAGCTCTCTGTTCATAAACTCTAAACTCAGTGCATCGCTTTCCCAGCCGTGACTTTTGACTTGAACTCTCATGTATGCAGACGAATTTTTTATTTTTATTTTTATTAGACTATAGCCTACATTTATATCACATCCAGCAATGCAAAACTCCAATTCAGGTGAGCCATTCAGATATTTCCTATTGATCTATTAAAACGTTACATAAAAATATTCACTAGAATAAATGTAGGCTATAACTAATGATATAATGCTAATAAACAGATTTGCTTGATTGAATTCTGATTTTGTAACTTTTTCGATGAACCAACGTTATGCAAGAAAACCAAGCCACCAAAACCATTTAGGCTACTTACTTTAATTTGAATCATTGTCTGTAAATTTAGCTGATTCGAGTTTTTGGAAACATTTTACAATAAAGCTTTCATTTCATTCTACATCATATATTAATCTTAGACAATGTTAATCTCAGGATAGGCGATGGAAATGAGACCCACAACGTCAGTGTCACGTGTGTCTGAGAGAGAGTTGCGGAGTGAATGCATATCGTCACCGTGTAAATGTTCCTGTATCTGTTCTTCAGGCTCTTCAGGCTCGAGTGTGTGTCCATCAGTGTCCTGCTGTCTGTCTGCTCTCTGGAAGATGATGAGGACTTCTGTTTGTTCCTCTGAGGGTATGATTATTCTTTACACAACACAGTATTCATTTAGCACACTCGCGGTCAAGTTTAGTGTCATTTGGTTTTTTTTGACAAAACCCCTATGAGCACAGCAATACCAGTGGATTTTTGTTAAAACTGTGTGTGAGTGGACCTCTGTCCCTCTAGGGGGGTTCGGGGGCATGCTCCCCCGTAAGAAAATTGTGTGCTTTTTAATGTTAAATTCATCAATCTGGTGCACTTTGAGAGTTGAAAATTAAAAGCTCCCATATTCAGTGAGCAAATTAAACAAAGAAAAATGAAAACCTCTTTTAGTTACACTGTCTTTCTACATTACTACTACATAATAATAGTTATAATATTAATCCCATGATAATAGCCATATATTGTAAAACAAATGCACTGAAAAATAAAGGAAACTTTCATAATTAGTTTTGTACTAATTTCTATATTTGAAAGAGTATATTTCTACACTTCACATTAAAGATGTGATTGGGCAAGCCCAGTGTCAATTAAGAAAATAACCAATGGGCCGCTGATTTAGGTGTTTCATGGGATGTCAGAAAAAAACTAACGCTGACTTTTTTTGGATCAAATGCATTTACACCGGCTCTAATCCAGCGCCAAAACGAATAGGCCGCCGATGTACGAGTTTTATGGGCCGTTAAGACAAAAAAAAACATAACAAAAAAAAGTATGAGATGTATCGGCCCAAAAAGCACGTCGGCCCACCGGGAATCTCCCGTTAGTCCCGATGGCATTAGCCTATGCCTGGACGTCACTCACCTGTTGCCTTCACCATCCACTTATTTAGTTGCTGTCGCATCAATTGACACGCAATCTCCTTTCCCCTCTTTCTTTTTCTATTTTTAGCCCCCGACAGATTTGTTGCTTTATCCATCTTTTTTGACGACAACTCACTACTCGTTCCTGGTCGCTCAGCGCTCACGGCGCCCGCGCCCGCTCGCGATATTATCGGCCACGATCCCCACACTTTCTGTCTCCATCTCCAACCTTTTTACACAAACCACAAGGAATCTCCGAAAAAAATAAAAATAATCAGAAATCCGTTTCTGTGCCATATTTCTTCCTCGTTTCTGTCATTAGACTATGTAAATGTAGGCTAGTCTGCTGCTGCCATGGCCCATTGATGGATGTATGCTGCATGGAACGAGCGGGAAACCTCTTTACTCGGCGACACTATAGCCTGCCTGCCTTGACGGTGACAACGTAACTTCCGAACCTGTGTTGATTAGGCCTCAAAATAATGAAATTAAAATCCAAAATACACGTAATAGCCTACGTGTGTCAAAAATCTCAAAATCATTTCCTAAAATATTCATAAGGAATTTATAAATTGTGCAAAATATTTTTATTACATTTTTAAAAATTCTCCCTCTCGCCAATAGGGGGTGCTGCACTTCCCGCGGCCGTGATCTGCACTGAAATAATAGAGTGTGTTTAAGTTGATGTTCATCTTTTGTAGAAATGGATCAGTCTCTGGATGTTCCTCTCTCTGTAGAGGAGACCCGAGCAGAACCGGCCCAGAGTTCAGTACGACCATGTTCACTCACACACGAGGAAGAGTGTGTGTGAGCGATGATGATGACAAAGAGCAGCAGGACAATCAAATACAAATTCATATTTTTCTTTTTGTATTAAATAGTTTTTGTGATCACTTATTAAAAGAATGATTACAAAAAGCCTGTTTCATTCCTTTTCATAGTTTCTTATTCCATAGCTTTTTTCCACACAATGGAAGTCAATGGTGCACTACAACTGTCTGGTTACTAACATATATTTACATATATTTATATATAATTAGGCCTATACAGGTTTGGAACAATTTGAGGGAGAGTAGAATTTTCATTTTCAGGTGAACTGTCTCTTTAAATGGATTGTCATCTCCACCTGTAATGCTGTAATGCTGCAGTGACTGAGACAGACTGAAACTGCTATTTTCTGCATTCTGCAAAGAAAAACTTGATTTATTAAAATAGCGTGGAGAAACTGCTATCATCAACCAGATGAGACTTCTGAAATTGGGGGACAATTAAAAGAGATGGTAGCAGAATTTATAAAGGATAAATTTGATTACCGTTTTTTTCAACTGCTTACACTGATTTTCAAAACTTTGCCTCGTTTGTCAAAACTTTACATACAAATCCAAGAATTGCACACCCAAAATGCCTCACATCTCTTTCAAAACGAGGCACTGCATTCAAGTCTTCACAAACACATCTCAAAAGCAAACATTTGTCTTACATTGCAAACACCTTTGCCATAATATTTTTGGATATATCATATACACACAGTTATTCAAAACCTAAAGCTCTTCTTTCGTGAGCTTCTACATTTCTGTACAAAATCGGGCCCTGTTGCAAACCCGGCCGACTGGATTGAAAAACAACTGCGGTACCTGCGGGAGGTGATACAACCAGCGATTGCGTCTGCCACACGACCGCATCAGAGAAATCCTCAAAAGGTAGGAAAAAACAAACTAACCTATCTATGGCAGCACCGTAGATCAAAGGCGATTGACATTATCTTAAATGGCTGCATGTTTCCCATGCCATCGTCAGATCCTGGTAACACTGAGCAAGTGTACAAATATTATCTGAAAAAATGCCAGTCTGGTCCAATTACTAACACGCTTGAATTACCGCCTTGGAATGATGACTTAGAAAATATAATGACTGAGTTGTCGCCACCTACATCGGCGTTTACAATAGAAGAGATTGAGAAAGTAATTGTAAATCTGCCCAATAACAAAGCCAGTTGCTCGGATGGTGTTACTTATGAGAATCTTAAAGTCACACGGCAAACATCTTGCTACATATTGAAAAGCATTTTTAACACCTGTATGATTAATGGTAAAGTCCCTAGTTCATGGAAGGGAGCACTCATTCACAGAATACCGAAGAAAGACAATGTACCAGAAGATCCCTCAACATGGAGGGACATTTCTCTATTGCCATCTGTATACAAAGTCTTTATGAAGTGCCTGCTTTCAAGAATATTACCTTGGTTGGTTGATACTGGAATTCTGTCTAACAAACAAAAAGCTTACATTGAGCGACAGGGCATGAATGAGCATGTTTTTTGCTTAAAAACTGCCATTGACGATTTTAAGCACGAATCTGCTAAGCTATACATTGCGTTTCTTGACTTCAGAGATGCCTTTGGCACATTGCCTCATAGGGTCATGATTGAAGCATTGGAAGAGATACAGCTCCCTAAGATCTATGTGGACATAATAAAAGATATATATCGTCATTCCTACCTACAAGTGATCTGTGGAAAAGACCTAACCAGACTAATACCACTGGAGGTAGGAATCAAAACTGGTTGTCCATGGAGTGCCGTAAACTTTATCATTGCAATAAATCAATGGCTAAAATGGCTCTGTGCACATGCCCCACCTCACGTCCTGTCACCCAACCCAGTCCAGGGCTATGCTGATGATGTGGTCATCGCATCCCGAGATGAAGGCGTGATCAAAAACATGCTGTCATGCACTGACAGATTCCTGATATGGTCTGGCCTACAAGTGAAGCACAGTAAATGTGCAGTTTTCTATGAGAGGAGGAGCGGTGGCAACCGTTGGTACAGATCTAAGGCCGACCAACCCCCCGATTTTACCATCTTAGACCAGCCACTCAGAGTGTACACCAGACACGAGACCTACGACTATCTGGGTCACAATTTTAACATCGCCGGAGAATGGAGTCTGCAAGTGACTGACATGGCACATCAGTTTATGACCAGGCTGGATCTCATTGATGCATCACCACTTCACCTGTTACTTTAAAAGTGCAAGCAATAAGAGACGTAGCGTTTTCTAAAATTCAACATCTTTTTGCAAATGTCCATGTTCCGCAAAAGGTATTGCATCAGTGTTACCAGGATCTGACGATGGCATGGGAAACATGCAGCCATTTAAGATAATGTCAATCGCCTTTGATCTACGGTGCTGCCATAGATAGGTTAGTTTGTTTTTTCCTACCTTTTGAGGATTTCTCTGATGCGGTCGTGTGGCAGACGCTATAGGCTATTGATTTCTTTATTTATTCTAGAATTGAACTTAATACCGGTAATTCTTTATTTGAGAGGTCGGTAGTTTTTGGAAATGTGTGTGTGTTATAATACTCAAGACATTTGTTAATATATATCTTTATTCCTTTCCCTTTGTAGACCACACACATCTAAATACACTATTAAGCTGTTAAGCCTGTGTTGTGTGTTGTGTACAGCCAAAGACTGTCAACAAAAAAACTCCTTTTTATGGAACGAATGGATCGAATCCAGTGTGTTCTGATCGACACCCCATTGAGGAAAGCTAGAAATAAACCACCGATTACAGTCCAACCCTTTTCAGTCCTATCGCACAGTGAGGCTCTGATGAATGTTTAAAAAAGGAAATCAAGATACTTCCTGTTAGATTTTTGTGTGTTACATGGAGAATTGTGTGTTGTGGTTTGCAAAAAGTGTTTTATGTTACTGAAAACTGTGTCAATGCTGAGAATTAGTGTATTGTTTTGCGGATTTGAGTTTTGCAGTTATGGTGTTTGAGTGTCAGGTTTCAGAATTACAATTGAGTCACATGAGTCACAGAATCACCTGTCACGTATTAAAGATGTAAACAGGATGATTGCGCAAGATTTACGTGAGATATGTTGCATGTGGGCGAGCGGCAGTAACAAACAGGAAGACCAGAATTAGCGTTGAAAACGTTTTTAATTGAAGAGGTATAATTATAAAGACGTTACAAAATAGCCTACAAATGTAAAAGAAAACGAATAATCAGAAAAACAAGAAAGTCGCCAAATGAATGAAATAATCAAATCATAACTCCCATAACTGTGTAACCCAAACCTCTAGAACTAACCAAAAGAAAAATGCAGAAACAAAACCGAAATATTCAGCGGATACGCCGCCTTAAATGAACGCTGACGAAATAAAAAGAAAAACAATGGGTGGCGATCACTCTCCAACTAACTAACAGAAAACAATGCTATCTACCCTCTGTATATAGTTTGAAAGTGTTAGATTACTAACACAGACAGTTCTATTTAACCAGTTTCACTTTCACTTTGAATAGGCCTTACAATATCTTGATCGCTTGTGACTGCATCGGAAAACTTCTGCAGCTCTGGCCAGCATTTCAGCTGCATTTACAGCAGACTCTCCTCGTTCAAAGAACTATGACATTGGCACAAAGCCCATGTACAAACTCCAACTGAACTAAGTTGTCACTACACCTATTAATACGGAAAAATAACAAGCCCAAAGATTAAGTGAACATGGAACAAGTGCGCGCTTGGCGAATCAGAATTTACGAGCATTAGCAAAAACACAGCAGAGCGAGACGCGCGCGCAACCCTCTTGAAGCGAGGTGCACAAATGCAAGGCTGCGCATCTTTTTTGCTACCCTGTGGGCCTTGCATCAGCCTTGCATTTGTGCAACGAAAATTATAGCCTAAAGGAACACGTTGTCGCAATTTTAATAACTTATATAACTTAGGACTTATAAAACTAAATATATAGGCTATAATAACTTAGGCATAGGCTATAACTAAACATGTCGGAGACTCCTTGTCTATGGAAGATATTTATTTCACGCCAATATAAAATTACATAGGAATAATCCAGTGTTTAACCAGAGTTTTTATTATTATTATTTTTTTTGTAAGATGCTGTTACATTAAATCCGTTTTATCCATTCCACATCCGTTTTAACGTAGACTATTCGACGCAGGCTTTACGCGATCACAGGCCCCGATAGCCTACAACAGGGGTGGGGAACGTTGGTCCTGGAGAGCCATAGCCCTGCAGAGTTTAGTTCCAACCCTGATCAAACACACCTGAACCAGCTAATTAATGTCTTTAGGATCATTAAGGCTACAATCAGGTGAGTTTTTTTTCAGGGTTGGAGCAAAACTCTGCAGGACAGCGGCTCTCCAGGACCGACGTTCCCTACCCCTGGCCTACAACAACACTCACGGCCAAGTTCTTTTTCGTTCTTCGCTTATAGGTAAAACTAAGATCGAAATACGCGAACATCGATAGGCGCGGAGTTTGCGAGGGGGCAGGGGGAGCATTGCCCCCCCTGGTGGCTGAAACCCGTTTAATTTTTTTTTTTTGCATTGTTAAAAAATAGGCCTATATATTATAAATATTTTAAATGACACAAAACAACTAAATGGTGGTAGGTAATAGGCTACACATCTGATTTTATATACTGCTTTAGTAAAAAAAAAAACTGCAATGGAAACAGGTTTTGCATTTACAGTCAGCTGACTTAGAGAAGACGCGGGGATAATAATAATAATTATCATCATTATTATAACATTTATTAGGCTACATATGTAGAAGACGCTTATCAAAAAAAAGGAACAAAGCAATTCGTCACATATCATTCATAATACAGGGCTATGATGATCACAAATAGGCTAAAAAAGATTTTGACGCATATCCAAGTGTGTGTGCGGAATGTGGGGCGCGCACTGGATTGCACGGAGGCACGGAGGCGCGGGGCGTGGGCGCGAACACTTGCATTTTCCCATCAACAGTGGAAACAACTTAAAATAGGCTAGCCTACTCTATCATTTCTGGTCATACAGAAAATAATAATACATTATTCGCAACTACTTTTATTTGTGTACACTCACAATAACAAGAAAACGTTGTGCTTTTGTAAAATAAAATAAAACAATCAGGCGCGCTTCATGGTCTCCGTGAACTAAAGCGCTATAACTGAAACAAAATAGCCTTAAGCTAAAGCTTGAAATGTCCACTTTAAAACGAACAAATTCGAATCGAAAGCTAATACCTTCTGATTAGGCTATGTAATCCGTATGAGAGGTGCATTTCTCTCTAAAGGTGCATCCGCTTTACAGCGGAGATGGAGATGTTTTAGCCGACACTAATTTTTTATTAATAAACAATTAAAATGCCTTGTTATTTTTTTTCTGACACATTTATTAATTATTATAGCCTATAACTCACCTATAAATCACCTTACTGTAGCCTGTGGTTATCTTCTCATTCAGCACTGCGGGAAAAATATAATTTCCAGGTTCTAATTTGGCCTTAGAAAACCAGTTAAATCTACATTTTTTCCATATTAATTTGTCAATATTTTAAATGTTTAATAAAGGGGCGAAAAGTCATAAACAAAAATCTGAAAATTCGTCCATATTATTTATTTTGTGCAGCATTTGGTGTGTAGCAGTTCAAATTAAAATTTTGGTGTTCGACTTAAAAATACAACCGTTTATTTTTCGTTTTGCAATTACGGGTTAAATAAGGAAAAACGAATGGACACAAAAGTACACTGACCGTTTGGACATAATACGAGTTCTTTATTAAATTCATAAAAGAAACAATAATTACAGGAGTAGGCCTACTGGATTCTAAACCTCAAAGAAATGCCACAATCAAGACCTCGGAGCAGAAATGAGGGAGAAACAGCCAGGAACTCCGGGCTATATGTGCCGTTCGCAGTATAAGGGTCTGCCATTAATGCTTGGATAACACACCACGTCTCCTTCCATTAATAATAATAATAATGTCTAGTGTGTAATAATGTCTAAATACATTTTAGTCGCATAACATCGGTTAATGGAAACGCCGTCATTTCGCAATATTTTTTTATCGACATTTAAAAAAAGGAGCAAAAGTTTTGCGCAAATCTGTAATCGAAACGCGCCTAATGATTACTACATGAACGAATGAATGAATGCTACAATGATTTTTTTTTTTTTGCCCCCCCTGGCTCGAATGTCAAACTCCGCCTATGACTGATAGAAAATCTTTTTTTCTTTATTAAAAGTTAGAGAACGCCGCACACACTGCTCTGAGAGTGACGGTGAGATGAGTAAACGTGCTGCGCTTTCCTCTCTCAATAATAAAATAAACACACAACAAAATTGAGAAAAACTGTTTTGTAATTAGATGCATGTTAATGGATTTTCTCTAGATTTGAGGCAGGATTATTATTATTTTTTTTTTCACCCTAATAAAATCACTGGGTCTTCTTACATGGCCACCACTGAAAAAAAATTCTGGCTACGCCCCTGGTAACTCCCCTAATATTATAACAAGTTTATCCCAGTAGCCTATTTATTTGATTGTTTTATTTATTTATTATTATTATTACTTTAAATGTATGTTCATTGTACATTTTAGTTGTTGTTGTTATTCTCTGTTTTATACACTCTGCAATCTGTGATCAGTGTGCATTATAGGTGGCGATAGTGAAAATGAAAGTGGAAGAGAAGAGCGATACAAGCTTTTCTAATTGAACAATGTATCATGTAGGCTACAAACAACATGGCAACAGGATCAGGTGCAAAAGTAAATTATGAGGGGGAAAAAAGACAAAGGAAAAGGATAAAATTAAGATAAAATGCTGGGGTTTATTTTTTTTAATCACAATCCTCTATTATAGCTAAAATGTTTATATATATATATATATATATATATATATATATATATATATATATATATATATGAAAGAAACTTGCCATGAAATAACCAAATCCTAGAGCAGTACAAGTGTTTCCATCGGTGTGGGCGTGGCCTAAATGCGCTCTGTCTCTTAAGTGGTGCAGAGCCAAATGGGCGGAGCTTGTCCTCCTATTGGCTGCAAACGGGCCAATCAGTAGTGAGACCATTTGTCGTGTGAAGCTCTTATCTGGAATAGGCTGCTGTATGAAGCTCTTAGGCCCCGTCCACACTACTGCGTTTTCGTTTAAAAACGGAGACCTTTTGCTACGTTTGCACCTCCCGTCCAGACTAAAACGGGGGGCGTTTGCTTCTGGAAACTCAGGAGGGCAAGTATTACTTACATTTATTCTTTTATTTATGGATTTGAGCATTACTGCGGTTCTAATAATCTGAGTCTATATTCACTAAAATCTTTCGTCTAGAAGTTTATTCTAACGTGGAAATTTAGGAGCAGCTCTTAATAATGAGGGGCGTTTCGCTCCTGATTTTAAATCTCATACATCTTTCATCTTCGAGTAATTCAAACATTTTAACAGTAAAAGTAGCAGCTGTACCCAGAACAGTTTAGATGTCACCCTCAGGATTCTGTATCACTAAAGAGCATTGCTGAAATGTATAAATTAAGCTTTGACTTCAGAATCTTTTTATTTGATTTGGTTTAAGACATCTTGTGTTGTTCTCTAGATCCCGTGTTTTCCAAAGAAAGAATTGGGAGTTGCAGTGACTGTGTGTCCGTCGCCTTGAACGGTTGTGGAGAAAATACTAAAGATCTGCTCACAGATACCTGAGTCTTAAACCACTTAATATCATTCACTTGTTCAAATTGTCAGTCCAAATTTGATTTTTTGCGCACATCCGAAGTAAATGTGAACTACAAAAAAAGAAAAATCACATTAAATATGATTTTTAAAAATCTGTTTCCTGCTACTTTAAAATCCTATTCCAGTCTCATCTCTGGAAATCCTGTCCGACCGCTCTGATATTTTGTCACTTTCTCACTCCACGTAAATCTTAAAGGTGCTGTATGTAAGTTAAGCACTTAAGCATAAAAATACCATAATATGTTTGCAGATATTTAAGCAACATGTTTCTCTGAAAAACACTGTTACAGTTATTCTCCTTTGCATGTTTTGGTGTGTGTGATCCCGTCCCCATTTTATAACCTGTATGAGTTTCTTTCTTCTGATATTTTGAAGAATGTTTGTAATCAAACAGTTGATCGACCCCATTGACTTCCATAGTGTGTTTTCCTACTATGGAAGTCGATGAGGTCCATCAACATTCTTCAAAATATCATCTTTTATGATATGGCCAGCAGCCATATCACCCTGCAGCCCAAGACTGGTTGCCCACTGAAGCTAAGCAGGGCTGAGCCGGGTTATACCTGGATGGGAGACCTTCTGAGAAACCCAGGTTGCTGCTGGAAGAGGTGTTAGTGAGGCCAGCAGGGGGCGCTCACCCTGTGGTGTGTGTGGGTCCTAACGCCCCAGTATAGTGACGGGGACACTATACTATCAAAGAGCACCGTCCTTCGGATGAGACGTTAAACCGAGGTCCTGACTCTCTGTGGTCACAAAAAATCCCAGGATGTCTTTCGAAAGAGTAGGGGTGTAACCCCGGCATCCTGGCCAAATTTGCCCAGTGGCCTCTGTCCATCATGGCCTCCTAATAATCCCCATATATGGCTTGATCACTCTGTCTGGTGGGCGTTCTGGCGCATTATGGCTGCCGTCGCATCATCCAAGTGGATGCTGCACATTGGTGATGGTTGAGGAGATTCCCCCTTCCATGTGAAGCGCTTTGAGTGCCTAGAAAAGCGCTAAATAAATGTAATGAATTATTATTATTTATCTTTTGTGTTCAACAGAGGAAACTCATAGTTTGTATAATACTCGTAGTAGGTTCAGGTGCAAAAGTGTATTACAGAAAAAAAAAGGAAGGATTTATAGCAAAAAGTGTTTTTTGTTTGTATTTTTACTTTTCATGATTCACAATATTTATTGTGAAAAGTAGCCTACATATATTTATATTTGTGTATATAACATTTTCCCAGAATAGGCATGTTATTAACCACAAAATGTCTTTGTTGCTGTTTGAGTCCATAAATAATGTCATACGAGAGAAGCCTCTGAGATGAGTTATCGTTGAGTCATACATCTCAAGCCATAAAGCCTCTATATTGTTACGTCCTATGGGTGAAGTTTTGTCTGGGTAAGGGACTAAACAGTGAAGGAAAAAAAAGGTTTGGGGTGAGTGAGTGTGTCCGTCCCCTGCTCTGCACTGCTTTCTGCTCTAACATGTATTAACACAATATATGTATAACTGACAAAGTAAATCAAAAGGAAACAAAGTAAACTTCAGGAGGAGGTAAAGTCAAAATAACAAACATAAGTATCCTCTGACTAGGGAGTAAAACTACTTAACCTGCCAAAAGAAAACAAATAAACAACAGAAAAGTACACTACGAAAAAGAAAAAAACACCAGCACACAACCCAGGAATGTAACTATATATCGGCATTCAATGTAAAAATAGTAGTTTCACAAAATGCAGAACTAGTTTCAATTCTTGACAATTCTTGTACAAATTCACTGGGTGGATATGCACCATTTAAAATTAGCTTTGGGAGTTAATGGGAATTTTACATAATTTGTTCATAACCGGTGAATTATTGTTTATGTAAAAATTCTCATCCCTAGGCGTCATAAAACTGACGCCTTGGGAATCATTTTGACCATGCTTCAATATTTGACGCTTTAGGCACCCTTTAGCGTCAGTTACATGACGCGATCCTAGGGCGTCATCTAACTGACGCTTTACCTTTAACGTCAGTTAGATGACGCTATCTAATCCTAACCCTACCCCAGACCTAAACCTACCCGCGTCATCTAACTGACGCTAAAGGTAAAGCGTCAGTAAGATGACGCCCTAGGATCGCGTCATGTAACTGACGTTAAAGGGTGCCTAAAGCGTCGAATATTGAAGCATGGTCAAAATTGTCATTTTAGTGACGCCTTGGGGTGAGAATGCGTTGAAATAAATAAATAGGCCTAAATAAAAAACCTGTGAACGTTTTTATAGACCCATGTTTTCAAACATATTTCTGATAATTTTGTTTGGAGTTTTAGTTTCTTTTGAAATCGAACCTTCAACTAAAAGTAACAGGGGACACTTATTCAATTTCGAAAGACATCCTTTGATTATGATGGAGTTGGGGAGAGCAATGATCATAACTGAATGTGTTCTGATACAGGCTATATTACATTTGAAACAGAAACTCTCATGTGATATAAAACATCTTCTGCTATAACTGAATGAACCACAACACCTTTGAGTTTGAATCATGTGGTTCGTAGAGAGGAAGATCTCCTTCTCAGAAATTAGGAGCTCTCCTTCTCACTGATTCACTGAAGAAAATTAGGGACTTTATAGAGGTAAAAGTCAATTCAAAGTATAGATGTGTTTTAAACCAACTGCTTAAGATAACAGTGTTATGCTCGCTGTCAAGACATTGAAGCAAAGATATAAGAAGTGAGAGAGAGAGAGAGAGAGAGAGAGAGAGAGAGAGAGAGAGAGAGAGAGAGAGAGAGAGAGAGAGAGAGAGAGAGAGCAGGAGAAAATAGTTTAAGGCCGTGTGACCGCCAAAGTGTTTTTTTACGCGGCTAATTTTTCTATTAGCAAAATGTTTAATTTATTTCTTCTCAATGTCTATCTATATTTAATGTGTAGTATATAGGCCATATAAGATACGGCCTGTCAGGCACGTCCCCGCGACCGGCACACACACACACACACACTCGCAGCCGTGAAATTTAAGATTTTTTTTTAAAACATGAAACTGTCCACCAGAAAGAGATCATATTACCGCGTTACACCTCGCATGCGCTCTCGCTGCACTCGAACTGTGTGTAGCGACTGCAGATCACAGGCTTTAAATCACACACCAATATTATAAAAATCACATGCCATGTTCCACTCATTCACACATATACGTAACCTGAGAATGAACAAAGAACAGAATAAATGCCCCGAACCACACGACTCACTCGGAAACCGCACAACATATAAATATTGCATATTGCTCTCCTCATTTGTAAGTCGCTTTGGATATAAGCGTCTGCTAAATGATTAAATGTAGGCCTAAATGTAATCCAAAAGCCCGTTTCATTCGAGGCTTCACCAGAGACAGTCGTTTTTCCACCGAAGCTCTTGATGCCCAGAGACGCATTCACATCTCACAGCGCTTTATGACTTATTGCAGGAGTGTGTGTAAGAAAAAGTAAAATCTTTCAAATGTATAACTTTCGAAGATTCGTCGATGGTAGGCCTATACAAATGTGAAAATGTGATAGTATCCTGTTAATTTGAAATAATTAGATATAGGCCTAACACAGGCAATTCTATTGAACTAATTTCACACTCACTTTGATGAGCTGCACACTTGAACCCACATGTTCTAATCTTTTCCCTGGTAAAGTATGTTTGGGTTATGAGATGGCACACAATCTCATCTCAGCACTTTTGATGTCTTACGCTATTTTTAATTTAGTCATTTCATGTGAATATCAGCATTTGTGAGATTTATACAGTCAAAACAGATCTAACTTTGTGTCTGGCAATAGTGGAAATATATATAAAATATTTGTTACCAATGGATTTGTTCATGCATGGGATATTCTTGCTGAGATATTCCTTTACAAATTCTTCCAAAAGGAGTAATAAAGGGAAGTAGGGAAGGGAAGTACTAGCCTAAATGATTCATGTGTGTCATTTTCAAAGCGTATCCTCTAGTGGACCAGCGTGTGTATTACACGCTTTGGTGTTATATCGGGTCAAATCATGAAACAATTTTCGTTTGTGTGTGTGTATGTGTGTGTGTGTGTGTGTGTGTGTGTGTGTGCTTTTGTTTTTGTGATATATGAGGACATAAATGTGTATAATGACATGCATATTACACTGGTATTACAACTCACACGTGATATATGAGGACATTGCATGAGTCCTCATATTTCAAATAGCTTAAAAAACATAAAAACCAATATTTTTGTATGTAAAAATGCAGCATGTCTCCTGTGATGGGTAGGTTTAGGGATAGGGGCAGTGTAGGGGGATAGAATATACAGTTTGTCCAGTATAAAAGTCATTACGCCTATGGAATGTCCTCATATATCACAAAAACACAGCTGTGTGTGTGTGTGTGTGTGTGTGTGTGTGTGTGTGTGTGTGTGTGTGTGTGTGTGTGTGTGTGTGTGTGTGTGTGTGTGTGTGTATGTGGATGTGTGGTCACTTCAATGGTAAAAGTACAGACATAAAAGTCCTTAATGTAGTTAAAGAAGTGCTTATATGAACTGTGACTTGTAGATCATGTGTTTTGAATATTCACCTACAAATTAAATCACTTATCCACTCTCAGATTTCAAAGTTCATTTGTTTTAACTCCTTTAGTATTCAGTGCAGCCGTGTCTCGTTTTAATTTTCGTCTTGATACTGTTTAATTTTAAAAGTAATATTCAATATTAGCCATGCGCTCAACGCTTGAGTATTTGCAGTTATTCTGTGTTATTACACAGTGTTATACAGTCTAGTGGTTTTAACATCACAACTTATGGCAAAGTATGCCTATGTCAAAACATGTAAGAACGCAACTTTAAAATTGAATGGCACTGGACTTACACAATAATGACAAAGCTATAGTGACATTTAAAGTAGCCTACAATGGAGAAACTTAATAAGTGGAGCTCAGACACTTATTCTTGCCACTACTTCTTGCGCGCGACATTCAACGCTTGGGGATTTTCTCGCTCTGCACCATTGAAGTAAAAAACCACAAGATCCGAGTCCGAAAGTAAGAAAATGATGTCGTGTTTCAGTATTCCGACCTCAAACAGCTACAAGTAATTAAAACAGATTACATTATATGTATGAAAACTTTCATTACATTTATAGCCTACTTTGTAAAAAAAAAAAAAAAAAAAAAAACATGTTTAAAGTTTTTGTGCAAAACACATAGACATCAATTGTAAAAACTGTAAAACGCACATTTTCAGAAAAGCCACAGAACTTTTAAATTATCCATTTTTTTTAATCAACACTAGTTTGGCCAAAGAGTGCCACAGCGTAGGCGGATGCAGTGTGTTTGGTGCAGTGTGGTTAAGAAACACAACTCATGCCGATCAGAAGCCTCGGGAGTCACTGCGGGTGCATGAGTGTGGTTAAACAGAGTCAGATTGTTTCTTTTAACAACACTCATGCACCCGCCTATAGGCTACTCTCAGTGAGGGGACTCGTTTGATTGACATGTGATTTTACGAATGAGTGTGCGGGATGCGAGTGTGCGATCAGGATCAGATCATCTCTTCTAGTCTATGGCCACAACACATCAAATAAGTTGAACAAACTCCCGGCGTACATCTGTCATGCAGAACTCTTCAACAAGTGAGTTATTTCATATATTTCATTTATTTCAACTTTTATAAAAATGTATAAATTAAGAAGAGCAAAGTTTAAAGTAGGCTAGTAGGCTTATTCTGGGCTATATATATTTGGATATTTGTGAATATTATAACTGTAAAACATGAACTGTTAAACAACTCTATTTTTAAAATTTAAAACAGCTCTACAATAACAACGAGTGTGTTGTGTGTAGATATGTTGTTTAATAATAATCAATGCTGAGCGACAGAGATTTGTGTAAATGTAACTGATAGGTTAGAGTTTATAGCAACACTTTACAATAAGCTTTCATTTAGGACTATTTAACAATGATGACTTCTACATGCATTTATTAATCTTAGTTCCTGTTAATTTCAACATCTAGCCTAATTCAGAAATTACATTTGTATTTTAATAACAAGGATTAATAAAATCTGTAGGCTATTGCTCATTGTTATATGTTATCTAATACATTTAATAATGTAACTGTAAGTCGCAGTGTCAAGTCTAGTCTCAAGAATAGTTGCTTTTAAACCATTCGTCACACTATAAGTGCAATTACACTGACCACAAGAGAAATTACGTTTCTTCTACACTTGCTTGTACAGGATGTGAATCAAGATGTTCCGCTAGATGGCGCGTGACTGTCACCGTGTCTCTGTTATATATATAGGCCTATATATTAAATAAATAAATAAAAACAGCAATACAACAGTGTATTCTGAAGGTGTGTGTCATGTAGTGTGCAGGTTTATTTATAAAGTAATATAGCCATTCGCTCAACGCTTGAGTTTTTGCAGTTCTGTGTTACAGAGTGACATTACAGTCTAATTGTTTTAATACAACATCAATTTATGGCAAAGTATGTCAAAACATGTAAAAACGCAACTTTAAAATCGAATGGCACTGGACTTACACAATAATGACACAGCTATAAATGCAAAGTATATGGAGAAACAAATGGTGTTTAAGATTCGTGCCACAACTTAACATCGTTCAGCGCTTAGGGATTTTCTCGCTACTCATTTGAATATCTCCTCAGATATTACTACACGTCACGTGTGCGCGCTCTCACTGTGTCCTGTGCTGCATGTATATCTGAGTGAGAGGAGAGTAAGCGACTGGATATTGGAAAGCGCGCCTCCAGTTTTGAACAAGAGCAAAGGAAATCCTCGCGCTAAGGAGGTGCTTTTGAGTTACAGTGATGCGCTCTTGACATTTAACAAAAACCACAAACACTGTCTGAGTCACACAGTAAGAAGATAATGAGGTTTTCCAGAACTCAAATAGAAGTAATTACAACATTTTATATTGTGTTTATTAAACTTTTATTACATTTATATCTTGTAAAAAAAAAAGCCTAACTAGGCCTATAGAGCGATGATTAAAGTTTTTGTGCAAAATATTTTGACATCAATTGTAAAACGTGAAGTTAAACAACCCTATTGTTTTTTATTTGCACACACCATTATTAATCGTAAAGCCTGCGTTTAAAAAACAGCAACAAGAAGAGTTGAAATTAAATAACATTAACCAATATTTATAAAAGCTGTTAAAATATTGCACATTGTTAGCGAATGCATTAAATAATATAACTTAATGTAAACTTGATTTACCCTACTTAAAATTTTGAGTTGCATTAAATTAAGATGAACAAAACACTAAATATATATTTTGATTTAAATTAATAATATTTACAGTTATTTAAAAAAAATTAGCTATGCTCACTGATGATATTTAAGTTTGCAAACTTAAAAAAATAGAGACAATCAGTTGCCTCATTTTTTTTAAAGTTAATAGAACTTATCTAGGTTTACAGTGTGTTACCGATCTCATCTATAGGCCTACAACGAAGGTTATTTCTCGTGCCTTTTTTTCGCCAAAAAAAGTTTTTGCGTGCATATGAATCATGATACGCACTTTATGGCGTGTAATACACACGCACTCCCCACCTAATCCTGCCCAAGGGGTTTTCAGTGCGTATATACACGAGAAATAACATTCGTGGTATAGATACGCACTTTCATGAGATTGTGTTGGTTAAATGTAACTGATTACAGCTTAGAGTTTTTGGCAACACTTTAAAATAAGCTTTCATTTAGGATATAGCTACAAAGCATCGGACTATTTAACAATGTTGACTTTTACAGCCTTGATTAATCTTAGTTCATGTTAATTTCAATTTCTAGCCAACTAATTTAGAAATTAACATTTGTATTGTATTAAGTAACAAGGAAAAGGATTAATAAAAGCTGTAAATAATATTGCTCATTGTTAGTACATGTAACTGCAACAAGAAAGTTGAAAACCATAACGTGTTATTATTGTAATGTTTATAATAAAAAGGTGTGGAGTGAAAGGTGATTTGCCATTGTTTGGTGGAATTTAGATTTTCTACTCGCATAGCCTATAGGCTACTTTATAATTATTAAAAATAAACACTATTTTCCATAAATTCAACTGTTATACACACCTTGGTTTTTTTTATTAAATAACATTAACAAAGATTAAAAATATAACTTATTGTAAACTAGCCTATACCTTTCATTTCTCGCAGTCTTTAAGTAACAGCCTGATTAACAATACATCATGTCTAGTAGCCTACGCGTCATAGAGAGTGATATAAATAGATCAGTGGAATAATTATCCTGCAGATGGCGCTATAATAACTATATTAATGGTGTTAATGTCCCTGTCCAGACTCTACAGGCTCGAGTGTGTGTCCACCAGTGTCCTGCTGTCTGTCTGCTCTCTGGAAGATGATGAGGACTTCTGTTTGTTCCTCTGAGGGTATGATTATTCTTTACACAACATATTATTCATTTATTAACACACTCACGGTCAAAACACGAGTTTAGTGTCATTTGTTTCTGAATGAAGATCTGCACTGAAATAATAGAGTGTGTTTAAGTTGATGTTCATCTTTTGTAGAAATGGATAATGTTCCTCTCTCTGTAGAGGAGACCCGAGCAGAACCGGCCCAGAGTTCAGTGCGGCCATGGTCACTCACACACGAGGAAGATCGTGTGTGAGCGATGATGATGATGATGATGACGAAGAGCAGCAGGACAATCAACTAATTCACATTTTTCTTGATGATGGTTTCTGTGATCACTTATTAAAAGGATGATTATAAAAAGAAGATTTCATTCATTTTTAACATTTCCACGCCTGTAAGGTTTCACTGTTCAGATCTGGGTTTCCCAATCTAAAAACATTAGATTTAATTTATTAAATTAAATTATTAATTAAAATGTAAAATTAAAATACATAATTTTATAATATAACCATAATTAAAAAATAAAGCACTTACTAAAAAAGATTTTATTTGTTTACCTTCATTTCATGTGACCATCAGAGAACCGCGAACATGCAAATTAACGATTAAATGATTAAAATAGCCTATATGACCTTAAAATCTCAGGGAGACAAAGTAAGTATTTTCATTCATATTTTCAAATAGAATATCTAGCTATTTATTCTCTTCTTTGATACAGTGTGCAACGGGGTTAGAATTGTTGCATTATTCCATATAAATAGATTGAGATTCACAAATAAATGTAAAGAATCGTAATACAGAGTGTGCTATGATTGATATGATCATATAATGATATTATCTGATTGGCTTAAGTTGACGGTGGGCGGAGTGTAGGCCTACTTACTGTATTTGTGGATGTGTCTGCACGTCTTGACGCACATGTTTCAAAATCCACAAATGCAAAAGAAGCGATTCACAAATGAATGCCAGGCAGAATTGTGTTTGTGCAACACAGTCTCACACCCTACTCGTCAAATGTCTGACGCATGGTCAAGGACCCCTGGCGTCAAGTTTCAACGAAAGAGACGGCATCAGTGTCGGCTTCACCGTTGATGGACAGTTGATTTCCTATTTCGTCTATATCTGACGATGAAGGATTAACATGAATGTCTATCTGACGGACCCCCGCGTCGAAAAACAACTCAAGGGTACACCTCTTTCGTTGAAACTTGAGCCAGGGGTCCTTGACCATGGGTCAGACACTTGACGAGTAGGGTGTGAGACTGACACCGCCGTCGGTGTATGAAGGAGTGAATGAATGGGTGAATGTGAGGCAGTAAAGTGCTTTGGTGGCCATTGGGTCTGTGAACGCGCTATATAAATGCAGTCCATTTACCATTTTTCCAGTTAAAAATAATAATAATAATAATAATTCATTACATTTATATAGCGCTTTTCTAGGCACTCAAAGCGCTTCACATGGAAGGGGGATCTCCTCAACCACCACCAATGTGCAGCATCCACTTGGATGATGCGACGGCAGCCATAATGCGCCAGAACGCCCACCACACACCAGCTTACTGGTGGAGAGGAGACAAAGTGATGAAGCCAATTGGTATATATATATGGGGATGATTAGTTATTTGCATAACTCAAACAATCAATAGACAGTATAATGTGTGTGTGTGTGTGTGTGTGTGTGTGTGTGTGTGTGTGTGTGTGTGTGTGTGTGTGTGCAGGGCCGGATTAAGAGTTCAGAGGCCCCTGGGCACAATATCTTGTAGGCCCCCCCTTAGGCAGCCAAATGTATATTTTGTCCAAGGACATTTTTATATGGCATTTACAGTTTTACTGACTTAAAAGGAACTTTGTTGTACTATGCTGGAGTAAAGTTTATAAATGGTCGTTCTTTCCCATATGAATTTGTAAAGCTATGTTGGGTGGACCTCTGTGCCTCTAGAGGGGTTGGGGGGCATTGTAAGTGATGGCCAAATTGTCTGAATTTACAAGGTCATTATCAATTTATTTGTACAGCCATTTTCAAGGACTTTTATTTTGATACGGCCTTAATGTGTGCCATCATGGGTGTTTAAAGCGCGCTCTGTTTCCGCTATGTGTATGTGCGCACACTTCTGTGAAGGACGCAGCTTGTATACACAATGGTTTTCTCTCCCCATGAAGTTTTTGTGCATCCCACCTGAGGGTTATAAGGTAACTAAGTTTAATGTTTATCATTTTTGTAATTGTATCGTTTTATTGTGATGTTGGTTAACGGGTTTGAGTGATACAGTGTTTGTTTGTTTTGTTGTAGCTCTTACGGTGTATTCATGAGTGTCACGAATAAAACGCTAATGGAAACATCAGTTTAAGGAGTACTTGATCATCATTTCAAGTGGGGTAGCTACAGTAAGAGCTTGGCCATTTCGTCGTTCGAGTCTGCTGTGTTAATGACTGGTGTCCATGCCGACGGGTCTGTGAGAAGTGGATAGTTCACGGGCAGCAGGTCGATTTCCGATGGTCAAATGTGGTTCGTTTATGGATAACTACGGCTGAAAACGAGGATTAAACTTACACTACGGATTGAGAAAGACTGTGTTCTTCTTCAGGTGACATTTATCCTTTGACGCACTTCTACAGCAGTAAAAGGACATTAAGCTTAAAACAGAGGTTTGAAATGTTTAAAGCATTTTTGAAAGACCAAATAATTTGTGTTTGAAGAAGTGATATATATATATATACGAGTTTTGAAAGGAAATATTTGTCTTTACAAAGGGTTGTTTTAAAAACACAAAACAATTGATATTAATGTTTGAGGCTACATTTCTGTTTGGGAATTTGAATAACTTTTTAACTGTGCTGAACATTTTTATTACTGCGTGTGTTAATCTGGTAATTTTATTTTATTCCGCCAAATGACACCTAAAGCACACGAGCACTTTTGTGGGGATTTTCAACTCAAGATCCTCCTAGACCGATTGTGTTTACAAGACCGAAAGTGAAATGTGCCATATATGGGCCTACAATGTGTCATATATGAGTTTGAAATGCGTTTGAAAAAAAACTTGATTCAAGCCACAGAAAAACACATTTGTGTTAAACAAACTTCGTTTACAAAAGATGTAAACCCGGCGAGTGTCTTCTGTTGGTTACTGTAAATCAGCATTAAACAATCTCAACTGTTAAATAACAGATAGAAGATTAAAATAATATCAGATTTGTCTCATTCTAAATTTTAAAACACACAAAATAGAAATGAAAAATTAACATAAGTAAGAAATTTGCTTTTGCTTTGATGAAATAAATGTTCAGTGACATCTTCCAAAAATGTCTGAATTTTGGCGCATTGTTCTATAGTGTTGAGTTGATAACTAGTACATACACTAAGTTTCGTCATGCTGCATGTGTGGAAGTATTTTAAAGAAGTGTGTTATAACGAGCCCTGTTAGTTTGCGCGCTGGTTAGAGGTGATGTGATGCGCTGAAACAATTGTGTTAGCTTGAATCAAGTTTTTTTCAAACGCACTTCAAACTCATCAACTTCACTTTGTTCCTTTTTGAAGTGAACTTGTACTTTTGGATGATGATGACGCGGCGCATCTTGACTCTTCCACCCACTACTACATCCACAAAAGGCACATGCAATTTTGCAACTTCTGAAATCTGTCGCTGAAATGTTCAAATCCGCCTTGGCGGAAATATGAATAGGCGGAGGAGGCTGTGGTCAGATTTGAGAAGTTTGAAGTGCCAAATGGTTGTAAGTGCGAACATGAATGAAAAAATAATACTAGGCTACTTGACTGTCACATGCACAATTTTAGACATTTGTACTGTAGCATTTTGAAATTATGGCCCAATGAATTTGACAAACATGATATTAGGGGAGACCGGGGTGGTTGTAACAGGGGTCAGTTGTAACAATTCCAATCTGTCCAATCAGGAACTAGTTACAAATCACCTGATTCACTTCACACATGCTTAGTTTAGTTCTTATTCCACATGTGATAAAGTAGAGCCCTGTGGCAGACACAGCACATGTTAAAGTGGAAAAAACAATTTTGAGGTAAGAAAGTAACTTTTTTTACTTTTTTTGTTTTTGTTATGGGAATTTCTGCTTTGTAGTTAAACTCATCAAACTTTTATTATGTTTATTTTGTGTCTGTGTAGATATTTTCCATGCAAGTTGTTAGTGCTAATTTTTTGCCTGTTAGCTGTAAGGTGAGCTAGTTCATGGCTACATGACTCTGGGTTAGTTGTAACAACAATGAATTAAAATGTATTAATTTTATTAATTTTATTATGGCCAATACTATAGACTGACAGTAACAACCGTGCTTACACAAATAGAATGTTCAAGTTCAATTTATTATGGTCAATTACTATGACAGAGTAACAACAGAGTCACACACACACACACACACACACACACACACACACACACACACACACACACACACACACACACACACACACAGCTGTGTTTTTGTGATATATGAGGACATTCCATAGGCGTAATGACTTTTATACTGGACAAACTGTATATTCTATCCCCCTACATGCTGCATTTTTACATAAAAAAAACATTGTTTTTTATGTTTTTTTAAGCTATTTGAAATATGAGGACTCATGCAATGTCCTCATATATCACGTGTAAGTTGTAATACCAGTGTAATATACATGTCATTATACACATTTATGTCCTCATATATCACAAAAACAAAAGCACACACACACACACACACACACACACACACACACACACAAACAATGTTTAAGTGTTCAATTTTATTATGGCCAATACTAACACTGGCAGTAACAAACATGCTTACAAACAATGTTTGTGTTCAAGTTCAAATTATAATGGTCAATTAATATGACTGAGAGTGACAAACACACTGAGACTAAGAGTGACACACACACATCAGTTATATTGAAAAGTCAGTGTTGAATAAAAACCTTTCAAAATAATTTTTTTGTCAAAATCCTTATTTCATTATGTTACATATCACCCCTATGGATATCATAATGTTACATCTCACCCCAGGGTATGTTACAACTAACCCAGACGGGTGAATTGTAACATTTCACTCCTCGTGTTTGAAACTAAACCATGCATTTTCTGTTTGTGTTGCAAAGATAATAGCTATGTCATTTAATAGCAGACACTTGTAACTAGTTTGGATCACATTTTGAACACACTGATTTCAAAGTACTACAAGATATAGACAGAAAGGTCAAAATTGTTACAACCATCCCCTACAGTTAGAAGTGCCATTGCACTGTTGTTCAGTTGGGGGTGCTATATCTCAGAGGCCTTTTAGTGTGCGTTATAGTTGCACTGGGGCCTTATACCCAGTACAGTACCTACTTCAGTGTCACCATGCAAAATTTCAGACATTCGCTGAATTGCTACAACAGAATCTCACCCCTAATCCACACCACAGTTTACACGACCAATGATAAAGAGATTTCGTCCCGCATATGACTCAAACAAACCCGCAGCAACAACATGAGCTGTCTCCGTCTCATTCATTTCGAAGGATTCGACCACAATGGGAAAGGTTAAAGGAGTCACCAGAGAGATTTTTATTTTTAACCCATACTTTTATTAAATCAGTAAAAAAAAAAAAGCATAATCAAATCAATTACAAAAAAAAAGTCTAAAAATTCAAATTAATTCCCCCTCAAACACAGTACAAACAATCTCATTATGAGCGCACATACTTGAGAACTTGAGCGCGCAAAAGACGCGATATCTGAACAGGCCCTAATCCAACTTGCGCAAAACGACGCGTTTTCGGGTGCAAATGAACAGGACTCGTTAGCCAAGATAAAGATTAGCTACGTTTAATTTGTGCTTCATATTGTAAATGTGAGCTCACAGCAGCAGCCATATGCCTATATCCGAGGGCTATACGCTCATAAATGTGACGCTTGCACACTGTAAATATATATAGGCCTATAAGCTATATATATATAGCCTATAGGCTATATGTTCTTTATTTCAGACCCGGGTCCATATAAAAAAAAGAAAAGGAAAGAAAAAGAAAAAGAAATGTTTGACAGTACATACATTTTCACAGTAATCATAGAAAAGTTGAAAAGACAAGCTTTCATTCCAATGGAAACAGGAAAAATACCTCGTATCACTTAACATAGCCTAATATTATTTAAGACCATTACACAATTAGAGAATATAAAGAAATGTAAAGAATTATATGATCAATAAGTTGTGACAACATGTGTTTTACATTGCTATAACTCATCAAAATAAGTTACAATATTCAACTAATTTAGTAATTAGTATACTGAATAAAGTCCGTTTAATGTGATTTAAGTTGAAATGACTTAAATATCCAAGTTGATTGGCCATAAAAATTTAAGGCAGCTTTGTATTTTATTTTACATTGATATAACAAATAGGCCTGGTCGACCCACATTTTTGTTTTTGTGGCTGATCTCCACATTGAATCATGATTTTACCACCACTTTTACTGCGGTTTCATTTAACTCTCGGCCCTGGTGTTTGGCACTGAGTCTTCCTCTGAACTCTTTTTTATACGCTTCTTTGCATGTTGTAGTAGCCTATGACTCAAACTTCTTACCGCAAGCGTCACAAAAAAGAAAAGCGTCTTTCTTTTCTTCGCGGTCTGTTTTTTCTTCTTTTTCCCCGCGCTCTGTCTTGCGAAGCAAGGTTTGCTGAAAAATCTACTCTTGTGGATGTGGTGACAAACGAGTTGTCAATTGTGGAGTAAATGAAGCTCCGCCTCGAGCTCTCTGTTCATAAACTCTAAACTCAGTGCATCGCTTTCCCAGCCGTGACTTTTGACTTGAACTCTCATGTATGCAGACGAATTTTTTATTTTTATTTTTATTAGACTATAGCCTACATTTATATCACATCCAGCAATGCAAAACTCCAATTCAGGTGAGCCATTCAGATATTTCCTATTGATCTATTAAAACGTTAAACAAAAATATTCACTAGAATAAATGTAGGCTATACCTAATGATATAATGCTAATAAACAGATTTGCTTGATTGAATTCTGATTTTGTAACTTTTTCGATGAACCAACGTTATGCAAGAAAACCAAGCCACCAAAACCATTTAGGCTACTTACTTTAATTTGAATCATTGTCTGTAAATTTAGCTGATTCGAGTTTTTGGAAACATTTTACAATAAAGCTTTCATTTCATTCTACATCATATATTAATCTTAGACAATGTTAATCTCAGGATAGGCGATGGAAATGAGACCCACAACGTCAGTGTCACGTGTGTCTGAGAGAGAGTTGCGGAGTGAATGCAGATCGTCACCGTGTAAATGTTCTTGTATCTGTTCTTCAGGCTCTTCAGGCTCGAGTGTGTGTCCATCAGTGTCCTGCTGTCTGTCTGCTCTCTGGAAGATGATGAGGACTTCTGTTTGTTCCTCTGAGGGTATGATTGTTCTTTACACAACATATTATTCATTTATTAACACACTCGCGGTCAAGTTTAGTGTCATTTGTTTCTGAATGAAGATCTGCACCAGGGCCGCTGGAAGTAATTTTGAACAGGGGGTGCTGTGAAGGGTTTTTTTTTTTTTTTTTGACAAAACCCCTATGAGCACAGCAATACCAGTGGATTTTTGTTAAAACTGTGTGTGAGTGGACCTCTGTCCCTCTAGGGGGGTTCGGGGGCATGCTCCCCCGTAAGAAAATTGTGTGCTTTTTAATGTTAAATTCATCAATCTGGTGCACTTTGAGAGTTGAAAATTAAAAGCTCCCATATTCAGTGAGCAAATTAAACAAAGAAAAATTAAAACCTCTTTTAGTTACACTGTCTTTCTACATTACTACTACATAATAATAGTTATAATATTAATCCCATGATAATAGCCATATATTGTAAAACAAATGCACTGAAAAATAAAGGAAACTTTCATAATTAGTTTTGTACTAATTTCTATATTTGAAAGAGTATATTTCTACACTTCACATTAAAGATGTGATTGGGCAAGCCCAGTGTCAATTAAGAAAATAACCAATGGGCCGCTGATTTAGGTGTTTCATGGGATGTCAGAAAAAAACTAACGCTGACTTTTTTTGGACCAAATGCATTTACACCGGCTCTAATCCAGCGCCAAAACGAATAGGCCGCCGATGTACGAGTTTTATGGGCCGTTAAGACAAAAAAAACATAACAAAAAAAAGTATGAGATGTATCGGCCCAAAAAGCACGTCGGCCCACCGGGAATCTCCCGTTAGTCCCGATGGCATTAGCCTATGCCTGGACGTCACTCACCTGTTGCCTTCACCATCCACTTATTTAGTTGCTGTCGCATCAATTGACACGCAATCTCCTTTCCCCTCTTTCTTTTTCTATTTTTAGCCCCCGACAGATTTGTTGCTTTATCCATCTTTTTTGACGACAACTCACTACTCGTTCCTGGTCGCTCAGCTAAAATGTTTTATAACATTGAGGAAATGCATAAATGATTAAATCATAATTTATGATTTAGAAACGCACAACAGCAGCTACATATAGAAAATATAATCAAACGTATAATGTGCATCATTTATTGTTGTTGACGTTAGCCTACATTACATCCAGGTTGCTCCCACTCGTCTCCATACATGAACAATTAACTAACATTATTGGTTAATAACAGTGGGTTAAATAATGACATTTGCAACATCACGGTCTGTATCTGACAGGACAACATTGTCAGCTAACTTGCCTCAGGCTTGTTTTCCGATGTGCAGTTCTTTGTTCGGCAGTGTGTCCAGTTGTTAGACTCGCCGTGTAAAATACTTTGAAAACAATACTGCCCTACTCTGACTCGGATTGCCTGCCAGGTCTCGGTAATAGGAATGATGATTGTTTTTTTAAAGCTGCGAAGTTTATGGTAGAGATATAGCGGGTAAATGCTGGCCACGGCCACGATCCCCACACTTTCTGTCTCCATCTCCAACCTTTTTACACAAACCACAAGGAATCTCCGAAAAAAATAAAAATAATCAGAAATCTGTTTCTGTGCCATATTTCTTCCTCGTTTCTGTCATTAGACTATGTAAATGTAGGCAGTGTTGGGGAGTAACGGAATACATGTACCGGCGTTACGTATTCAGAATACAAATTATGAGTAACTGTATTCCGTTACAGTTACAATTTAAATAGTTGGTATTTAGAATACAGTTACATTGTTGAAATCAATGGATTACATGACGATACTTCTCTGTTTCACGAGTTTATTCACTCTCTAAATAAATTAAGGCAACTCAAAATTTCCCAGAAGCCCCAATATGAAAACGAAAAAAATGTGCGGTTTGCGTGCGTGATCAGTCAATGGAGTTGGAAGAGGTGCAGCGGGAGCTAGAGATGGAGCCGGAACAACAGCAGAGCAAGAATGCATTTATATCTTGGAAATTTAAACAGTATTTTATGTTAAAGAGAAGGGAGGGGGACGAAATATAACTGTGCAGTGCAACCTCTGCTTGCCAGCAACTAACCTCCTTTCAGCGTCCAAAGACTCCATCTCCAACCTGAAGAAGCATCTTAAAGTAATTTTTTTTAATATTTTTTTTATTAACGTTAGTCGTCTGCTGTAGTTTTACTGGTCACCTTGCTATTTTATAGTTATATATCCGGTAGCTACCTGCTTAGTTGACGTGCGACTTCACATTCTGATTTACTAGCCCCCGAGCCGTTGAAAGACTGACTAGCCCCATTTGACATTAACGTTAGGGTGACCATACGTCCTCTTTTTCCCGGACATGTCTTCTTTTTGGACCTAAATAAATGCGTCCGGCCGCCCATTTCTAGATAACCCAAAATGTCGGGGATTCGGCTTTTGCTTTCTACAGTCGCCATTCATTATGTTTATGCACACCTTTTGTTTCAATCGGACTGAATTCATTCAGATTGATGAAACTGAATGTAGTGTTTACATGAATGCTAAACAAGTGATTGCTGTTTTGATAGCGACCTAAGCCGATGTCACGGGTGACAAAATCGCTCGGCAAGCGGAACCCTCTTGAGAGTCCTAAGTTTCCCAGGGGAAGGTATTGTGTGCAACACGCCCCACTCCGGTGATGTAAACATGCCCGCACTGATTAGCGCTAATGCATTGCAGGTGTGGGAGAGAGAGAAGCGGCGCTCACACAGTCTTCCTGTTACGCAAGCCAGGATAAAAAGGGACCATTCAGAGAGTGTTGTTCGTTGATGTTCAGTGGGTTCTCGTTGTTCAGTGGGTTCGTCGTTGACGTTCAGTGGGTTTGAAGTGCTCAGTGAGTTGGAAGTGTTTGAAGAGCGTAAAGGGTTGACTTGGAGCAGTGTTGGAGACAAGCTTCCTCAGGAAAACCGTCGGGGTGTGGAGATCGCCCATTTGAGTTGGCTGGATCAGAGTGATCGTTTGTGGGAAGTCTGCTGGACTGAGCTATCGTCTGGATTGGTGCTGTGGAAGGAGAGAGAAGAGATAAGTGAACTGATTTCATCTTATGAGTATTTAAATTGCTGGAAGAGGACGCGGTAAATGTGGATCTGATTGTTGGAAGAGCTATGTGTTTCAGAGTGTGTTGAGGAGGAATTGAGAGAGAAATCCCTCGTGGAGCGAGCGCAACAAACTGAGTGGGGCCTCTGACCAGCCTTAACGTGTGAGTGAATTGCAGTGCTTTTGCCTTATTGATGCACATTGATTTGTGGCTGTGGAATTGAAGTGAACACAAGTGTGCTGTGCCTTTGCTGAGAAGTGGCCCTAGCCCCATTTACACGTTGTGGAAAGTTATTATATCTGCTCCCCATTGGAAGTCCAGTGTGATACAGCTGCACTGAAGAGGGTACTCTGTACTGTGAAGGTCCTTAATTGTTATTTACTGTTTGAGCTCAAAAGCCTACAGCATCACTGGAGAAACGATCTTTTAACCCATTGTCTCCTCACTGTGAATTGAAGAGAGTACTGTGCAGATCCTTACCTGTTCCACTTACTGTTGAGTCCAGACGCATGCAGCATCACTGGTAACGTGCCCTTTTTAATCCATTGTCTCCTTACTGTGCACTGAAGAGAGTACATTGTACTGTGAAGATTCTTACCCGTTTTACTTACTGTTTGAGCTCAAAAGCCTACAGTATCACTGGAGAAACGATCTTTTAACCCGTTGTCTCCTCACTGTGAATTGAAGAGAGTATTGTGAAGATTCTTACCCGTTCTACTTATTGTTTGAGCCTAGAAGCCTACAGCATCACTGGTAACGTACCATTTTAATTCATTGTCTTCCTGCTGTGTACCGAAGAGAGTACGTTGTACTGCGAAGATCCTTACCTGCTCTACTTACTGTTGAGTCCAGAAGCACACTGCATCATTTGGGAAGCAACCTTTTAATTCACTGTCTCCTTACTGCGAGCTGAAGAGAGTATTGTGTACTGTGAAGATTCTTACCTGTTCTACTTACTGTCCGAGTCCAGAGGTATACAGCATCACTGGTAAAGTACCCTGTTTAATCCATTGTCTTCCTGCTGTACATTGAAGAGAGTATTTTGTACTGTAAAGATCCTCACCTGTTCTACTTACCGTTTGAGTCCAGAAGGACGCAGCATCATGGGCGAAGTAAACCTTTAACTCACTGTCTTCCTCCTGTGGACCGAAGAGTACCGCGCACTGCGAAGGATCCTTACCTGCTATACTTACTGCCCGAGTTCGGAAGTTGCAGCACTGCTGGGAAAAAGTAAGCCTTCAAACCGTTGTTCCATTACGGTGTGCCGATGAGAGTTCTCGGTACTGTTAATATCCTTACCTGTTCTACTTACTGTTTGAGTCCAGAAGCATGCAGCATCGCTGGTGAAGCCGTCTAGTGATTCGCTGGCTCGCCCCCCTGTGAACCGAAGGGAGAGCCGTGCACTGTGAATAACCCGTACCTGTTATTCTCACTATCTGAGTCTGGGAGTCTGCAGCACCGCTGGTGAACGAAGTCCCTAAATTGCCGCCCAGGGGACACCGTGACAGTTGCGACACGCCCGCCCGTGACAGAAGGATATCTAGAGGACAGTGAAGGCTATCCAATTGATGCCCCTTGTTTTATCGTTCAATAAAGATTGTTTCTCCTTTGAAACTTACCTGTGTCTCCGTAGTCCTCTGTTGTGTGCCTGTGGTGTCGGCTCCCCACGGTGGTGACTCAGTAAGAGAGGGGGGGGGGCGGTTGGTCATCCGAGCATTCCTCCCCTCGACCTGTGTGACATCAAGTGGCGTAGTCGACAGGATACACACCGTGAGTTGTAGCGGCCACAGGTACGCGATGGCGGACGAAGAGGCACCCGCGGCTCGTCCACAAGTCATGCCGATCTTCATGGGAGCTCCTTGGGCGCAGCGCTATGGAGGACAGGGGTCGGAGTTAAGTTTGCAGGATTGGAGGGCGCAGACGGAGTACCTGGCTGGACTACAGGGACTGAGTGCCGCGCAGAGAGTACAGTTTGTGTTGGGCTCATTGGAAGGAGAAGCAAAAAGGGAAGTACTGGCTGCACCGGAAGCCACACGGGCTACTGCGAAAACTATCTTTGATTTCTTGTTTGGATTGTATGGAGACTCTACCCCAGTGGCCACTCTTCGTGCCCAGTTCTTCAACTATCAACAAGGACCTACGCAGACACTTCGGGCATACTCCTTAAAGTTACGGGAGCAGTTTGGCCGGCTGAAGGGGCGACTGGATCATGGACTGGGTGAAGGGGATGCCTTGCTACGAGACCAATTCGTCTTGGGGCTGCGTGAAGGGCCGGTACGCCAGGGCATACGACTCCAGCTTCGACGAGACCCCACTATGACCTTTGAGGCTCTGCGACAAGAGGCCTTGGCGTTGGAAATAGACCAGGGAGACGTAACTCGTACCCCAGTTTGTGTGGCAGCAAGTAGTGCTAGTAGACCTGCTCCTGCCGAACCGGACGATTGGAAGCAGAAACTGAGGACCGAGCTGCTAGAGGATGTCAAGGGACAGATGGCGGAATTATCGCGGAACCTGCTGGGTGAACTTCGTCGAGGACGAGTCGAGGGCGGAGCAGTGGCGAGAGGGAGGTCGTATTCGGAGGAGGGGCGAGGCCCTGTGCGCCGCCCCCTACGTCCTGTGGGCCCCCGGTTCCAGTGGGATGATCAAGGAAGGCCCATCTGTATCAATTGCGGAGATCCGGGACATATCAGCCGCCAGTGTGGGCTTCGCCGGGGTTCTCAAGGGGGTTTTTAGTCCCACCGGCCACTGTGGGTCAAGTGGCCGGGACCCCTTTGTGTGACCCTCCTTTTCCTGCTGCACGAGATAACTGGGTGGGACATTGCCCCACCGTGGAGGTTCAAGCTAATGGAGTCACGATAGACTGTCTGGTTGATACAGGGTCTCAAGTTACGTTATTCTCAGAGAGCCTGGCCCAGGAGTTGTTCGCAGATCATCGGCTCCAAGCAACAGAAGCTTCCAAGCTGACCTTACGGGGGGCTAATGGTCTGGACATCCCGTATACTGGGTACATCGTGGTAGACTTTCTTGTCCGAGGGGTCCCCGTCCCACAAAAAGGTGTAGTTATCGTCCGAGATCATTGCTTGGGCATTCATCGAGCACTGTTAGGGATGAACGTTATACTGGATTGCTGGGAAGAATTGCTTCGGGACCGGCCGGCTCGGACGTCTCAGTCACCGGTGAAACAGGACTGGGACCGAATTCTGGCCGATTGCCGAAGAGTGCACACAGCTAATCACATGGAAGAAAGAGAAGACATCGGTCGAGTTACCTGTCGGTACGCTCTGTCTGTCCCAGCCCAGAGTGAGACCGTTCTTTGGGTCCGTGTACCCGCAGGACCCCGTGAGGCAGGTACCTGTGTCCTGGTAGAGCCTCATGAAGATTGTCAGCCAGTTGAAGTGGCTCACGGGCTGGCGGTTGTTCGCCGTGGGCGAGTCGCAGTCAAAGTACGGAATACAAATCCTTACCCTGTGCTCCTTCGCCGACACCAACGTCTGGCCCGAGTTTCCTCAGTACGTCCTGTCCAGGTGCATGAACACCAAGACGTCTGCTTCAGACAGGTGAGCCCTGCGGTGGTGGAAGTTGCTGTCCGTCCCGTCGAGGTAGAACTGGGTTCGGTTGGAAGAGGAGTGCCGGCCCATTTGATGGGAGAGTCCCTGAAGGGTGAGAACCTGGAAGAGGAACAAGTGGTACAGCTTCAGGAGCTGCTGAAGAAGTGGCAACATGTGTTTTCAACACACGAAGAGGATTATGGCTGCACAGGGGTGGTGAAGCATCAAATACCCACTGGTGAGGCGACACCTAGTCGGGAGCGCTACCGTCCGGTGCCCCCCACTCTTTATACCGAGGTCCGCACCCTGTTGAAAGGGATGTTGGAGGGAGGAATTATCCGAGAAAGCAGTAGTCCGTGGGCTGCGCCCATCGTTCTGGTGCAAAAGAAGACGGGAGCTTTGAGGTTCTGCGTTGACTATCGCAAACTCAACAGCGTAACGAAGAAAGATGCATTTCCATTGCCACGGATTGAGGACTCGCTCACCAGTCTCACCCAGGCGGCGTGGTATTCAACATTGGATCTGGCGAGTGGATACTGGCAGGTGCAGGTGGACGACCGAGATAGGGAGAAGACAGCTTTCACCACCCCGTTTGGGTTATTTGAATGGGACCGTATGCCATTCGGTCTGTGCAATGCTCCTGCGACCTTTCAACGCCTGATGCAGCGCTGCCTAGGAGGACAATTAGTCGACTCAACGCTGGTCTACCTAGACGATGTGATCGTTTTCTCCCCTGATTTCCGCACCCATCTGCATCATCTGGAGGAAGTCTTCAGGGCCATGGAGAGATATGGGCTGAAGCCTAGGCCAGACAAGTGCCAGTTGCTGCGGAAGGAGGTGCAGTTCTTGGGACATCGCGTCAGTGCTGCAGGGATCTCCCCTGACCCGGAGAAGGTGGCGGCGGTCCAAGGATGGGAGCCACCCCGGACAGTGAGACAGGTGCGGTCATTCCTGGGGTTCGTGGGATATTATCGGCGCTTCATAAAGGGATTCTCTGGGCTTGCAAAGCCATTGAACCAACTCTTGGCTGGTACTGGACGTGCCCGTGGTAAAGGCTCCCCCTCAGTACACTGGGATTCCACCTGTGAGACCGCCTTCCAGAACCTTAAGCAGGAACTTCTGAAGGCCCCTATCTTAGCCTATGCAGACTTCACCCGGCCGTTCCTCTTGTATACCGACGCCAGCAACGCAGGATTGGGGGCCGTGTTGGCCCAAGAGCAGCAAGGAGTGGAGAAAGTAATAGCCTACGCAAGTCGAAGTTTACACCCCGCCGAACGAAACACGTCAAATTATAGCTCCTTTAAAATCGAACTGCTGGCGATGAAGTGGGCCATGACGGAGAAGTTTAAGGACTACTTGTGGGGAGCCAAGGTAACGGTGATTACAGACAACAATCCCTTAGTACACTTGCAGACCGCTAAGTTGGGGGCAGTAGAGCAGCGCTGGGTGGCACAGCTAGCAAATTATGATTACCAGCTCAGACATCGTCCCGGCAGAGAACACGTGAACGCAGATGCCCTGTCTAGACTCCCAGCCACCCGGAGAGACGATCAAACACCCCTCTGTACCCCTGGTACTGAAGACGAGTTGCTGGTGGCAGTGGTGGAAGCCCCTGGGGCCCCGGAGCCTGTTCCGTCCAGTTGGGGGTGGGACCCCGGACGGTGGAGAGGGCTGCAGCAGAGAGATGCAGATCTGGGTCAGCTCCTGTTGTACCTCAGACAGGGAAACATGCCGAGGGCAGAGGAAAGGCGGGCTCAGACGGTGGGGGTACGACAGCTTCTGGGGCAGTGGAAGAGGCTGCAACTCCGAGAAGGAGTAATCTGTCGTTTAAGGCGGGATCCCTGCACACAGGAGATCATACATCAGGTTGCTGTACCGGAGGGCCAAGTTTCGGAGCTATTGACTGCATATCACACCCATACGGGCCATCAGGGCCAAGAGAGGACACTGTCCCTGCTGAGGAGGTATTTCTACTGGCCTAGGATGGAAAAAAAGGTCGAGAAGTTTGTTCAGAGTTGCCCACGGTGTACATTGTTCAAGCGCAGGAAGGAAGTCCGAGCCCCATTGGTTCCCCTACGACCTAAAGCACCTCTGCATATGGTAGGGATAGATTTCCTGACTCTGGGTCGGCCGACGGACCGATTTCAAAATATTCTGGTCATGACCGACTTATTCACCAAATATGCTTGGGCTGTCCCCACCGTCGATCAAACGGCAGTTACCACAGCCAGCGCTCTTTGGAGAGCAGTGATACAACCTTTTGGCTGCCCAGAAACCCTACACTCGGATCAAGGTCCAAATTTCGAGTCCCGGGTCATCCAGGAGCTGAGCCACCTTTATGGGTGCCGAAAAACCCATACGACCTCATACCACCCTCAGGGTAACGGGGGGTGCGAAAGATTTAACCAGACCTTGTTGGGGTTATTGGGGACCTTAGAGAGTGAACAACAGGGCCAATGGGCCGAGAATCTTCCCTCGCTGTTACAAGCCTATAACAATAGTGTGCACAGTGTCACAGGGTATGCTCCTTCCTACCTTATGTTTGGGCGCCATCTCCGTTTGCCTGTGGACTTGCTCCTGGGGACCGAGGCTGCAGAAAGAGGGTATAGTACCACTGACTGGGTGAATCGGCACCACCACCAACTGCTAAATGCCTATCGACGAGTCTCAGACCATCTGAGTGCAGCCGCTGCCAAGAATAAACGGCTATATGACCGGACTGCCCGGGAGGCCCCGTTGTTGCCTGGGGAGCGAGTGCTGGTAAGGGACAACCGGCGCCCCGGGAAGGGGAAGCTCAGCGATCGCTGGGAGTCGACGCCATATGTGGTGGAACAACGACAAGGGCCCGATGCTCCCGTCTACTCTGTACGGCCCGAAGGGAAGCCAGGACCAATAAGGGTGCTCCATCGAAACTTGCTCCGTCCATGTCCGAATTACCCGCAGCCAGTGGCTGAGACCCCGAGTGCGCCACCCGCTCCAGAGGTACCCATGGTGGGGTGGGCTGTGGTCCCGAGGGACCATGAAGTTGAGGCCAGAGCGGCTCCGCCCTCGCCACCCCGACGATCTCAGCGGGACACCCGAGGACAGCCACCTGCGAGGTATGGCGAATGGGACTGAGGAAACGCCGGTTCTAGGGACTAGAACCGATTGGCAGGGGGGGATGTCACGGGTGACAAAATCGCTCGGCAAGCGGAACCCTCTTGAGAGTCCTAAGTTTCCCAGGGGAAGGTATTGTGTGCAACACGCCCCACTCCGGTGATGTAAACATGCCCGCACTGATTAGCGCTAATGCATTGCAGGTGTGGGAGAGAGAGAAGCGGCGCTCACACAGTCTTCCTGTTACGCAAGCCAGGATAAAAAGGGACCATTCAGAGAGTGTTGTTCGTTGATGTTCAGTGGGTTCTCGTTGTTCAGTGGGTTCGTCGTTGACGTTCAGTGGGTTTGAAGTGCTCAGTGAGTTGGAAGTGTTTGAAGAGCGTAAAGGGTTGACTTGGAGCAGTGTTGGAGACAAGCTTCCTCAGGAAAACCGTCGGGGTGTGGAGATCGCCCATTTGAGTTGGCTGGATCAGAGTGATCGTTTGTGGGAAGTCTGCTGGACTGAGCTATCGTCTGGATTGGTGCTGTGGAAGGAGAGAGAAGAGATAAGTGAACTGATTTCATCTTATGAGTATTTAAATTGCTGGAAGAGGACGCGGTAAATGTGGATCTGATTGTTGGAAGAGCTATGTGTTTCAGAGTGTGTTGAGGAGGAATTGAGAGAGAAATCCCTCGTGGAGCGAGCGCAACAAACTGAGTGGGGCCTCTGACCAGCCTTAACGTGTGAGTGAATTGCAGTGCTTTTGCCTTATTGATGCACATTGATTTGTGGCTGTGGAATTGAAGTGAACACAAGTGTGCTGTGCCTTTGCTGAGAAGTGGCCCTAGCCCCATTTACACGTTGTGGAAAGTTATTATATCTGCTCCCCATTGGAAGTCCAGTGTGATACAGCTGCACTGAAGAGGGTACTCTGTACTGTGAAGGTCCTTAATTGTTATTTACTGTTTGAGCTCAAAAGCCTACAGCATCACTGGAGAAACGATCTTTTAACCCATTGTCTCCTCACTGTGAATTGAAGAGAGTACTGTGCAGATCCTTACCTGTTCCACTTACTGTTGAGTCCAGACGCATGCAGCATCACTGGTAACGTGCCCTTTTTAATCCATTGTCTCCTTACTGTGCACTGAAGAGAGTACATTGTACTGTGAAGATTCTTACCCGTTTTACTTACTGTTTGAGCTCAAAAGCCTACAGTATCACTGGAGAAACGATCTTTTAACCCGTTGTCTCCTCACTGTGAATTGAAGAGAGTATTGTGAAGATTCTTACCCGTTCTACTTATTGTTTGAGCCTAGAAGCCTACAGCATCACTGGTAACGTACCATTTTAATTCATTGTCTTCCTGCTGTGTACCGAAGAGAGTACGTTGTACTGCGAAGATCCTTACCTGCTCTACTTACTGTTGAGTCCAGAAGCACACTGCATCATTTGGGAAGCAACCTTTTAATTCACTGTCTCCTTACTGCGAGCTGAAGAGAGTATTGTGTACTGTGAAGATTCTTACCTGTTCTACTTACTGTCCGAGTCCAGAGGTATACAGCATCACTGGTAAAGTACCCTGTTTAATCCATTGTCTTCCTGCTGTACATTGAAGAGAGTATTTTGTACTGTAAAGATCCTCACCTGTTCTACTTACCGTTTGAGTCCAGAAGGACGCAGCATCATGGGCGAAGTAAACCTTTAACTCACTGTCTTCCTCCTGTGGACCGAAGAGTACCGCGCACTGCGAAGGATCCTTACCTGCTATACTTACTGCCCGAGTTCGGAAGTTGCAGCACTGCTGGGAAAAAGTAAGCCTTCAAACCGTTGTTCCATTACGGTGTGCCGATGAGAGTTCTCGGTACTGTTAATATCCTTACCTGTTCTACTTACTGTTTGAGTCCAGAAGCATGCAGCATCGCTGGTGAAGCCGTCTAGTGATTCGCTGGCTCGCCCCCCTGTGAACCGAAGGGAGAGCCGTGCACTGTGAATAACCCGTACCTGTTATTCTCACTATCTGAGTCTGGGAGTCTGCAGCACCGCTGGTGAACGAAGTCCCTAAATTGCCGCCCAGGGGACACCGTGACAGTTGCGACACGCCCGCCCGTGACAGAAGGATATCTAGAGGACAGTGAAGGCTATCCAATTGATGCCCCTTGTTTTATCGTTCAATAAAGATTGTTTCTCCTTTGAAACTTACCTGTGTCTCCGTAGTCCTCTGTTGTGTGCCTGTGGTGTCGGCTCCCCACGGTGGTGACTCAGTAAGAGAGGGGGGGGGGCGGTTGGTCATCCGAGCATTCCTCCCCTCGACCTGTGTGACACCTACATAAGGAAAGTAGACTTATACAAGAGAACATCAGAAGCACTGAAATCTTTTTTTTTTTAACTGAAATAGTGTTTTTCTAAAAAAAAAAAATATATATATTTTAACCAATGGCCAAGAAAAGAAACTGTGTCATGTAAAAGGTGTTAAAAGCTAAACTCTTTTTAATTATTATTATTTGTTTGTCATTATTCTATTGTTGCAGGCAAAAAGTTGAATGGAAATTATGTATTACTTGTGGAAGTAATCCAAGTATTCAGAATACAATACTTAGATTGAGTAATGTAACGGAATACGTTACAAATTACATTTTTGGGCATGTATTCTGTATTCTGTAATGAAATACATTTTGAAAGTATCCTTCCCAACACTGAATGTAGGCTAGTCTGCTGCTGCCATGGCCCATGGATGTATTGTATGCTACATGGAACGAGCGGGAAACCTCTTTACTCGGCGACACTAGCCTGCCTGCCTTGACGGTGACAACGTAACTTCCGAACCTGTGTTGATTAGGCCTCAAAATAATGAAATTAAAATCCAAAATACACGTAATAGCCTACGTGTGTCAAAAATCTCAAATTGATTTCCTACAATATTCATAAGGAATTTATAAATTGTGCAAAATATTTTTATTACATTTTTAAAAATTCTCCCTCTCGCCAATAGGGGGTGCTGCACTTCCCGCGGCCGTGATCTGCACTGAAATAATAGAGTGTGTTTAAGTTGATGTTCATCTTTTGTAGAAATGGATCAGTCTCTGGATGTTCCTCTCTCTGTAGAGGAGACCCGAGCAGAACCGGCCCAGAGTTCAGTGCGGCCATGTTCACTCACACACGAGGAAGAGTGTGTGTGAGCGATGATGATGACAAAGAGCAGCAGGACAATCAAATACAAATTCATATTTTTCTTTTTGTATTAAATAGTTTCTGTGATCACTTATTAAAAGAATGATTACAAAAAGCCTGTTTCATTCCTTTTCATAGTTTCTTACTCCATAGCTTTTTTCCACACAATGGAAGTCAATGGTGCACTACAACTGTCTGGTTACTAACATATTTACATATATTTATATATAATTAGGCCTATACAGGTTTGGAACAATTTGAGGGAGAGTAGAATTTTCATTTTCAGGTGAACTGTCTCTTTAAATGGATTGTCATCTCCACCTGTAATGCTGTAATGCTGCAGTGACTGAGACAGACTGAAACTGCTGTTTTCTGCATTCTGCAAAGAAAAACTTGATTTATTAAAATAGCGTGGAGAAACTGCTATCATCAACCAGATGAGACTTCTGAAATTGGGGGTCAATTAAAAGAGATGGTAGCAGAATTTATAAAGGATAAATTTGATTACAGTTTTTTTCAACTGCTTACACTGGTTTTCAAAACTTTGCCTCGTTTGTCAAAACTTTACATACAAATCCAAGAATTGCACACACAAAATGCCTCACATCTCTATCAAAATGAGGCACTGCATTCAAGTCTTCACAAACACATCTCTAAAGCAAACATTTGTCTTACATTGCAAACACCTTTGCCATAATATTTTTGGATATATCATATACACACAGTTATTCAAAACCTAAAGCTCTTCTTTCGTGAGCTTCTACATTTCTGTACAGGATTGAAAGTATTGGCAGAGATGTTGAAAAATTCACAGTAAATACAAAGCATTTTTTTACTGTAATCGTTTGTGGTTGTACATACAGTATTCCACTGTCCGAAAAACCTATACCTTGACTGGTTGGTGTTCAGTAAAGCAATGAGTGTTTGCACTTGTGAGGAGTGTGTGTGTGTGTGTGTGTGTGTGTGTGTGTGTGTGTGTGTGTGTGTGTGTGTGTGTTGGAACAGCTTGTGCGCATGCGCCACTTTCTGCCAGTCGGCATCAATGGAAGGTGCAAGCGAGACTGTGTGTGTAAAGTGTGTGTCAATAAACAAATGTAAGTTGACTGTTTAACATTTATAAATTATTATAGATTATGTTCAATATTAACCGCAATTCATAGAATTTATATTGCACCCATTGTTTTATTTGTATGTATGCGTGATCATCACATTAATATCTGAAACTCTTGTTATTTCAAGTTTAAGAACACGATATTTCTGATTACGTGCCGTTTATTTAAAAAAAAAACCCAAGCCAGATTCCCAGTGAAATGCTCTCAGACAGCAAGTGCAGTGAGTTTGCTTCTTTCTTCTCTGAGAAAATCAATAATATCAGGAAGGTGATCAGCACATCATTGAGTTGCGCTGGGGTCAGACAGATCAGACCACAACCTGAGAAAGTAGTTACTATGTCTGATTTTGAAGAAATTGATGGCAACATTTTGGAAGAAACCGTACAGCACCTTAAAACATCAACCTGCGTCCTTGACACACTTCCCACATCTTTTTTCAAAAATGTGTTAGAAGCAGATCTCCTAGAACTTCTCTCTGGTAGTTTTCCAAACTCCCTGAAAACTGCAGTTGTCAAGCCCCTCCTGAAAAAGAGCAATTTTGGATAAGACTATATTAAGCAATTATAGACCGATCTCAAATCTTCCTTTCATAGGCAAGATCATTGAAAAAGTTGTCCTCAATCAGCTGAACAAATTCTTAATCTCGAATGGATACTTTGACAATTTTCAATCTGGATCCCAATCGCATCACAGCACAGAGACAGTGCTCATAAAGATAATAAACGATATTCGCTTGAATACTGATACAGGCAAATTATCAGTACTAGTACTACTCGACCTCAGTGCTGCATTTGACGCTGTCGATCACGACATACTTCTTGACAGGCTGGAAAACTGGGTGGGGCTTTCTGGGATAGTCCTAAAATGGTTCAGGTCATACTTAGAAGGGAGAGGTTATTATGTGAGTATAGGAGACCATAAGTCTGAGTGGACATCCATGACATGCGGAGTCCCTCAAGGCTCGATTCTTGCACCACTCCTATTCAACCTGTACATGCTCCCAATGAGCCAAATAATGAGAAAGAACCGAATCTCTTACCACAGCTATGCAGACGACACACAGCTCTACTTAGCCCTATCGCCTAACGACTACAGCCCCATTGACTCCTTGTGCCAATGCATTGATGAAGTAAACAGTTGGATGTGCCAAAACTTTCTTCAGTTAAACAAAGACAAAACTGAAGTCAATGCGTTTGGAAACAAAGAGGAAGTTCTCAAGGTGAATGCATACCTTGACGCTAGGGGTCTAACAACTAAAAATCAAGTCAGGAATCTTGGTGTGTCTCTAGAGTCAAACCTTAGTTTCAGTAGTCATGTCAAAGCAATAACTAAATCAGCATACTATCATCTGAAAAATATTGCAAGAATTAGATGCTTTGTTTCAAGTCAAGACTTAGAGAAACTTGTGCATGCTTTCATCACCAGCAGGGTGGATTATTGTAATGGACTCCTCACTGGTCTTCCTAAAAAGACCATAAGACAGTTGCAGCTCATACAGAACCCTGCTGCCAGGATTCTGAGCAGAACCAGAAATATGAACATATCACACCAGTCCTCAGGTCTTTACACTGGCTCCCAGTTACATTTAGGATTGATTTTAAAGTATTATTACTGGAATGTAAATCTTTTAATGGGCTAGGACCTCAATATATTGCAGATATGCTCACTGAATATAAACCCAATAGATCACTCAGATCATTAGGATCACATCAGCTAGAAATACCAAGGGTTCACTCCAAGCATGGAGAGTCTGCTTTAGCTATAATGCTGGAACAGCTTCCAGAAGAGATCAGATGTGCTTCATAGTAGTCACATTCAAATCCAGACTCAAAACACTTCTGTTTAGCTATGCATTTACTGAATGAGCACTGTGCCACAGTTCATCCGACTGTTTGTACTGTATTTTATTTTATGTTTTTAATTATTCTGATTTCTTTTGATTATTTCTGTATTTTATCTTTTATTCACTGTTTTAATTATTCTGATTTCTTTTGATTATTTTAATTTCTTCTATGTAAAGCACTTTGAATTACCATTGTGTATGAAATGTGCTATATAAATAAACTTGCCTTGCCTTACCTCACCTCATGATTAGTTTCCGTTTTTAATGTTTTACCATTTCTGTCCACTGAGTCGCGGTGTTCCATAATAATTGTGTTGTTTGTACAGGCTATTGATTTCTTTATTTATTCTAGAATTGAACTTGATACCGGTAATTCTTTATTTGAGAGATTGGTAGTTTTTGGAAATGTGTGTGTGTTATAATACTCAAGACATTTGTTAATATATATCTTTATTCATTTCCCTTTGTAGACCACCACACACATCTAAATACACTATTAATCATAAAGCCCTAAAAAAATAATTTATTAACGTTATTCACGTGTTTTTCATCTCGTGTTTATAATAATCAGTGTTGAGCTAAAGGTGATTTGCCATTGTTTGGTGGAATTTTTATTGTGTGACGCTACTCGCATACTTTTTAATATTACAGTTAGCCTACAAATAAACTATATTTTCCATAAGTTCAACTGATAGGCCTACACATAGGCTACCGTGGGGTTTTAAATTCAGAAATTAACTATTTTATTTTTATTAGATAACATTGACACAGAATAATAAAAGCTGTCAAAATATTGCTCATTGTTAGCAAATGCATCAAATAATATACCTTATACTAAGTGACTTTACATTCTTAAAGTGACAGTATCACGATGTGTGAGAGTGATATAAATATATCATTGCAATAATTATCCTGCAGATGGCGCTATAATAACTATATTAATATCTGTATCTGTTCCTGTCTAGACTCTTCAGGCTGGTGTGTGTGTCCATCAGTGTCCTGCTGTCTGTCTGCTCTCTGGAAGATGATGAGGACTTCTGTTTGTTCCTCTGAGGGTATGATTATTCTTTATTAATTATTTATTAACACAGTCGCGGTCAAAACACAAGTTTAGTGTCATTTGTTTCTGAATGAAGATCTGCACTGAATTAATAGAGTGCGTTTAAGTTGATCTTCATCTTTTGTAGAAATGTATCAGTCTCTTGATGGGAGCCCCGAGCAGAACCGGCCCAGAGTGCCTCCCCTGAATTTCGTGCAGTTATTACAATTTATTCATCAGCATAAACTTTTTTTTTTTGTTGAAGTTTTGAAATAATTCGTTGACTTATTTAAATCAAGACGAATGAAAAACTTAGTAGGCTTACTCTCAAATTCCTAATTTGTAGCTATGATATATTTATCTGCATGCTGTGTGCATTAAAGTGGGGTCATGCAGGATTTTTTTTAAATGTTTTTGATATACACTCACCTTAGGAACACCCTACTAATACTGTGTTTGACCCCCTTTCGCCTTCAGAACTGCCTTAATTCTACGTGGCATTGATTCAACAAGGTGCTGAAAGCATTCTTTAGAAATGTTGGCCCATATTGATAGGATAGCATCTTGCAGTTGATGGAGATTTGTGGGATGCACATCCAGGGCACGAAGCTCCCGTTCCACCACATCCCAAAGATGCTCTATTGGGTTGAGATCTGGTGACTGTGGGGGCCATTTTAGTACAGCGAACTCATTGTCATGTTCAAGAAACCAATTTGAAATGATCCGAGCTTTGTGACATGGTGCATTATCCTGCTGGAAGTAGCCATCAGAGGATGTGTACATGGTGGCCATAAAGGGATGGACATGGTCAGAAACAATGCTCAGGTAGGCCGTGGCATTTAAACGATGCCCAATTGGCACTAAGGGGCCTAAAGTGTGCCAAGAAAACATCCCCCACACCATTACACCACCACCACCAGCCTGCACAGTGGTAACAAGGCATGATGGATCCATGTTCTCATTCTGTTTAGGCCAAATTCTGACTCTACCATCTGAATGTCTCAACAGAAATCGAGACTCATCAGACCAGGCAACATTTTTCCAGACTTCAACTGACCAATTTTGGTGAGCTCTTGCAAATTGCAGCCTCTTTTTCCTATTTGTAGTGGAGATGAGTGGTACGGGTCCCGATGGGGTCTTCTGCTGACTATTGTTTATTTTTTTCAGGATATTTCTAATGCATTCCATCCTTTGTGCCTTCGTTGCTGTAAACCGGTTAGAGGGACAAAGAGAGAGACCGAACACGCTGAATTTTGCGCCCAAAGGTTAAGGTTTAAGCATTAAGGTTGCTTTATAATGACCGCAGTCCAAATCTGATTTTTATGCATATCTGATTTTCTATCCGTAGTAAGTGTGAACGAAAAAAAAAAATCTTTTCAGATTGTGGATCAAATGACTCTTGTTGCATTAAAGGGCATATTGCAGGTTAGAGGACCCAACGAGTCAATGTATAGAAAAATAATGTAGGAACTAGATTTTAACTAGACAAAAACTTAGTTTTTGTGAGAAAATTTTACTTACGCATCTGAAAATGGGCGTGGCGGGCGTGACGTAACGGGCGGGAGAGCGGTTGATTCAAACAACAGGAAAACAATGGATCGCAATGACATTTCGGACGCTGAGGAAATACTTACTCGTATGACGGACCACAGCCATACAATTATGAGCCTGCTATGCTGCCAAGAGAGCAGGACAGGCCAGGACTAATGTCAGACAGAACGGTCAGAGACACCATGAGTTGTGGTGTGAGGAGAACCAGTGGAGAACAGGACAGGTGTCTTGGTGAGAGACGTGCTTATAGATATACACGTTCGCTAACTATACACACTGTGCTCACAATATTGTACAGATTATTACCATCGTACATCAGGCCAGCAGACATTAGTATTTTTTGGGTAGATTTATACTATTAAATGTATAAAAACTATACTTGAGTATATTTCTATTGTACTAAAAACATACCCAAGTACATTTTTAATACATATTTTTCACCTGGGTTATAACATAAACAGAAAATGAAAGATTTGAATATTTAAACAACCTGAGTAATTTTGTTTTTCAATTACAAGTTGCCTCTATTAAGGGCATGACTACCTATATCACACTATTTCATGCCATAGCCTACAGTATACGACGATCAATATTTTTGCTTCGGCATCCCATGTTGAACTCCATCATATCACCGGGAGGATAATCCTCCGATCTGAAGTGAACGCTACACACGACCGCGTTTCTCGAAGCCGTTGCGAGAAATCCCGTCTCTTCACCGGCACAAACCGCACCAGGCACGAAAGATATACAACACCGTCCCTTTTCTTGTTATGGAAACCTCTGGACTCGATGTCCTGACAGGCCGGAGTTTTTGCAACCTCCACAAACAATAATTTACCATGACGACGATAAATTAAAATACAAAAACTACCGAAAACACACTAGGTGTGTTCGACTTCATGCAGCTCTGCGCAGACCGATCGGCAGCTGACTTGAAACAGTGCATGCCGGTTAGAAATGTTGTCCGACTTGATCAAGGGGGTAATCCATCGACCGGAAGTTGAAGCCGGCCGGGTGCCGCCATCTTGTAGCAGAACTTCACTTGCGTTAGCATTTCCATTGACTCCCATTCATTTTGGCGTCACTTTGACAGCGAATAACTTTACATCTGAGGCGTTTAAAGACTCCATTTGTCCATTATTTATTTCTAAAGAAACACGACAATGTATAAAGGGCTCAATTACCTTCTATGTTACATTATGGCCCCGCAGAAACAGATTTAGTAAAAATAGGCTAACGATTGCGTCATAACCACTCGACTCTTTGTCGCGCTGTACAGAAATTACCGTGCAGACAGGAGGAGAAGCTCGCAGGCAATCGGGGGGACGTCCCGTCAAGGGAGAAGCCCATAGATAAAGAGTCCATAAAAGCAACGGAATACTTACTGACTCTTTGCTCAAGTTCCCCGTCTCTGCAAGATTAACGTTGGCAATTTTCACGCACAGCTACTAGAAGATTAACGTCTGTCAGACAGGTTGCTCACGTCATCAAGCTTAGTTTGAGTCGGTTTGAGTCTGCGCGTCAGGAACGGAAGTCAAGTCAAGTCAAGTCAAGTCATCTTCATTTATATAGCGCTTTTAACAATGGAGATTGTTTCAAAGCAGCTTTACAGAGATAAACATACAATCCACGGTAACAGAGATTGTTTTGGCTTTATAGCGATTTTGAATAATGTTATTTCCAGCTAAAGTTGGTTTTGATTGATTCACTTCCAGCAAAATTATCATTTGTTATTACATTAGGGGCTACTAAGACGACGGCGTTCTCTCTAAACAGACTTTAAACGCGAACCTGTGACCTGATGGCGTTCACATGCGCATTAAAAATTGATTCTATAGTTATATTCGTTTGAATATGTGTGCGCAGGTTTGTAATTTCCCAACAGTCCATGCCTAAACAAACTACTTGTCTTGCCTATAAATTTGAAACAGAATTTTATTTTATCACTTCGAGGTACGTGAACCGGATTTTCAACAAAGCTGAAACAACGGAAGTGCTCAAAAATCGCTAAAAATGGGCTTCAACTGTCTCAACTGAGTTCCAATGAGATGGCTCTGTCCACTTCTTATGGCGCTTTTCCACTACACAGTACCAGCTCGCCTCGGCTCGGCTCGGCTCGACTCGACTCGACTTTGTTTGGTTTTCCACTGTGTAAAAGTTGTACCTGTACCTGCTTTCGGGTACTTTTCGTATCACCTCCGGCGAGGTTCTAAGCGAGCTGAGGCGAGCTAAGCCGATACTAAAATGTGACGTGAAAACAATGCCGACTGCTGATTGGTCAGAGAGAATCGTCACTATTCACTGCGTCATCATTGCACGCGCCAGATGGAGTATCCAGAATAACCCCGCCATTCTTAAATAGTTTGGCCAGAGACAGTTACTAAACTTACTACTATTATTATGGCAACTCGGAAGAATACGCCGTGGTCAAACGAGGAGGTGCAGACATTCCTTTGTTTGGTTGCCGAAGAGAGGATCCAGCGAGAGCTTGATGGGGCAACGAGGAACGAAATGCGTCGCTATGACGACCGGGTACTATTTGTGGCGGTACTTTCTGCAATGGAAAACGGAGCGAAAAGCGAGCCGAGGCGAGGCGAGCCAAGGTGAGTCGAGGCGAGTCGAGCTGGTACTGGTAAAGGAAAAGCGCCATTATACTGTCTATGGACTTGATGCAGCACCGACGCCACATGACTGTGACGTATGCCATCGAAGTACCGCGAGAGCGTTTCGAGAGTAGCCAGAGGACTCAGTCAGCGCAGCTTCTCAAGAGCGGCTGCAGGAGCTCTGATGACGACACAGCTATTGCACGATTCGCCGGATTCACCGCATGACAACGATCACGTGCGTTTCGTGTTTATTCTCACACCTTCAGCTGTGGTAAAGTATGCAAACACCACGTGAGCGGTCACTACGGGAACCAGAAAGTGTCCAACTTCACGTCTCCGTTTGCAGCTCCTCCCCGCCTGCACACGGCAACTCTCGCCGATCGGTTACATCCAGCCGCAGCCGATGTCGAACACACCTAACGACTCACGGCCGCTAGAGTTGTGACGTTCGCGAACGAACCGATTCTTTTGAACGGCTCATAAACATGAACGATGGGAGCCGAGTCGCGGCTGGAGGGGAGCCGTTCTTTCTGTCGTTCTTTTTTCATGCGTGTTTCACACAGATGCACACAAATTAGCTCCTCAGTTATAGGGGAAGGGGCGCACCCAGCGCAGGGGTGCTACTGCCTAACAGCATGATGATAGTTGTGCACGCCAAGCATCCTTTACGTGAGTACTCCAGTGGGAAAAAACCCTACGTGCCTCTGTCATTGGGTAGGAGCGGAGCCAATGACTTATGCCGTCACATGGTTACTCCAGTAAAAAAAAAAAAAAACACTAAAGTAACACTAAGTTCCTTTGTAAATAAATACAAAGGTACTGCTTTGTATTTATTTACATTGGATTTTGTGTTCATGTTATTGTATCTACAGTATATATTTACAACTTTAAATATTTTTGGTTTTTTATCAAAATGTTCTTGTGGTATTGTATGAATAACATAAGTCAACATAGCTTTACACATACACACACTTTGTACTAAAGGTAAATCCAAAATAGTGATATCACTTTCTAAGCAGAGGGATGTTGTGCAACCCTATGGAATATGAGGTAATAATCAATATTTCAGAATAATTCAAACTCAGATATTGGTGTGTGATATCTGAGTTTTAATTATTTGACTACAAATCTCACCTCATCATTCCTCCCAGTGATTATTTCCAGGATAAACTGAGATGCCCCCAAGCTGGCTTCTTAAAACTGACTAAATATTTAAAAAGAGCCAAAAGACCCGTTCTTTTGAACGGCTCTTTGAAAGGAACGGATCGCCAAGATCCGGATCTCCTCAAAGAGCCATAAATCCCATCTCTAACGGCCGCTCTCACTGAATGCCAGCCTATTCTGCACTGAGCCGAGTCTGAGGCTCCCTAGTGTGACGTAAAATGACGCGATGTTGAAAAAATAGCCGTTTTTTACGAGCAGTCCAAGAAACGCTCACTTTATCTACTAAATTAGTGCCCTTATGTCGTTTTAAAACATTTTAAAACCTGCATTAACTTTTCACATGGTATTTTCATACAAGGTTAATTTAGATTTTTTTTTTTACCTGCAATGTGCTCTTTAAAGTCAGGCAGACTGTAGAGATTTTAGTGTTTTCCAGTTATGTATAAAATACATTGATAAATTTGTCAATATAATGTGTTCATGGTGTCTGTGGATTAGATAAGATATTGTATGAAGAAGAGAGATTCAGTCCTTTATTTATTATAGCATTTATTGTTTTATGAAAATAAATATATTTGTCCCACTTTTCCCCCACAGCTTTGACTGTTTTCTCATCAACTTCACTTCACTCTGCCAGAGTAATATATCATATAGGTTAAATAATTAATTTATAGTGTGTACAGTTTAAGATGCCACATAATTAATCTGCTGTTTGAATATAAAAGTAAATGCCCAAAGAATAGAATTTAAAAATTCCTGTCAAAAACAAAACAAAAAAACAAACATGGAATAAAAATCAGACTTGAATTTATTTGATGATAATGTAGATTAACACTTTTACAACACAAAAATGTAATTTTTAATATTTATTTATGCTGGTATTTATGCTGACTGATATTTCAAGCGTTTTAAGAAGTATGCTACAATTACACAATAGTTATTAGTTGAGATTGCAGGTTTGATGTAGAGATGAACAAAAGCTTCAGCGGATCTTCAATCAGATCCACACATTATGAAGAACCTCATATTTTTAATAAAAGACGGGAAAAATAATTGATCTGAATTTGGTTATTTGGCCAAAACAGCCCTGATGATAAATCAAGAGAGATCACACAGATAAAGCACATCTCTAGTTCACCCAAAAATAGTTCACCCAAAAATGTTGTCATGATTTACTCGCTCTTAAGTTCCAAACCTGTATGAGTTTCTTTCTTCTGCTGAACACAAAAGAAGATATTTTGAAGAATGTTTGGAATCCCCATTGACTTCCATTGTATTTTTTCCCTACTATAGAAGTTAATGGGTTTCCTCAACTGCCTTTTGTGTGTGTAATGATATAATTGTCCATTGGTGGCGCTCTGGCATGGTTTATTAAGGGCACCTGGTTAATGAGGCTACAGTTGTGTGTTTGGGACGAGGGAAGCACACCGTTGTTGAGTAGCGCGCAAACTGGATTATATTGCTGTATCTACAAGGTATGGACTTGAGATTTGTATTTTGTGAACTTGAAAGATTTACACCACCGGAAGAAATGTTTATTCATTCAAGCACAGTTAAGAAAGACAGTGTTTGCATTTTACATCAGTCTGCTTGTTTGTAGCTACAAGTTCTTCTAAAACTTGCTCACTCATATTACCAACACCAGCGACTTAGTGGAAAGCTCCTACAATTAGTGATGATGTTAAATTGAATTTATTTTAATGGGCTTGAAAACAAATGCATTCAATATTTGGAAAATGTTTCAAGTAGCCTAATTAATTACAGTGGAGAGCAGGGCACGACCTAAGGAACGTTTTTTTTAGCGTTGTTTCATCTGGCTCCAGTTTGCCTGTTCTTCCTTCTCAGTTTCACATTCTGTACGAGGACAACAAAACATAAGTAGCCTAATGCTTTTATTAAACAGTCTTTCACAGACACCTAGAACTAATAACATAAGAATTTCAGCTTTGCGGTGTTGTGTAATTATGAAAATTTTCTCCCTTTGTTTGCAGACTTACAATGTTTCTTACGAAAAAGTTTTTCGGGATCCTTTTCGGTCTAATATTAACTTGTAAGTAAGAAGTAATTTTGATTGACATGAACTTATCTTAAAATGTTAAATCAATTTGTTTTATTACAATATATTCCACTAAATGTTTGTCTTACATTGCAGTGGATCAACAAGAAGCATCAGATCTTGAGAAAGCACATGCCGCTCGAAGCTGCAAAGAACTTAAGAGAAAGCATCATGTTTATGATGGTACGCTCATTTTATGTTAATATTTGATCTTAAGCAACAACTGTTGTGAAGTGACTCATGATGCTTTTGTTGTTAGACGGCCTGTACTATCTGACCTCCTCCAGAGGCGTCCTGTACCAGACCTTCTGTGATATGACCACTGCGGGCGGAGGCTGGACGCTGGTCGCCAGTGTTCATGAGAACAACATGTACGGAAAGTGCACTGTTGGTGATCGCTGGTCTAGTCAGCAGGGCAGTGAACCGAACCGGCCTGATGGTGAAGGGACATGGGCAAACACGGTCATATTTGGAACTGCAGACGCCTCGACAAGTGATGATTATAAGGTATTTTTATTACATTCATGGTTTTACAGCAATAGTTAAACAGAAGGAACAGAAAGGACACAAGAGTGAGAATGTTTTTGTAGAATCTGAAACGATAGTTTGTTTCCCTTCTGTCACAGAATCCTGGATACTTTGACATCCCAGCACAAGATGTGTCCGTGTGGCACGTTCCTAATAATATGGAGGTGGAATCCTGGAACGCTTCCTCCATCCTGCGACACCACACCGATAATCACTTCTTATCTCTCCATGGAGGAAACCTTTATAATTTATTCAAGGTCATAAAACACAATTTTTGAGTTTGAAACATTCACAGAAATACAATTTTTGTGAAATTACAATTGCAGTGTATTTTTCCTCCCAGAAATTCCCGGTGAAGTTTGGCATAGGGACATGCATCACTGATAATGGACCTGTTATTCCAATAGTGTATGATAAAGGAAATGCAGATTACAACAAAAATCTCTATGGTCCCAATGCTAGAAGTATGGCTTTTTTTTATTTTTTTTTTATCCTTTATTTAAGCAGGCAAGTCAATTAAAAACAAATTCTTATTTACAGCAACAGTCTGGTAATATCCCTTGAGTCAATAGTTTTTAATGAAAGTGGCTTCATCAGTTGACATCAAAATCTGTGTATTAAGTGATTGTGTACAATATAAATTATAAAGGTTTCCTCCGTAGAGAGATAAGAAGTGATTATCGGAATCACTTATCTCTCTCTACGGAGGAAACCTTTATAATTTATTCAAGGTCATAAAACACAATTTTTGAGTTTGAAACATACAATTTGTGAAATTCATCTTCATTGTTGAGATCCAATCACTTTAATGAATGAAAGCCATGGCATGTGTTCATGGACATAACAGATTATCATCACTGATACTGTATATTCTGTGCTTTTTCCAAGCAAACTTTCAGCCTGGATTCATCTCATTCAGAGTCTTCAACAATGAAAAGGCCGCCATGGCTCTTTGTTCAGGTGTCAAACCAACCGGCTGCAACACTGAACATGTGAGTAAACATAATATTCTGGATTATTTATAAATCACTGTCTATGGACCGCATTTGTAAAATGAATACATTTACATTGAAAATAAATCAACAATGTCATATTAAGAAGTGCATAGGCATGTTGTTGTCAGTAATGTCCTCATATTGTTGCAGTTCTGTATTGGTGGAGGTGGACACTTTCCTGAGGCGGCCCCGAGGCAGTGCGGGGACTTTCCGGGATTCGACTGGGATGGCTATGGCACTAATGCGGGATGGAGCGCTTCTAAAGAGATCACTGAAGCAGCCGTGCTTCTCTTTTATCGCTGAATCTAAAATCGCCAGCAACCTTTCCTCCTTTCTAAGATCTAGCCTAGCCTAATGGTCCTATAGTTGCACTGGTCTGACGAAATAAAGGCCACGCTTCATACAGATGTCTCTCGTTGTTTATTTTTGTATCTCTCTCTCTTCAGTAGACACTCTGAAAACTACAAATAAAAACATATATTCAAAATATGCGTTTCTCAGTCCTTGTGTCAGTGACGATTTGCCATCGTGGAATTATCTGGCTGTATGTGAATGAGGGGGGTGAGGAAAAACGGCCACAATATTTAAATATAGCCATTTTAATTAATTATAGCCTACATTTTAATTGTATTAACTGCCCTAATAACGTTAGAAAATCATAAAAAATAAAAAATAGCATGACAACGTTACAAAATCTTTATTTTATTAAAAGCAAATAACATATATTTTTCTTCTATAGACCTTATGTAGCCCCGCCCCTTTTCAGCGCTGCGCTCGTTGTCTTTTGACTTCCGGTATGTATTTTCACAGCGATCTTGCATAGGTATGAATGAACGGCTTGTAAAAAAATTTCCGGTCGACATTTGTTAAGACATCTGCTTTACAATGCTTATGATAAACATTACAATGCTCATCATAACTTTCGTTAACTCTACAATAAGAAAATCCACTTCACCAGCTAAATACTCCTCGACAGCGATGCCATAGAAATATAGAGTGACCGCAAAAACGGAAGTTCAAAGACAATACTCTAAAGATGACGGCGCGCTTGTTTCTCTGGTTTACACTGGTGTGGGCGTGGTCTAAATGCGCTCTGTATCTTTAGTGGTGCAGAGCCGAATGGGCGGGACTTGAACCCAGTCCTCCTATTGGCTGCAGCAGGCCAATCAGCAGAGTGACCTTGTCATGTGAAACGCTTATCTGCAAGATGCTGCTATATGAGACGAAGTGAAGTTTATGCTTTGTGTCAGAGAGGCGCTATTTCTTCATCAAACTGGACTTTACAAAGATTTAACTCAATCAACGGAATTACACAAATGACCAGGACAATCTGCTGCAAATCTTATAAGAATAGAGGCAAAACCTTCGGTCACGAACACTGAATATTTCGCGTTACACATTTCAAAGCTAATTTTCCTGAATTGTGCTAAAGATGAAAACCATTGTCACTATCAATTTGGCACTTGTTTCAGGTAGGTAGACTGTTTATTTAATCGGTTGATTCTTGTTGTTTACTGTGGGAAAAAATCAGTTTAGAAAAAAAAATCAGTTTATTAGGCTACTCATTTGTAATACAGTGTGGTTCTGATTTGCAGTTCTGGCTGTTGCTGGGTCGAAGATCGAGGCGATTGATGGACAGAATGTGACAATATCCTTCGACATCGATGAAGTGGAGAAAGCAGATGAAGTGAAGATTATTTTTAAAGAAGACAAGAAGGAATATGCTGTAGTTATTGCACAGAAGCCTTGGGTCTATGATGATCCTCCCTCACCTGGAGTTACACTGATATTAGGAAAAGATCGTTTATCTGTAATCATTCAGAATATCAGCATCTCCAGATCAGGACTCTATAAAGCAGAAGCCTACACTAGAGAGAATCTAAATGAATGGGCAGAGACCCAGAACTGCACTTTCACTGGTCACCGGGACATAAAAACTGCATGTATACAAACACTAATAAAATATGATAAAAATCGCTGAAAAAGTGTGATGACTTTGCCCCAAAATAAGGTTTAAAACGCCTTTTTCCCCACAGGTTATACTTTTACTGCGCATGCGCAAGGGTTCTCTCGCTCTCTGTCGTGCGCGCGCTACTGCTCGCTCGCTCTAGATTCCGGGAGATTTGAACTAATTTGCGGTCATCAGGGAGCCGCTATCAATCTGCGGGAGACTCCCGGAACTTCCGGGAGACTTGGGATGTCTGATATTTACACAACTAACACATCAAATCTGCCGCCTTTTCAAACAGTAACATATTTTCCGCTGTCGCAAACCTCAACTGTGCGCATGCGTCGGTGGAACCAGACGATAGGCTTACATGTTTTCCGGCTTGACTGTTAAAAGCAGACGATTGGCTTTCCAGCGGGAGGGGCGGGGCATGTGCATACAACCGCCATCTTTGGCGTTACGGGTTTTTCCCTATATAGTTGTATTAAGGATTGGGGAAGTGGCATGTCTCTATATAAATAGTCTCTGGTATATTACGCTTTTCTGACTGGTCTATATGTGTTGAGTTATGTTTCAGCTAGCGTTGCATTTTAAAAGAAAGGAGTGGATGATAGAGATGAGTCATCCGTAGCTGAGCTTGGCATATTTATTTTCAGCTGTAGACACATCAGTCTCACGGTCGAACAGCAGAGAGTTATATTTTTCTTAAAGGGTTAGTTCACCCAAAAATGAAAATTAAGTCATTAATTACTCACCCCCATGCTGTACCAACCCCGTAAGACCTTTGTTCATCTTCGGAACACAAATGAAGATATTTTTGATTAAATCTGAAAGGCGGATCACTGCTACATAGGCTGCCTAAGGGAATGAAACTTGACGGCCCTGAAAGGCGTTAAAGAAAATGTTTAAATATTCCATGTGCCTACAGTGGCTCAACTATAAGTTTATCAAGCGACGAGACTACTTTTTGTGCGAAAAAAACACACATAAATAACGACTTTATTCGACTATTCCATTACTTCCTTGTGGGCCTTGAGACGAGAGTTGAAGAGACTGGCAGCTGCAATATTTCTTTACTATAAAGTCCCACTCTGCTGAGGCAGCGTGGAACTCCCAACCATTTCCTGATGTATGAACTTATCAACGCTTCCAGCTTATCCACTGTTGTCAAAGAAACCTTGTACACGGTCAGTGGCCACAGCAACCTCGGCAGTAGACCAAACTGAAAGCACCAGAGTTTTAGTTTACCAGGTAGAGCACAGCTGTTTATGCTCTTCAACCCTTCCACTGCTTGTCGTCTAACTTCTCCCACTCGAACTGTGTCCTTTAGATCCCCATCGTACCATCTCCCAAGACTCTTCACTGGCTTCTCATAAACTGTTGGTATTGCCTCACCATTAATGAAGAATGTTTTATCTACTACCTTTCCTTACTATGGAGATGCTCCTTGATTTAGAGGGCTTAAATTGCATTCGTGCCCATTCGATATTATCTGTTAACTTCCCCAATAACCGATTAGTGCAGGCTACTGTTGCAGTCATGGTTATCATGTCATCCATGCATGCTCTGATTGGTGGTAGTCGCATCCCAGAAGCCAAGAGCTCTCCTCCTACTACCCATCTTTGATGCCCTCATGATTACTTCCATTGCCATGGTAAAAGCCAGTGGAGAAATGGTGCATCCTGCCATTATTCCAACCTCTAGGCATTGCCATGCAGTGCTGAATTTTGGAGTTGAGAAACTAAATTGCAAATCTCCAAAATAGGCTTTCACTAAATTTGTTATTGACATTGGTACTCTGAAAAAATCAAATGCTGCCCAAAGAAGCTCGTGTGGCACTGAACCATATGCATTGGCCAAATCCAGGAATGTCACATGGAGCTCCTTCCTCTCCTTCTTAGCTGACTGAATTCGTTGCCAGATAACATTGATGTGTTCTGAGCATCCTGAGAACCCTGGAATGCCCGCTTTTTGAACTGAAGTGTCAACGAAGCCATTCTTTAACAGGTAGGTGGACAATCTCTGGGCAATAATGCTGAAGAAAATCTTACCTTCAACGTTTAATAGTGAAATAGGACGAAACTGACTGATGCTTGTAGCATCTTTTTCTTTAGGTATGAAGACTCCACCTGCTCTGCGCCATGCTCTAGGTACAACCTGTTTTTCCCATGCCACTTTTATCAATTTCCACAGAATTCGCAGAACTCCTGAAGCACTCTTGTACACTCTGTAGGGAACTCCATTAGGCCCTGGAGATGATGAAGCCCTTGCATTTCTCACAGCCTGCTCTACCTCTTTCCACTTAGGTGCACAGACCTCCATTTGGTATTCTGGTGGGTTGATAGGTGGTATATCTGATGGAATTGACATAGGCTCATGCCTTTTTGCATCTCTATGCGTTTCCTCCAAATATCTCTCTCAACCCTAGATGCTTTTAAAGTGCCATTCTTCTCCCTGGTGAATAACTTCTTTACGAATTTGAATGGGTCTTTATAGAAATTAGCCCTCGCACGTTCCTTCTTTTTGTAGCGTTTCCATAGGCGCTCAGCTCTGCATAATGTTGCCAGCTTATCTTTTATGGCCCTTTGTAAGAGATTGAGTCCCTCCTTCTGCTCTTTTCCATTGCTTCCTCAGCTGTCTCCTTTCTCTAACTAACCCTTCAATTTTCTGTTGCCGTCTAGACATTCCAGGAGTAGTTTGTACTTTTTCCTTCCTTTTTTCCACACCAAACCTCTCACTTCCATATGCGTATTATGTATTATAGTTTGTTTGTACTTGTAGTTATAATAATAATAAACTTTATTTTATTTAGCGCCTTTAAAAAGTATCTCAAAGCGCTTCACAAGAATAAAAACATACAATTCAACAAACAATGCATTACTGACAGAAAAACGTAAAAAAAATATAAAAAATAAAAACATTATGAAATATACACTGTAAAATGTAACTGATGATCTTACTAATAACATTAAGTGAATAAAACTTATTTTGAATAAGTTTGTTGACCTTACTAAGTTTGATCAAGTAAGGACAATTTTTTAGCATGGTAAGTTATTAAACTCAATAGATTAAATTACCCTCTACTTAAAATAATAAGTATCTTGAACATTTTCGAGTGGTCATGCGCAGTTCTACCAGTAGGCGGAGACGATTTGGAAACGTAATACCATTATTTCGGATGAGGAAAGCACATGGAAAGGTGAGTCAGTGCTTTTTTGTCTTATTTTAATGTCTGAATTGCTTAATATACATAATTGATCGTGTAATAAATAAAACAGATTAAACAAACTAGCGTTACACATGAACATTGGATGTGTTATTTTAATACAATTTTTGGATTGTGTTGGATTGTGCTAATCGAAATGAGCAGTCTAGCATTTGCAAATCGCTAGCCTAATCGTTGGATCCATGCTTTCAATCAAGGAATCTTTTTATGTTTTATTTATTTTTACTGTGAGTATAATGTAGACTGAGAAAAAAAAAACTTTACTGATTTATATTTTAATGTTGCAATAGTTATGTAGAAATATAGCAATGCTATAATTAATATATTTTAACTTTTGGATTACTTTAAATTAAGGGTGTGGGATTAATTTCTCCACGATCTGTTTTGAAGAAATATAGTAGTGTCGTGCTACAGCGAAAGTCATTTGCAGTTCTGGCGCCACAGTCTCAACATTGGCTATAGGCCTACTGTAACGTTACAACTCGACGTGCATTTACATCAGATGTTAACACACAGGAGTTACACTCACGGGACACTGCAATTCACAAGCTTTAATTATTTGCTTGTGCTTTAAAGCCTTGCCGGTTAAACATTTAATTTGCGTGCTGTTCTGAAATGGGCGCATGTCATTTTCTGAGTGCATCAACCTAACAGCGCCTGATTACTAAACTTTATATTTCGCGTCTTACTGCGCTAATACTGTGAAATATACACAATGTTTTCATGAACACAGTTATGTCTAAAGTAAAAGTGAACTTAATTTAAATCGGATGCGTTTATGTATTTTAGAAGCGTGCAGGTCTTTAAGCGACAGCAGTCTAATAATGAACGGCATATGCGCCTTTTTCTTAAAGGGATAGTTCACCCAAAAATTAAAATGTGTCATCATTAACTAACTTTCATTTTGTTCCAAACCTGTATTAATTTCTTTCTTGTGCTGAACACAAAATAAGATATTTTGAAGAATGTGGTTAACCAAACAGTTGATGACCCCATTGACTTCCATAGTAGGATGATATGGAAGTCAATGGGGACCATCAACTGTTTGGTTACCCACATTCTTCAAAATAACTTATAATTTTCATGTACATGATGATACAATTGCCCCACAATTGTTTTTGGGAGAACTATTCTTTTAATGTTAATAAAACAAAAGACAATGAAAATCACTCACTCCTCTTGACTTAAATACAGTGGCTTTAATAAGAATAAATTATTAATGTGTACTGTCAAGCCAATGTATAGGGTTTTATTTCATTTGTATATTATGTTGTGTATATGTAATGTGTATCTTTGTTCCTATTTTTTTTATTAACAAAGATAAAACAATTACTAAGCTTTTTATTATCATTCATTTTGGCCTAAAATGTCTGCTATTCTATTTTTGTTTTTAGCTTTGTTTTTTGAAAATATGGAAATTCGTTTGGCTATAATGCAAAATAGTAAAACCAACATGAAAAGAATAGTGATATCATATTTTACTATATCGCCCACCCCACACTTTAAATGTTTGAACACTATATTGATTTATAAATGAAAATAAAAAAGCCGTATATTAAAAAAAGTGTGTATGTTAATATTATTTTCTTCATTTGCAGAGCTTGCTTTGTGAGATGAGACATGCAATGGAAATGTAAGTACTGTTTTTTTTCCTGTGAAAAGAGAGCTCTCCTATTGAAGCATTATCGCATAAAACATGGAAGCTACACCAGAACTACACCATTTCCATGTCTTCACGCAGACTGTTTGTGTTCATTTAAGTCATTTAATGCATTGAAGGTTCATTTAACAAGAAGTCATTCCCAACATATTGATGCAGAACAAACAAGTGGATCAAAAGAATCTCCAATAATATTTCACTGTCTACTCTGTGAATTTAAGGAACCTTGTACAGAATCTGAGTTTTTCACCCACTTGCGTCAGCATTTAAAAAAGAATGAAAAGGTTCAGTGCCCATATAATGACTGCCATTTTGAGAGCAGAATTTATTCTACATTTAATGCTCACAAATGTAAAGAACACCAATTAAGCAGTCAGAGGAAGTTAAAAGCTAGCATTGCAGTTGAAATTCAAAATTTAGCTGCAGAATTACCACAAGATGTTACACAAAATGCATCTTACCACGAGTCAATGGATTCTACTGAATTTGACGAAGATGAAAATGAAAAAGAGGACCCGACTCAAAATCTGGATCTTTTGCAGAATCAACTAGAACGTAATTTAGGCTTGCTCTTTCTTAAGATGCAAACCATTCTGCATATCTCTGATGCAGCAGTACAGGAAGTAATTCAACAAATGAATCAGATATCTCTTCTGTCAAAGCCCCTTTTGCGTAATGCCATACAGCAGATTCTCGATCAACATGGAGTCCGTGGTAATGATGCTGTTTTGAGAGACATCATGAAAGCTGTCACAGAGAATAATTTGATCTTGAAAATGACTGATTCTGGTGAGTCTCTCTCTACAATCAGTAAAAGAGCATCATATTTTCAAAAAGAGTTTCCAATAGTTGTGCCAACAGAATATAAACTTGGGAAAGACTCACAATCATTTACTTATGTGCCAATTCTGAACATGCTGCAGGTGCTTTTAAACCGAACTGATGTCTTCGAGAAAGTTCTTGCTCCTTTTAACAATGCAAATGGGATCAACTCTTACAAAGACAGCACTAACTATCGTGAGAATGATTTTTTGATGGCAGGGAAATTTAGGATTTTGCTTACCCTGTACACTGATGAATTTGAGATTGCCAATCCTCTTGGCACTTCAAAAAAGAAACACAAGATGTTCAGTGTCTATTGGGTTCTTGCTAATCTTCCATCTAAACACCGGTCATCTCTTCAGGCAATTCAGCTGGCACTCTTATGCAAGGCTAGTGCAGTAAAACAATATGGCTATGAGAAAGTCCTTCACCCTCTTGTACAAGACCTCAAAACTCTGGAGAAACATGGTGTCTTTTTGGAGCAGTTAGGGGAATGTGTTAAGGGAACTGTTCTCAATGTATCTGCTGACAATCTTGGTGCTCATTCCTTGGCAGGATTTCAAGAGAGTTTTATTGTGGAACACCCTTGCCGCTTTTGCATGGTGAAAAAGAGTGAAATACAGCAGAAAGACGTACTGTCAGGAAGATTTGAACCCAGGACAAAGCAGAACCATGACAGGCAAGTTGAAGAAGTTTTAAAAGACCAAAATTTGGTAAAACAGTATGGTGTAAAAGGCCGGTGTGTTTTAAATGAGCTTGACCATTTTCACTCTGTCAGTGGCTTTCCACCTGACATCATGCATGATCTCTTGGAGGGTGTCATACCCATTGAAATGTCACTGTGCCTCAATGATTTAATCAACAAAAAGTACATCACCCTTGAGTATGTGAACAGAACAATCAAACAATTTCCATACAAATTCATAGACAAGACCGATCAACCTCAGGTCATTCCAACTACATTTGCCTCAAGAGGCACGATTGGGGGCAATGCCCATGAAAACTGGGCACTTGTAAGACTTCTTCCACTAATGATTGGCTTTGACATCCCAGAAAATGATGCAACATGGGAGATTTTAATGCTTTTGAAAGACATTCTAGAACTGGTGACATCCTTCAGATTTACGGATGATACTATTGATTTTCTTGAGGCTAAAATTTCAGAGCACAGAGGTTTGCTTTTAAAAGTATTTCCTCATTTCACGTTGCGTCCTAAACACCACTACATTGAACATTATCCACAACTAATAAGGACATATGGGCCACTTAGAGATGTCTGGACCATGCGTTTTGAAGGCAAGCATAAATTCTTCAAACAAATCATTCGTGACACAAAAAATTTCAAAAATGTCACACAAACTCTGGCAGTCCGACATCAGAGAATGATAGCATACCACATGGACTCGTCATCCTTTTTTAAACCTTCAGTTCAGATGGACAAAGTGACATCTACACTGACTTCATATTTTCCTGAGAGTGTACAGAACGTGCTTCAGCAGAATTTTGCTACCCAAAGCACTGTCTTTGTCACATCTAATGTGTGCATTGATGGGATCAACTACAGTCCTGATATGGTTCTGTCTGCTGGTGCAAGTTCATGTCTGCCTGATTTTAGACAAATTGTAAAAATTGTCATTATCAACACTGACATTTTGTTTGTATGCAAACAACAGACAGCGTGGTACATTGAGCATCTACGGTCCTCTGAACTATGCAGCCATGTATCAGAAATGAAAGTCACTAAGCTGTTTGATTTGAATGACCCTTTTCCACTGGCACCATACAAAATTCAGGGCAGGACATTTGTTACAGCGAAACATTTTATCTTTTGCTAAATTGAACATTTAAAGGGATAGTCCACCTACAAAAAAAAATTACGTTATTTACTCACCCTCATGTTATTTCAACCCTGCATGACTTTCTTTTGCTGAATACAAAAGATATTTTGAACAATGTTTGTTACCAAACAGTTTCAGCTCCCTAATGACATCCATGGCAACCTGAACGTGTTTGGTTTCCAACGTTCTTCAAAATATAATTTTTTATGTTCAGCAAAAGAAAGTCATACAGGGTTAAAACAACATGAGGGTGAGTAAATAACTGCATTTCCATTTTTATCCCTTTATTATTGAGAACTATTGAGAAAAATTAATACATTTTTCTCATTGTTAGGTTCACTGGACACAATGGAGACAAGAACTATACTTAGAGTGATAGTGAATGAAAATAACATACGGAAAATCACGCTGCATAGGAAACCACAAACTTTGGACACATTGATGGAAGAACTTGAAGAGAAGTTAGGTCTTCCATACAAGTTTTCTCTTCAGTACGAAGATGCTGATTTTAACAATGCACTAATCAACCTCACAGACATTGCAGATTTACCTGAGAGGCCCACCTTAAAGGTGATCTCTCTTGTACCATCTCCTACACCAAGTACAGCTGACACAGACATTCTATCTTTGTCTTCTGAAGAAGGGCCATCTCATGTACGCCAGGCTCAGTGGCCAGAGACATTTGAAATCCCCAATTTTCCTGTAGATATTGAGTTCAGATTGCGCCAAGGAAACCTTCTGTACATGAGAGACCAGACATATATGCAAGTTCCTAGGGACATGAAGCACGAAATTCTTGAAAAACTTGCTGAGTGTATGTACAGCTTCAAAGCATATCCCTGTGATGACGATTTCAATGATGTTGCATCTTCACTAGTCAAAAAACATCCATGCCTCACTGAACCAGGTTCCTCCACTGGATGGAACGGATGGAAGAACAGCCTCAAATTTAAAATGGGAAACTACAGAACGAAGCTACGACGAGCTGGATGCACAGATGTTCTTATGAACGTAGGGAAAAGGGGAAGCCAAGATCCTTTGAGAAGTGTTAAAAGGGCTAAACGATTTGAAATCAATTTTCTTCCCAATTATCCTGCTGGTGAGGATGACTGCAGCATGGAATCTAAACGCTTACAACTTGTGGAGGAAATGAAGAAATGTCATCCAAGTTCCACCCTGATATCACAGCACATGGATTCCACTTTTTCCTTGAGAAGAAAAGAGGTTGTTGAGATCGAGCCTCCAGTAAAAGAGACTCTTCAAAGATGGCCATCACTCTTCACAGAAAGTCAAGTAAGTAACAATTAAATTACACCACTGAAAAATAAAGACGTCTCTTCATTTACTTACCCTCATGCCATCCCAGATGTATGTCTTCCTTCAGATAAAAATTCTTAGAAAGAATGTGAAAGCTCTTAAAAGCACATACTATACAGTGATCATGACATTAATCCATATGAACTCTCTTTTTCTAAATATATACATTTACGTTTATCTGAAGAATAGAGGTACATTTGGGATACTACGAGAGTGAGTAAATAAGGCAATTTTCAAGTATCCCTATAACACAGTAACCAAAAGCCTAATAGATATAACATTGTTCTTTTTCCTTTTACAGATCAATGCAGAGTTTATTCGCATCACAAGCAAAAACCTCAAGCAAGAATTTTTCACAGCACTTGATCAACATACAGATCGATTTCTGGAAATTTTTGAATCCAAGAAAGGGGCAGTTGGAAAAAAACTTTCTGAATTTCTTAAGCAAATTAAGTCTGTGGTAAGCTTGTCTATGCTTATTTCTTAAACTAAATTTGTAACTGTTACTTTTCAGAGCAGTCATCACTTCATTTTAAAGTAGTTTATTCCGACTAATTTTAAATTTAATTTGGTTTTCCAGGGCACTGACATCACTGCTAATCGCACAGCAGTTCTTCGTGGACTTCCCCTCATTTTTGGAGAAGACACCTCAGACTTTTTCAAAACAATATTGGTAAGTACCATTCTCTGTATATTTCATTCTAAACTAATCCCCCACACTTACATCACATATAGCCATTCAATTATGCTTCATTCAACTATGAGATCGGGGGCTACCTCTCATATCATCGTCAGTAAATGACTGCACATATTTGTACCCATCTATCGACTCTGTGGCTACTGGACCTGCGGGGTCTGTGTGTACCATCTGTAAGGAAGCTTTTGCTCTGGTAATTAGGTATCAGGGTCCCTATTTCTGGTTTGGGCAAATTTTCCCTGAATACACACCTCACACTCTTGTTCAGGTCGGCCTATTTTGCCCTTGATTTACATACCTTCCACAACATTTTGCACCTTAAGAACTCTCATCTTGAACACGTAGTCCTCTGCTTCTTCTGAGGCTTTACTCGCACCATCCTTTTTGTCCTTACGCCTACATGTGGCGTCTTTATGTGTGTCACTTCTGCAGAAACTACACCATGTTTTCTGTCAACATCCTTACGCTCTGTGGCCTTTGGTGCCACACTTGAAGCACACCATCTCTGTGTCGTCCTTGATCCAGCCACGTGCGTTCGTCTTGGCGGGCCGCCGTCCGGCTATCCCTTGAGTCTTCATCACACTGTCGCTCGCCTCAGCTGCTTTTATCTTCTCTGTCTCTTAAAAATTCTGTTTCTGCTCTGATAATATAGCCCATTACACTTTCATCGTTTGCCTTCAGAAGCGATGTCAACGTGGTGTACAAGTTCATTATACGGGGCTTTCCCTTCCCTGCTAGCCTGGGAAAACCCAGACAACTTCGGGCAAATTTAGATTTGCTCTGAAAGTTAGTCTGGCAAAGAGCTCATTCAAGCTCATTTCCAATCCGCCGAAAACGAGGCACCAATCAGAAACGTTGGGGCGGGCTTTACATGATGACGCCAGCGCTGGGATTTTGAAGCAGATTTTGTAGCCTACATTACAGAGATGGATGCCGCCGTCGAACATCACTCGTTCGAATGAGCTATCGCGTCTGTTTTAAGCGATTTGAACGTTTCCTTTTTGTTAAAACCGAGCAAAGAACAACACTCTGAGATGTTTCTCCGCTGCTCTGCATACGTCATCTCCTTCATCGCTCTGATTGGGTTTAGGTCTATCAGCGACGTCCGTTGGTGACGCTCTGGAAATGATTTGTCTATGACGCTTTGCCAGACCATAACTCGGTTACAACTGAGAATGGTCTGAGGCTACTTCCATGCATAATACTCTCTCAATATTCCCAGAGCTTTTCTTCCATTGTTGGGCGCATCCCTCATAACTAATGAGAGGCTTTTGTCGTCTAGTAGTAAAATAAACTCTGCATATGCGTCAGCGTTTTTCTCCGCATCTGCTGCTATCTCGGCTTCTGACTCCGGTTCTTTAAGCACTGTGTTCTTCAGCCCTGATAAATGAAAATGTCCCAACATTTTGGTCTCCCAAAGCTCATACTTAGTCTCATCTCCGTCGAACGTCAATCGAGGCAACCTGCACGTCCTTCGTTGTTGTATAATAATTTTTAATTTTAAGGGTGGGGGTGTTACGGTTGTGACGTAATGCAGCTATGTTGTTTCTGCTGTTGTTGCTGCTGTCTCCTTCTCCTTTAGGATTGGTCCTGGATCTTATGCAACGCTATGGGTGGTTGGATCAGAGAAGAGGCCTGGACTATAAATTCCCTGGAATTCCTGTAGAGGGTGCTCTCTGCCTCTTTGATTGCCCTGGTGTTGTACTGTGTGTTTGTCAGCCGGTGAAAATGTAGCCCAATCGTGTGATTTATGTGCTCTTAGCTTGTGTTAGCAGAGTATTGTGTAACTACTTTGATACTGTGTGATCTGTACCCATTTTCTTTGTAGGCCGAAAGGCCGTTATTTTTCTCCTGGTTATTGTGCTAGTTAAGGAGATAGGGTATTTCATTGTATGTTTTGTTTCTTTTTTTTTTATTCACAGGAAAGGTAGTTTTCGTGGGAAAGTTAGTTCTGTTTGGTTTATTGTTTTGGCATTAGCTCACCCCTGAAGATCTTGCTTCTAATCTTTCCCCCTGCTTGTTTGATTCTTTGATTCTGTATTTTCAAGATATTGTTTTATGAATGTCAACACAATGCGGCCCTGAAAACAACTCAGAGGGCAAGAAAATAGCAATAAACTCAAGCTAACTAAAGGAATTGGTTTTGTTGTTTATGTTACACCCTGACCTAGACCAGGGATCGTAACACCGTCATGTTAGCTTCCTATTTTTCTTAACCGCCAGCCCATTAGCACACGGTCCGTTGCGACTTTCTAAACGGTGGAAAACGACAAACTTATCTTTCAAACGACTCCTGGGCCCATAATCTGTTGAGTTATGTTTCAGCTAGCGGTGCATTCAAAAGAAAAGAGTGGACGATAGAGATGAGTCATCTGATGAGTCAACCATAATTGTTTCACAACAACCCAAATAACCACATTTAGCCACAACCACAACTCACTTCTGTCTTTTACGTCTCAATCATAGTGTAATCAGAGTGACAAAGAAGAGAAACTCTACTTCAATAGATTCAACACAAAACCACCAACTATCTTCCACTCAACATCATGTCTGGTTGAAGATGAGAGACCTCAAACTGTCACACACAAGCCAACACAAACACAGATGATGATGATTGCATTTTAAACAGGCCTAAATACTGATGATGGTTGCATTATTATGCTGTTATATTAGGATTATATATTTAGTGGCATAAAATGGTCTTGTGACAATAATATCACCAGAGCACAAACTATAATATGTCTGTGTGCCTGTAATGTACCAGAATCAGGATTATGAAAACTATATGTATAAATGGTCATGATTGTGTTCATTAAGTTGTAATTTTTTACAACTTTATGAACACAATCATGACCATTTATACATATATTGTATATATATGAAGTTGATGTTATTCCTACTTGAGCTTGAATTGACTTGCAACCTTGTTCTTATTTAAATACATGAAATTAATAATTTAAATGACAAAGTAATATGATTGAAAACTGCAGAGAATCCAAACAGGGAAATGCTTTTTTGCAAAATCCTAATTTGAAAACGATTATAAGTGATGACATTCAGATGATGTAAATGATCATGACTTGCATGAACTCCATGATTTATTTAAGAAAAAAAAAACTATTGCTTGCATAATTTCTTGAATAATTTCTTGAATGCTGTGATCCTTCAAACCTCATTGAAAGATCAAAATGCTTGTCTGATCATTTACAATTTTTCTGATAATTTACCTCTCTGATAATTGAGGAATCTGTGGTCTCGTTTGTGATACTTGGTCAAGAGTTGGTTTTGCTGTTTATGATCCTCTTTGTTTCTGTTCTTGTATCTTCCAGAAGCTCCAGTTTCCTCCAGTATATCTCCTCCACACTCCTCCTCCAGCCCAAACCCTCCCCGCTCCTCTAACCTACAGTGGACAGTTATAGTTATTATAGTCATTGCTCTGATTATTGTCGTCTCGGGGGGTTTTTACTTCTGGAAACACAAGAGGGCAAGTATTACTTAGTTATTTGTTTTATCGATAACACCATTACATGCGGTTATAATAAAAAGAGTCCGTATTCATTAAAATCTTTCGGCTAAAAGTTTATTCTAACGTGGAAATTCAGGAGCAGCTCTTAAAAATGAGCCGTTTCGCTCCTAATTTTAGATCTCATACATTTTTCCTCTAAGAGTAACAGCTGAACCCAGAACAGTTTAGATGTCGCCTATATAGACACAAGGACCAAAGACACCTTTTTCTTGCTTCTATTAGGAGGAGTTGAAGTGTCTTATCGTGTCAAAAATACACGGCCAGTGCGTTAAAGTGTTGCACATTTCTTTTCACAAACACAAAAAGGCAAAAACATGAAAAATCCTTGAAATTCTTTCAGACAATACTTCCAAATAGCGCTGAAGTTTATGGCTCCAATAGCTTTGGGATCTTACATGTCTTAAATCCGTTTAATATCTTCCTTAGATTCTGATTTAGACAATTTCCCCATTTTTATAAATGAGTAAGATAACTGTTTCTCCTCTTCCTCCTTCCCCTGAAACCCTCCAGCTAAAACAGCATATACTTCTATCAACATATAAGGAGGAGTGGCTTTAAAGCTAACTTCAAGAAAATTATACAAAGAAAACTTCAAGTAAAATACACAAGGACAACTCTAAATGCAGGAAACTTCAAGTCATTTCTTAAATACGGGTAATACTGCACTGCACACAAATGAAGTTCCTAAACGTAAGTTAGGGAGGAGTGAGCCAATCTAATCTTTCATTCAACAGACGCTTACCTCTCCCTAGCATCAACTGTTCCAGTATCCCTCCACCTCCCCAAACTCCACCTTCATCTTAGGTACCTCGCCCTTTTAATTATCAGGTCCTACATTTAGACCATGGGGGGGGGCAGCAAGCCAAATAAGTTTAACCTATTATCTTAAAGATTTTATGGGCAAACGAACTTGTTAAAACAGAAATAAGCAGACAATTATAATGATACAAATTGACAGCATATTAAATTGTCTTTTACATTTCCCTCGAGACTTCGGTGTCACTAAAGAGCATTGCTGAAATGTAGAAATTAAGCTTTAACTTCACAACCTTTATATTTGATTTGGCTTACATGACATCTTGTAATTGTGTTTTTCTCTAAGCTCAGTTTTCTGTTGTTTTCTTTACTCTTTACAGATCCCGTGTTTTCAAAAGAAAGAATTGGGAGTTGCAGTGACTGTGTGTCCGTCGCCTTGAACTGTTGTGGAGAAAATACTAAAGATCTGTTCACAGATACCGAGAGTCTTAAAACACTTAATATCATTCACTTGTTCAAACTGTCAGTCCAAATCTGATTTTTGTGCATATCCGATCATATTTAGTAAATGTGAACTACAAAAAAGAAAAATCACATGAAATATGATTTTTACAAATCTGTTTCCAGCTTTCTTGTGCTTTGAAATCCTATTCCAGTCTCATCTCTGGAAATCCTGTCTGGCCGCTCTGATATTTTGTCACTTTCTCACTGCACGTAAAACTTAAAGGTGCTGTATGTAAGTTTCTGACTGTACTAAAGAATAACAATACCATAATATGTTTGCAGACATTTAAGAAACATGTTTCTCTGAAAAACAATGCTACAGTTATTCTCCTTTGCATGTTTTGGTGTGTGTGTGTAACGCCATCAGCGTTTATCACAAGTTCAGTTTAACCTGTAAATAAGGATGACTTGACTTGTGATCCCGTCCACTGCCAGTTTATAACCGGATGAGTTTCTTTCTTCTGATAAAGATATTATGAAGAATGTTTATAATCAAACAGTTGATGGACTCCATTGACTTAGTATTTTTCCTACTATGAAAGTCAATGAGGTCCATCCTTCAAAATATCTACTTTTGTTCAACAGAAGAAACTCATACAGGTTTGGAACAACTTGAGATTGAGTAAATTATGACAGAAGTTTCATTTTTGGGTCACAGTTTCCCCTTTTTCCTCCCACATACTGGTAGGCCTACGTAAATGAACACTAAAGGTCAGTTCATACCGCACTGTGTGTGTGTGTATAAACAGATGTTTTGTTTTTTGATTGCCCTTAACTAACATACAAGTTTAAGAACATAAAAATACTTAAAAACAACTGCATCACGGTCTTTAACCAGGTCTTTTGTAATTGAACAATATGTCATGTACAAACAACATGGCGACAAAAAAATATATAATTACAGTATGACAGTAGGAACAGGTGCAAAAGTGCATTACAGAAAAAAATAAAATATATATATAGCTGCGAGCAGCGATTGCGGGCCCAAGCCGGTGGCACCGCAACCCCGGTGCCTAAAGTCCATAAATAATGTCCTTGTGAGAGCAGACTCCGAGTAACCGTTGAGTAAAGCATGAATATCTTTATTGTTGAGTAATTTTCAAACCATAAAGCCACTACTAAAAATAGTCCAAAATGGTCCATTTTCCAAAATGCAGAACTACTACTTCCCATTACAAATCTTCGTTGTACAAATTCACTGGATGGATATAGGCCTGCACCATTTAAAATAGCTTTGGGAGTTAATGGGAATTTTACATAATTTGTTCATAACCTGTTAATTATTGTTTATTAAAAACAAAAAAAATTAAACTCTGTGAAATCACATTTCTATAGACCACAATAGGGAAGATGTTGTCAAACATATTTCTGATAAATTTGTTTAGAGTTTTAGTTTCTTTAAAAATCGCAATCTTAATAATAGTAATAGGGATTTCAAATTGTTTTTTTAAATGTTCACAATTAGTCTACAAACCCCCATATTTGTTAAAAATTAAGGGATTTGTGCATGGTGATATTCTTGCTGAGATATTCCTTTTAAAAACCTTTGTGTTCAACAGGAGAAATAAAGTCATACACAGATAAAGATAAAGTCAAATAAAGTCAGACACATTTCCTGAAACGTCCAAACCAAGCGCCAGTTATATCAGAGAAAGATCTCAAGAACCAGTGACAGTAAAGAGTAATTGCATGTAAAATAATTTTTTAAGCCCCGGCTAGAACCATGCACCAACCTATGATAGTATGATAGAGATACACACACAAAGATATAATCTGTATGAAACTGTATATTAGGCTAAAAAGAATTTTATATAGCATACCGGTATATACTTTCAAGTAAAATGGTTTCATGCGAGTTCATAAAGTTTGGGATGACATAAAATCGTGTCATTGTTTTTTATTAGAACTTTGTTTTTTATATTTATTTAAAGTGGAATAATTTGACATCTTAAAAATGGAGAATGTTACTACTTCCAAAACGCTTCAGTGAAGGTTTCATGTGCATATGTGGGACACTGAATGCAAGAATAAGTCAGTAATGCAGTAATGTTTGTAAAGAGTAACAAATGGTTTTGAGAGTTACTTTCATTCCAGTTCAGTAAAATAAATGAAACTGCAAAAAGAGGGATTTAGAAAGACTGTGCACTTTATATGTGCTTTTTGCAAATAAGTAATGATGCTGTAAACACACAGGACAGGGCCAGTTTGTATAACCAAAACTGGTGCGTTCGGAGCTTTTATAAGCAGTTTCCACCCGAACTGAATGGACAAATTATCAGAACTGTTTATTTAACTGTATATTATTGCCACACACACATCACCGTATACTCGCGCAAGTTCACCAGCGCGCGCTCATAAAGTGTGATAAGGTTTGCGCGAGCCGTTATTGCGGCGCTGATGATAAAATGTGCAACCCATTTTAATTCTGTTGAGAATTTACCACTGAAAAATGTAAGTCAAACATGATCTAAAACAGACACATAAACTAAAAAGACTGATGAAAAGAGGGGAAACTGTTAACTTCCCTTAAGTAAAAATCTCTGCAGAGTATCTACCAGAGTAGAGACACACAGAGTAGAGACAGCACCAGCTTCTCGATCTCCACACCGGACCACAAGAAAACAGGAAGAAACGCATTTTCTTTCTCTTGTTATGTTCTGTGACAAATCGGCCACAGAACATAAAAAGAGAAAGAAAACGCGTTTCTTCCTGTTTTCTTGTGGTCCGGTGTGGAGATCGAGAAGCTGGTGCTGTCTCTACTCTGTGTGTCTCTACTCTGGTAGATTATATGCCAATACCGGAGCGAGAAGATGGACATTACTGATATTTCCACAACTCCAACATATCCACCCATAACTTTTGACTTGAACGCATTTGTATCAGATCGAGAAATGCAGAACTCCAATACAGGTGAGTCATCCGGGTATTCCATAGCTTATATCAATGAATCTATTCAAACTTTTCACAAAAAATGTACTAAATGCATAGACTATGATATAATGCTAAGATATTAACCGATTTGCTCTTGTTTGATTGAATTCTGATTTTGTAACTTTTCAATTAACCAAATTAGCTGGCATTTTAACGTCGAGTCACTGTTGAATCAACGTCAGTGTTGGATAACCGTTGAATTTTGTTTAGATTTTGCAAATCTAATCAACGTTGAAATGGCAACGTCACGTTTCTCAACATAGGTGATATCACCAACATTGAATCAATATAGATTTTAGTTTAGATTTTGCAAATCCAATCAACATTGAAATTTCAACGTCACTATTTAAAGTCCTGCTTTTCAACATAGTTAATTTTGTTAAAGTGTTTTCACTTGATGTGTTCAACACATGGGCGTAGGTTTGGTCTCAGCTTTGGTGGGTTTAACTGTAACAATATCCTGGGTAACCAGGATCACCAGTTAATACTATTTTCCACTAGAATCTGCATTTGAAAGCCTGGTCAGTCACTACTACTGCTAGTTATTTTTGCCTACTTACACTCTGCTTTATGAAAAAGCTTCGTATGTCCCCTTTCTTCTTCTTAGGTGACATAGCTGATCTACAAAGTACAAAAAGGGGCAAAAAACCGGAATATTAAAATGTTTTACTCTGGCCTTTGTATATGGCACGCAGAGACAGCCCTGGTAACTTACCGTCGGCGTCGTCACGCGTGCACACACACACACCACCCGCTCGCTCGCTGCCAGTGAGTGCAAGCACAAAAAGTAGTCCTGGCCCCCGCGTGTAGCCTGCCTGTCAGATACCCCGCCGCCAATCAAATTACGGCGAATCTTGTACTGTCGTCGTCCTGGCCGTTGGAATCGATCCAAATGGCAGCGCAAAGATCCAAATGCAGCGCAAATATCAAAATAGCAGTTCAAAGGAGCTTGCTAAATATTGGTGGGGACAAATTTGTCATCTCAAAATATTGATTGGGACTAGTACCTAGCGTCCCCCCCTAAACCTACGCCCTTGGTTCAACAGTAACACCAAACACCTTGAAATGGATGCATAAACACTAAGTTTACAGACACACACAGTCAGCTATAAGCCAGTTGGTCAAAGCAAGACCAGGAAGAAGATTAATAAATACATTTCACTGACGTAAGAAACATGCTTTTTTACATGGCTGCAAGTGTGCCAACATTTCACACACCATAATTTTACACGTGTCGTACTTTAACCTTTAGAAAAACGGCCCAAACATTGGGCAACATTGACCACGGCTGGTTAAATCTTCCCTTCTTGTTACTTCCTTCTGCCACCGCCACCCATCCTCTCGGGTGCAGATTTCAAGTATTTGGCCATGTGTTTGTCTACTTTTGTTGTAGTTGTATGTATCAAATAAGCTCAAGCCAGCGTCTGATTAAAAAAAAAAAAAAAAAAAAAAAAAACAGATCAGTATTAGCAAACACTAACCTCACCAACGTGCAAGGTCATTGATAATCATGTATTTGGGCGAGCAACAAAAGGCAGTTGGTAGTAACCAGTGCTGCCGGTAGAGAAGTTAGTCTAGAGCCCAGAATGGAGTATTATATATAATATTAGAGCATGCTCTGTAGAGTCCTCCAACTAAGATGATTATTCTGCTTACTATATTCAATTATTTAAAACATTGTTACAAAAATACTATGTTAAAGCAAACTCACCACAGATTGTCTTGTAGAGACGGGTCTTCATGAAGGCAACCTTCCCACTTCTTCCTCTGACAAATAAAATGATGGCCATAATGAGCCTCATAGTTCTGCCATGGTAAAACAGATTTATATTAGAATAGTATATTGCAATCAAGTTCATTATGAAAATGTAGCAGAGAACGAGTAAGTGGGTGTGTGGGAAGAGTGCATGACAGGGAGCATAATCACTATAAACTAATGCAAAAAAAGAACAAAGTTACTAACGCAGGCATTGACTTCTTCACATGGTGTGCAACATCACCGCCTCCCAACTTCTTCAGATGTTTACTCTAAAAAAGAGCAACAAGAAATTAAAAATATAACCAGAAAAAGTGGTCAGTAGAGTCCAGACCTCCACAAAGCAGGCACATGAGGATGAGGAGTTTGTAGTGATCACCAAGGAGAACAAGCCAATTGTCATAATGAAACTTTGCCAGCACTTTACAAGAATAATTTTTTAACCCTTTTATTGTCTTCGTTTTTTTATAGCACTTGTCCTCCGGGGTACATTAGCTACTACTAGTGTAGTAGCTAGTAATATCCCAACAACAAACTGTCTACACCACAGTGTTTTGACCGCGAACAACTAACGTTAGGTACAGTCATTATTACCTAACAGCTGTAAGCATGAACTAGCTAACGGTAACTTAGTGTTTAGCCAACTTAGTGAAGTTTATTAGTACCAGACAAAAAGACGACATCTAACGTTATATGTTAACACACTGCACATGGAAACATTGTTCGCGATGTCTGCCATCATATCTCTTGTCAACACCATGCAAGTTAGCATGCATTTGTTAAAGGGGAAATGAAACGTCCATGTTTTCGCACTGGTAGTAGGCTAGTATACATATATTAGAAAAAGCGTCTCCGCTCTGACATCCTTCAGGGAAAGCATTGCCACTTCCAACACGTCTACCTCCCGGCACAGCATGCTAAATGTGCGCGCCATGGTGATGCAGGATTGACCACGCAATACATGGTCAAGATCAGCCTCTTGACAGCAGATGGACTCTGACACGGTGGGCATCGCAGTACAACAGCCACACTGACACCAGGTGTTGCCAAGGGGGCAGAAAGACAACGGGAACCGTTTTATTGACAGAGAAAGTGCGTGTGTGTGTGTTGCACACTGAGTCCGAATTTCTTATATTTCAAGACTCAAGTATTGGACATTTTGGGAATGTAATAAATATTGACATGACAATCAATTTGAAACCTACGGAGCCCCCCTAGTCCCACTTTGTCAAAAAAAATTATTATAACTATCTCGTGGCCTCAAGATAGTATCTCGTGGCCTCAAGATAGTATCTCGTGGCCTCAAGATAGTATCTCTATCTTGAGGCCACGAGTTAGTATCTTGAGGCCACGAGATACTATCTTGAGGCCACGAGATAGAGATTCTATCTTGAGGCCACGAGATACTATCTTGAGGCCACGAGTTACTATCTTGAGGCCACGAGATAGTATCTTAAGGCCACGAGTTACTATCTTAAGGCCACGAGTTACTATCTTGAGGCCACGAGTTACTATCTTGAGGCCACGAGTTACTTATCTTGAGGCCACGAGATACTATCTTGAGGCCACGAGATACTATCTTGAGGCCACGAGTTACTTATCTTGAGGCCACGAGATAGTTATAATATTTTTTTTTGACAAAGTGGGTCTAGGGGGGCTCCGTAGAAACCCTTACAGTTGCATATTTGATTTCAGAATGGGATTTTTCCTGTTAACAGGATTTCCTGTGTTTCTGACTTCCTTTTCTGACCTTATACTTATACTAAAAAGTTGCCTTTTGGGACATACATGTATACATACGTACATATCATACTTGCCTGTTGAGAGGAGTTTATTTCAGCATCATATAAAATCAACAATAATGATAATAATAATATTAAAGCAAACAGCTCTGGTATCGGAATAGAATCGGTATCGGCCGATATCCAAATTCAGGTATCAGGTAAAAGTTCCTCACAGCGCCACATTGTGGTTTTATGTTGGCTTTATTATATTTTCAGCTAATGGGCAGTTTATAGACATATATTTTTATTATTTCTCACTGAAATGTGAATTAAATTAAACTGATATTAGTTTATAAATTATATCATAATTCAATTTGGGGGGGCATCAAATACATTTGGGGGGGCATTGCCCCCTAATGCCCCCCCATACTGCCGGCACTGTCCACACATGGCCCCAAGGGCATGTGCCCAGGGTACACATGATAGTGGGTAATGTCTAGGCCAACGAGGCGTGGGCATAAGAATATAACATAGCCGTATGTATGTTTTAATGGAATGGGTGCTTAGCACAGTATAACAGTCAGGATGGAGGAAGTCAGCCTGAGCTGCATTACGAAATAATGGTACAGTCTGTCAGTCACGAAGGTTTTTAGACTGAAAACAGCTTAGCCTGTAGGGCAGGAACTTCCAGGTTGTAAAACCTTATAAATGTAGACGGAGAGGCCCAGCCTGCCACCATACAAATATCCTGGAGTGAAACCCCACTGGACCAGGCCCATGAAGAGGCCATGCCTCTAGTGGAATGGGCCCTAACGCCTAATGGGCATCGAAGGCCCTTAGGCCCCGTCCACACTACTGCGTTTTCGTTTAAAAACGGAGACCTTTTGCTACGTTTGCACCTCCCGTCCACACTAAAACGGCAAAAACGGAGACCCAAAACGGAGAAGTTTAGAAACGCTGCCGATCCGTTTTTCGTTTTGAATCTCCGGAGGGCGTTTTAGTGTAGACGGGTCAAAACGGTGGACTTTAGAAACGATGACATAGTAGAGGCTCACGCTCGGCTCTATGATTGGGTGTCATAAGTCATGCCGTATATCTTTGCTAGCAGCTGTTGTACAAGTAAATTCTGCATTTTACAACGCTATAACTGCCTACATGCGCCAGAGTCAAGCTATAATTCGAGCAATCTGTGACATACCCGTGTGCAGCGGCGGCGTTGACCGTACATGGAGCGTCGGTTTGGGGTTAACCCAGAGCATGGTGGGATAATTTTATCAATGAAGTTGTGTTTACACCGGCACGCGCATGCCCAGTGTAGGTGAATGGTCACGTGATCCGCGTTTTCAGTCGTTTTAATGTGGACGGAGATCAATTCTAATACGCAGCTAAAACGCTGGTGTGAACGGGGATCGTATTCGTTTTAATTATCCGTTTCTAAACTAAAACGCAGTAGTGTGGATGGGGCCTTATACTTATAAGCCAGAGTGATAGCGTCAACTATCCATCTGGAAAGGCTCTGTTTCGAGGCGGCTAGCCCTTTGGTGTGGCCGCCAAACGAAACAAAAAGCTGTTCTGACTGCCTGAAAGCAGCCGAACACTTAACATATATACTTAGCGCCCTGCCCGGGCAAAGAAGATTTACGCCATTCTCACCATCAGATCCTGGGAGGGCTGACAGTGAAATGACTTGCGCTCTGAACGGAGTGGAGAGCACTTTGGGGACATAGGCATGTCTTGGTTTGAGAATGACTTTGGAGTCGTTAGGCCCAAACTCAATGCACGTAGCGCTCACTGAGAGCGCGTGCAGGTCACCCACTTGCTTGACTGAAGCGAGAGCCATGAGAAAAGCGGTTTTGAGCGAGAGACACCGCAGATCCACAGACTGCAGTGGTTCGAAGGGGTCGCTTTTCATAGTGTCTAGGACCGTGGAAAGGTCCCAGACCGGAACCATAGGGGGTCGAGGAGGGTTTAGCCTCCTACCCCCTCTAAGGAAGCGGACGATGAGATCGTTCCTCCCCAATGACTGGTCATGCAAGGGTTTTGTAAACGCTGTTATGGCTGCAACATACACTTTGAGCGTGGAGGGGGACCTGCCCTCGTCCAGAAGCTCCTGTAGGAAGGAGAGAATCTCCGTAACGCCACAGCGCTGTGGGTCTAGGTTTTTAGCCGAGCACCACCCGGAAAACACTGACCACTTTGAAGCATAGAGCCGTCTAGTAGAGGGCGCTCTAGCCTGTGTAATTGTACTGAACACTCCTATTGGGAGATTAGCGGGTACCCCTCGATAGCCCATGCGTGCAGGGCCCAAAAGTCAGGGCGCGGGTGCCAAATTGCGCCCCTGGCCTGAGAGAGGAGATCCGTCCTCAGTGGGATAGGCCACGGGGCCGTGCTCACTAACTGCATCAGCTCCGAAAAAACTAAACCTGGTTCCTCAAAAGCGGCGCTACGAGGAGCACAGAGCATTTGTCCTCCCTGATTCGCTTGATCACCTGTGGCAACAGTGCGATCGGGAGAAACGCATAGAGCGGGCGGCTGGGCCAGCTGTGGGCCAGCGCGTCCTTGTTTTTTGTTAAAAAATAGGAAGGTAGGAATGTAGAGGAATGTAGCTCTGTCGGACTCCTTCATGTCAGACAGAGTCAACCATAAGTGTCTCTCGGTGACGGTGAGAGACGCCATGTTCCTCCCGATAGCCTGAGCAGCGGACTTGGTGGCTCGCAGAACTAAGTCCGTGGCGCTTCTGAGATCTGTAAAGTTCTCAGGATTCAGGCCTGCCTCGTCCATAACGCGGAGATGGCCTGGTAAATTTGAAGCACCGCCATCGAGTGAAGCGCTGAGGCGGCCTGACCGGCAGCAGTATAGGCACAACCGATGAGAGCCGACGTAGTCCTGCAGGCTTTCGATGGTAGAGATGGCTTGGACTGCCATCCAGGGGAGGGCGGGCATAAGTGAGTGGCCACCGCTTCCTCGACCAGAGGAATGGAGAGGTAGCCTTTGTCCTTCGCGCCGTCTACAACGGAGAGCGTCGAAGAGACCGTCAACCGCAGCCTGGCAGAAAATGGCACCTTCCAGCTCTTAGATAACTCCTTGTGGAGTTCCGGCAGGAAGGGAGCGGGCCTTGTGTGAGGCGTCGAGCGTCGCCCGGGCAGGAAACAGCCGTCAAGCCTGATGGGTGCGGGTTCTCCTGGGAGGAGACCAATCGAGGCCGAGGTCCTCCACGGCCTTCGTAATGAGGCGGAGCAATTCGGCATCGAAGCTGGCCCGCACACCGCTCGACTCCTGCAGGGAAGGGGCGAGGTCCGGATCAGGGCCCGACCATCCTTCGCTTTCTGAAGCGACGAGGGAACAGGCGTCCTCAGCCGCCTTGTCCCCTTCAGACTCGAAATGCACGGCGGGAGCGGTGGGGTGCTGGCCGGCCGTGATCGAGGCGGGGGAACCGGAGAGCGATGCACACGGGGAACTCGCCGGCATGCGGTCGCTCGCTGGGATGTTCTCCGGGGTTCTCTGCGAACAGCGCTTCTTACGGCGCGGTCCTGACGAGAGAAGCGGAGGAGAGGGGTCCGCGGTGAAAGAGGCTAATCAAGCCCGCAGGGTCGAGACAGCCATCATGTCGCATTCCGGGCGGTTCCCCCGCCTCGATCACGGCCGGCCAGCACCCCATCGCTCCCCTGTAAAACGTGAGGTCTGCGTGGTTAAGTCCCAGGCAGGAAACGCACAAGATTTGACGGTCCCCGTCGCTAAGATGGCCTCGATAAGAGCCACATTTGGAAAAACAAAGCATTATAACGCCTTGGCTCTTTTAGGAGAAAGATTTGAAAAGGATATGGGCACCAGATAGCGCAGCAGGAACGGCGGTGAAGCGGCGAGAAGATGGCCGGGTTCAGTCTGCGAGGCAGATGGCTCGTCCCGCTGATAGGGCTTTTTCGGCGGCGCAGGATTCTCCGGAGACCAGCGATGTGAAGTGAACACTTCGCTGAAGAGATGAAACATCAAAGAACACCCTATCTGGACTCTGTTTATATAGACAGAAGCCACGACCCTTTCGGGTGGGACGTGATGCCCGCGTCCTCATTGGTGCTTACATCACGTACAGTCCCACGATAGGTTGCAGCAGTTCCCGCAGAGCAACCAATAGGCGTACGAGCTGCCTCGCCTAGGTCTGCTCTGTGCAGCAATGCTTTTTAAATAGTGCTGGGCAAGTTAACACGTTATTATCGCGTTAACGCATTTATTAATTAATGCCAACAATTTTTTTATCGCGCGTTAACACAGTTTTTTTTTTTTATTATTATTTTGAAAGTCACTGGCTCTGAATACACATAGGCCTACAGTCAAATCATGATCACAGGAGGGGTGGGATGTTGGTCAGCCAGCAAATAACCCACCCAAACAAGCAGTGGAGGGGCTTTGGCAGGTTCTCTCAGGTGAACAGAAAGGGAGACAGCGCTCCGCGAGTGAATGACAGGCGCTCTATGGATAGTAACCATGGCAACGGCTTCTGTGCGCTACGCAGCTGTAGCCTTTTTAACTTAAATTAAAATTATACATAACTTTACCTGATAGGCCTGCGTTTAGTTTAGCGGGGATGCTCTGCCATGTGAATTCCCTCCTGTTGATGTCCTGATAACTATTTAGATTCTGGAAACTCACAAACAGCGAGCCGAGGATCAATCTCTCTTCCAATGATTTGTGCTGCGCGGTGTGTACAAAAAGTTAGACAATTCAACTTCGGAGAGCGCGGGCGCGTGCGTGAGGCAAGCATGACCGCAACAGTTTCACAGGAACGCACCGGCTTGTCGCTGCCACCTGTGCTCGACCACTTCACCTCAAGAAAATCATGCGATTAATCGCAAGAAAATCATGCGATTAATCGCGATTACATTTTTTAATCGTTGCCCAGCACTAGTTTTAAATTAATGTAAAATTAAGGATAATTTTTTGGCTTCAGTATTCTCGAGAAAAGGGATTTTCCTGTAGCGTAAGCTAGCTTACGCAACACGAGAGTACTCTCGTAAGAGAACCAAGCCACCAAAACAATTTACTGTCATTTTTAATTATTGTCCATAAATTCAACTGATTTCGAATAAAATAAAGCTTTCATTTAATCACAGTATAGGCCTATAGCAATGGACTAATAACGATTAATTCTACAGGATATATTCATCTTAATTCATGCTAATGTCCACATCCAGTCAATTGATTCAGAAATTGTATTTTTATCAGGCTACCTAACATTAACAAGGATTAATAAAAGCTATAATATATGTATATATTATATATTATATATTATTATTATATAGCCTAGGCTATATTGTTCATTGTTAGTTCATGTTTGCTAATAAATTAAATTGCCTTAAATATTATAACTGTAACTGATATGAAGCTGCAGAAAGTCAATGAATAACCGACAGATGGCTTTAATGTTCCTGTATCTGTTCCTGTCCAGGCTCTTCAGGCTCGAGTGTGTGTCCATCAGTGTCCTGCTGTCTGTCTGCTCTCTGGAAGATGATGAGGACTTCTGTTTGTTCCTCTGAGGGTATGATTATTCTTTACACAACATATTATTCATTTATTAACACACTCGCGGTCAAAACATGAGTTTAGTGTCATTTGTTTCTGAATGAAGATCTGCACTGAAATAATAGAGTGTGTTTAAGCTGATCTTCATCTTTTGTAGAAATGGATAATGTTCCTCTCTCTGTAGAGGAGACCCGAGCAGAACCGGCCCAGAGTTCAGTGCGGCCATGTTCACTCACACACGAGGAAGAGTGTGTGACGTGTGAGCGATGATGAGGATGAAGAGCAGCAGCTTTGAGGGTCGAGAGGCAGAAGAATGAACTAGAAATTCATATTTTCTTGACTTTGTATAAAATAGTTTCTGTGATCACTCATTTAATGATGATTACAAAAATATTTCCTTTTTTCTTCTTCAAAATGTTCATGCCTTTAAAATGTTACTGTTTTTATCTGGGTTTCCCAAATTTCCTTTTCATTAAATGAAATAATTAAGTTAAATTAATCACTAAAATGAATCTTAGGCTATATAATAAAAATCTTCTAAATAAAGCACTTTATTAAAATTTTAATTATTAAAAATTAAAATTATGTCAGATTTATTTTTTCTTCAGCACAATATTCATAATATGAACCGCACCTTTTAAGAAAGTTTAGTTTCTTGTAGAGTCGGTCAGTCTAGAGATTTTAAAAGTGTTTTTATGTGTGCATTATTAATAAATCAGTCATTGGACTGTGTTCATGCTGTCTGTGGATGAGATGAGAAATCTGTATGAAAATATTTTAGTTATTTTATGAAAATATCACAAACTTCACATTTGAAAAAAAGTAATTTTCACTTTTGGTTGTTTACTAATATTTTGAAGCTAATATTTTAGAACTATAAAATTGCGTTTTCTCTAGAAATGATGACTTTTTAAGTTTTTTATTAATTTCCATGAGTTTCCCAGGCCTTGCTATCATCTGTCAATGAGGTAACATTAAAATCCCTGAATAAACTGATCAGCAATTTAGTCTTAGCTCTATTCACTAATTAGTATTCACTAAGTAAGTCTCTTTGACTCTTCTCCCCATGAATTGTAAATACTTTCTTACATCCACTATTCCTATTTTTCTGTAAAAGCTGATTATTCTAGTTATTTAAATATGTTGAATCCATTCACTAAAATGATTAATTCAGTGACTCGTTCTGTGTTTTTTATCATTGCACCACTAGAGATCAATGAGTGTGTTTTTGTCATGGTTTGTGTGTGTGTGTGTGTGTGTGTGTGTGTGTGTGTGTGTGTGTGTCCTGCATCCAGTCCTGCCAGTAAACCTCATCCTGAAAAGTGAAGCCAATACATTTCAATATGGAATTATAACTATAGAAATGTACTAGCAACTTAGTTCTTCAGTGTGTATTATGTTAAGTTTTAGCTTAAGTTCACATTTGTTTAAGTAGGCCTGTAAGCGTGCAAACTGAAAAGTCTATTCAGTGTAATAGTAATCTATAATTAACAGCTTGCATGAATAATCGTGTTCACATGTGGGCGAGTATAGTCCAATGACATAATGAAAGGTGGTTGTGCGGTGGTTTCATACTGGTTTCTCTGATCTGTAGAATAAGCACATTCAAGTTTCATACTTATTGTTTGAGGTTTGTTCAAATCATTATGAGCACTTGTAATAATGTTGCCTGACTTGCTTCTCATTTCTTGCAGTGAGCACTGAGTGATGCTGAGTCATTCTGAAACCACATTATAACCTCTGAAAGCACTCTGAAAACTCGACCACAGAGGGTTGAATATATTTACTCAATTCCCTATTTTCTTCCAGACTGAGTGAGTAAGTAGGCATATACTTCCTCACAGGGCTATGGGGAGCTGGGGCCTTAACAAAGAGACTCTAAGAAGAGGAGGACTGCCATACTCGCACCCAAGTGGTCTTCAACTAGTTTTTCTACTTGTGAGAAACAACTATGTTAGAAAAAAAAAACCATTAAGGGTGCTTTCACATCTGTAGTTCGGTTCATTTGGTCCGGACCAAGGGCAAAAAATTATACTTTGTAGCATTTTTCAGGGGTTTTGGTTCGTTTTCACACCACACTTATTGCCCTGGTCCGAATCAGTTGATAAATTGATGAAGCGAACCAAAATATAGTCACGTGACAACATCCACATCACTCGTTGGCCAGATGTGTCTTGAACATATTTCCATAACTGCACTTCGATTGGTCAGAATTAACGTGTGGGAAAATTCCAACAGAACTCCTGGAAGTAAACAAAGAGGAGCAAAATCCGGCTGACATACGGAGAATTCGCTTACAATGTATGTTCAGAATCAGCACGAGCTTTATCCTTTCGCAAATCCCCTCATAAACAACAAAGTCTAGACGCGATATAAATAAGAGAATCCCTGTTCAGTGCGGACAACTTCAGTGTTTATGATGAGATTTAAGTGAGAGTGCAGGACGCAGTAAGTCAGTCATGGCTTAAAGGGAGCGCCATTGACAATCTAAATAATAGTTTTGTTTGACTACGGCAGCTGGTTTAGTCCAAAAACGCACAGTTCTTTGGCAGTTGGGTCTGTTCGAGGTCGGATCACATTCTCACCACAAACGAACCACTCCAGAGTTCGTTTGAAAGCGTACCGAGACCTCCTCGAACACTTGTTTGGTCCGCTTTTGGTGTGCACCCGAGTGCGATTGCTGCTTTCACACACCTGTCCAAACGAACCGCACCAAGGGGGAAAACGAACTCTAGTGCGATTCAACCGAACTAAATAAGGCAGGTGTGAAAGCACCCGATTTATAGACACTCTAGAGAGCGGAGGCCTCAGCAGAAAACTCTGGAATGAGATGAAGCCTAAAGCCTTGTTTATACTCGACGCGTCCGCACAAGCGCGAGTCTCCGCTGACTGCGCGCGCACCTCTCCAAACGGACGAGGCGTTTATACTTGACGCGCTCGCCGTTGTGCTATTCTGTGAAACGACAGGGGGCGACTCGGAGTAATTCTCCTCTAAACCACCAGGAATCAGCAGTGAAGAAGTAGTTTGCCGTTTATTAGTAGTTTATTAATAGCTGATTCATATTAAAAGAGTAATAAATGCAGTAGGTGTATTGTACTTTCTTGTACAAACTCGTTAAACAACTGAAGCCTTATTGAAGAGTGTTTAAACCTTAATTTCATCAGCAGGGCTTACTTCTGCTATTGTAGGCTTATTTTATAAATGTAAGCAGTTACTTTAGATAAGTGCAAACTGGGTGCTTAATGCAAATGTGTTCCTATTCACAAAATGAGAGGCTTTTATGGTCGCCCATCAATGCAAATGTCTCTGTGTATAGAAGGATCATAAACATGCTGGTACAGACGTACCAGTTCGGCCTGATGCGGCTCGAAGTCGTTCATCTTCGGATGCGGCGCCGCGCGCGCGATGTTACAAAAAGTGCCGTGCACACCGCCAGGCGAAATGGGGTCTTGCGCACCCAACGCGCACGACCGCCCACACCGCAATTACGTCATTTTGCCGTGCGCACCTTCGCGCTCTTGCGGACGCGTCGAGTATAAACAAGGCTTAACGCCTCTGAGCCCACAGGGAGGCGTCCTACTACCTGTGCTTATACTGCAATACTAGCCGACCTCAGATCTGGCCTACCAGAAACTCAGTGAATGAGAAGCGACAGAGGCCCTGTAACAATCTCACCACACTAGGGAAACCCATCCTATCCAGGAGGGGAACAGAGGCCGAAGAAACCCAGTAAATAAAACATAAACATTATTCTACTTTTTTTTTTTTTTTTTTTTTGGGAACAGTCTGTCTACGCTTGTTTTAACTGGAGGAGGCACCTGGTGCCAACTACTCTGCTAATGGCACTATGGGGCTACAGGGGATGTTCTCAGTATGATTAGTTGTTGGATCGTCACACAACAAAGGCCTGAGGCAGACCGTCAGAATAGATTATCATCATCGGTCCGGCTCATTGGCCCTGATGCAGTAACGTGCAGTGAAGTCTTGTCATGGGTAGGCTGTGACCTATCAATGTGGCATATTCACAGGGGCGTAATTTGCCGCTGCGATCGGTGGCGCGGTTACAATCTATCTCGTGGCTCAAGCAGTCTTCACATGCACGCGCGGAGACTTTTTGTTCGTTCCGGTGAAATCACAAAACAAAAATGTACACAAACGTGTCCCTGCTTAATGTAGCGGGTTGATTGACTGCAGCAGGTGTAGGTCATACTCTCAGGGCCAATCAGGACTGAACTGCATGCTATATGGGCAGAGGGTGGCTCGTGTGACACTTTATGGTTTTGCCATCAGAGGCACATTTTCGTGGTGGGTCCTCGTGTTCGTGGTGCAGTTACGGTTATCAAACAGGTAATAGAGCGTGGCTAACTTTCTCATTTCCTAGAGGCCTCGTTAGTGTTGCAATGGGAATTACAGCATGCAATGTCTTTTGCAGTGTTTCTCCTGTCACAAACCGATCTTTCCTGTAACGGAACCGGGTTGCGTTGTGCTGTTGGTAGGTTGAATCTGTTTTTCTCTTTAAAACATCTGCGTGATTGAGTATAAAGTAATGGGCCGTTTGATTGTAGGTTTCGTGTAGCTGTACTAAACGACACGATTAGTATAGATGCGCAGCTCCCTGACGGGTATGTATGTAAGCCAGTCGGCATTGTGTGTATATTTAATCATGCACCGTTACTAAATGTGATTTTGTTTATGTACATTGGGACTGTGAAGCGCTTGCTGGCGCCGGTTCCTGCACGAGTCTCTCATTTCCCGCTATGCTGCTGTTCTGTCTCTACGGACTGCTCTGTTTTAACTGATTTCGGTTTACTGACCGACTGTTCATGAGGAAGGGCTAGAGGAGTTCATTCCGGCCTCGGGACTCCTTGATGCACTTTATAGCACAGGATTCATCGCGCAATTGGGCGTTTGGTCATTCTGTATTTCAGTGACTGTGATACAGCCGACGGCTTGGCCTTTTTCTGGCCTATCGGCGTTATTAATGTATGTGTGTATGTGTGTGAAAGGTGTTTGTTGCTTGATTTATGATTAAGTGATTTCCATTAGTTTGTTTCTTTGGATTAAGTGTTTATAAAGAAGATTGTTTTGTTTTTGTTTTTTTCGTTTGATTTGTTTTGGTATATTGTGTGATTTCTGTCTTTATTAACTGAATGTGTTTTCTTTTAGTGCTGAGTGCCAGAAGTGGTGGCGTCGGTGTCCTTGGTGGTGGGGTCTCCTCCTGTGTGCTGTTTCCCTTTTGTTATTGTGTATTTGGAGTGTGGTTACTTTGGTGTGTACCTGTGATTAGGGAATCCTTAACCCCTGAGGTCCCACACATTCTGACCCGGCTTCCTCCAATGGTAAGGCCTCAGCACTCGTTTTCCCTTTTTCTTTTCTTTTTTTTTTGTGTTAGTGTGAAACCTACTTTATATTTGATGTCCATTTTAATGATCTAAATAAAATTATTGTTTTACTGGAACTGCGTCTCTGGCTTCATGCATGAACCGAACCTGTGTGCTTCCTGTAAATTTGGAGAGTTACTCATTGAGCTAGTTTAACTCTATTTCCCGGGGTGAAACTCCCTGGGTGGCGTAGTTGGTGTTTTCATTATAATTTAAGACGCTGAACAGGTTGAAAGGGGGCTTCACTCCCCCAAGGGCGAGAAGAAGTTTCCCTTTTACCAACGAAAAGTTTCCACCCGCCACATTAATATAATACAACCACTGATGAACATTTTCGGTTTTGATGAGAAAAAAAAAACCTATACGAGTGCGGATTAGAACCCCGAACCTCTGACATGCTCGGCAAAAGTTTTACCACTGGACCATTAAAGGACTCACGTCAATTTGTTGTATCTTTTTTTTTTTTAAAGTCTGTGCCCTGACATAGACTACGTTACCCATAATGCATGCGTTCGTTGTAGTTCCCATCGCTCGTGGTTGCGCTAGGCGCTCCTTTCACTTTGGTGTGGTCCAGTCAGTGCCATGAGAGCAGTATTCACGATGCAGAGAATTGCCATCCTTTGTTTATCCTGCGCGAATCTTGTGTGTATGAGTGCTGTGTGCGGTCCTTAAGATGTAAGTACGGCTTTTGCATGAATGACTCGTTTATTGCAGAGTTATTAGCCCAGATGGAGAAGTTGTTATACTCGTGTTATTCACTACTGCCGTTACGGCGCTCCATATGCGCTACGGCGCTCCATATGTGCTCATAAAGTAGCCATTTACTGTATATAGTTATTGCCTTGTAAATAACCGTAAATATTATATTTAATGTATAGTTCGCCTATTTTGGCACTTTTCACTATGTGGAGATTTATGGCATCTATGCAAGTTAATTTATTGTGTTAGAGCTCCCACTAGTGGATTTTGGTCGTACTGCGGGTCATTTCTTTATGCAACTATATGTAACCATAGCCTACATGTTTATTAATATTGGCCTACATTTTATTGTATTTTCTGTTTCAGATAACCACACACACATACACACACACCTACAAACACACCTATTTTGTCATATTGATACCTGCAAACCATCATCTTCTCCATGTACCTGACTTCTCCTCAATAAATACTAAAAACTGCATCATTGGATTTGCCTATTCCTTCTGACCGAGGAAGACTCAGTTGACGAGCAATCCATAATCAGCCGCAGACGCACGTGGTCTCTCACAATATATTTATTCATTCATTTATACACACATACGCGCACACACATACACCTGTCCCAGTCCCACCCACTTTTTAAAGCAAAGTTAAGCCACTGTATATTCATTCAGGTAATTTAGCAACTCAAGTTAATATCAGGCATCATCACATCGCTGCCTGCATACAGAGCAAAGTCAGAATCGCGGATTGAGTGAGAGCGAGTGGATCACGTGATATGAAGCAGTCTCGGGGTGCTTCTTATTTCTTATTTGTGCATCCTCGTTTCCTTTCCTCGCTTCCTTTCCTCGCGTCTCAGCTCCACCCCCTGTAGGACGCTTGGGGAGGCTGCAAGCCTGCATGTGTAACGGAGGCCAGCTAGTAGTTGCTGTGCGAGTAAAACCTCACTCCTCTGATCTCAAAAGGCTCTCTAGCAACAGACGCTAGGGGGTGCAGTCTTTAGCCTCCTTGTTAGAGCGCCTGACTCTCATGTCCGGAGACCCGGGTTCGAGGCGGAGCGGCTCGAGTGGGACCCGGGTGGAGGGGTTACACAAGGAAAAAAAATGAGGATGGAGGAATTGAATGAAAGCTTTTTTATACATTGGAATACTTGATCACTCGAGCGTCACTTCACTGCGTCATCAGCAGCGCTCAAAGGATCTGCCCTTATGTTAAGGTTTGTTTATTTAAGAAATTCATAATAAATAATAATAAAGCAAAATACCTTGTTGAAATTTGTGAGTTGTGTGGTTTATGTAAACTACAAAAGTAAAGTATAAATTCAAATGATTGTGACAGATGTGAAGGGGGAGGAGAATTGATACGTGCGTCATGTTTAGTCGATAAAACTCTTCCGCAAAGGGTACACCTGTATCCTCGCTCATAGCTCCTCTGGAAGCTCCTCACTCCTCGATCCTCGCCTCCTCGCGGTGCAATGGGCTCTATGCACGGCGGTATTTCCGGTGAAGGTCTAAGGATGCTGGATTACTTCCGCCGATTGTAGAGTCCAATGCTATACCGAGAATTTATATTGGTTTTTATCTCTATTGCTATACTAAAGAAACGTTAGTCACAAAAACAGACAAAACAGACACCCCTCATTTTGTTTATGCTTCTTTGTTTATTATATTAAAGATCCTGTAGGTAACTTTTGAAAACATGTATTTGCTAAAACTGTCATTATGTTTTGACAGTAGAATATGAGACAGATAATCTGTGTAAAAATCAAGCTCTTCTGGCTCCTCCTAGTGGTCCTATTGCCATTTGCAGAAATACACGCTCCCGGTCAGAAACAACCAATCAGAGCCAGGAGGAGTGTCTAAGCAGTGTCAATCAGGCTCATCTACGCGCTGATCACACCCCTCTCTTGCACAGCGCGCAAACTCAAGATTGCCGGCGTGCTGCAGCTGTGCTTATGACGGAGAAACAACCTAAACTGCCAATTCTCGAGTGACACCTGCTCATAAAACAAAGAGGTAAAAGGAAAAAGACCGATGACGATAAACAAGCGAAAAAGAAAGAATTACACAGAGCCCATTGACTCGGTGTAACATGTAGATAAAATGTCACGCACTCTGCTAAGCAACAATTGAAACCTGCTAATTCACTGGCTTGTCATGTTGCTGAAATAATGTACTAGCACACCTTATCTAGCATTATATATCGCTAGAATAATTACTTACATACTGTAACGTTAGTTACCGTTATATTACCGTTATCTTACTAGCTATTTATAACTTATAGAAAGAGTGCAACGTTATAAAGTTACATGTAGCTATTGCAAAATACATAATGATTTGAGGACCAAGTTTGTAGTCAAAGTATGGGCAGGCCATAGTCAATGTAAAGCATATTATTGACGTTTAGTCCCTATTAGTGAATGTGCCATATAACTTTTTATCCGCTGTTATCGGTGGCCCTGTTTACTAGCCTGCGCGTTCACGACAGGCTCCGCTGTGGAGGACGAGCTGTGGAGGGAGGGCTGTAGCGCAGCAGAGAGCAAGGGGGCGGGACCTGTAAGTTGTGCTTGTTCAAATTTTCAGGCTAAGTCAACGTTTTCTCAAAACTCCCTACTGCAGCTTTAAATAAACATAACTATATATAAAATTACATCTAAACGTATTAAAGTTTCGTTTCAAAGACGAGAGGACAGTACATTTTGAAGACTCTGCCATAATCCCGTTTTCCTCGGTTTTCCTCCGCTTTAAATCTCCCCAACCGGAAACGCAAGAGCATCCTTGCGTCAAACGTGGAAGTTATGCGTGCATATAGCCCATTAGAGAATTGAGATGTCCTTCAAGATGGCTGAGCTCGATTGGTTTCCGGGTCATAGGATGGAGGACGGAGGAGCGAGGAGGGATATTGAGAAGCACCCTCGGTCTCTGCCTCAATGTTGATAATTCAAAACAGCATGAGAACTGACTGTGCATGCGCAAATCTCCGTAAACTACATCCTGGACCAAAGAGGCACTGCGAACCTCTGCCTCAATGACCATGGCCTTGAATTTCCTGCATGAAACAATGGTTTTTAGGAGCAAACTATGGCAAAAGGAGTATTATATAAGTATTCCTGATTTTTTTTGTTACAAAAATTTATATTTGGAATAAAATAAATGCAATTAATAATGTGGTGAATTAATAAAGCTCTTGGGATTAATAAATGTAATGTCAGCATTTCCTTTGGTGAGGCACTGCCTACCCTGACCGCACGTCCCTGGCCTGATGTTATTATGGACAAAGGAAATGGAAAAAGAGGGTGTGCACAGGGAAGAAGGCGATTACTTGTCTCTGCTTGTGCCAGGACGCTCACGTCTGGCCTGAGCTACTTCCCTGACACCCTGCTTTTTCTTTGTTGGCTCTCGCCGCCTCATTGACCTACTCCTGCCAGGAGAAGCGGCATGAGTGGCGACTGAGTCCCGCTGGCCCTGGCCCCTGTCTACGATCCTTGGAACGAGACGGGCCAGGACCCCCAGACTGTCTGGGTGTGGGGCTGGACCGGCGCGGTATACAAGATCTATATGCTCGCCTTTGCCTCCCTGAACTTTCCGACCACCGCCTCAGTGGAGATCCTGAAAAGTTCAGAGGGCGAAACCGGGGCGTAGAGGAGAAAAGCCTTCTCTTTTTCCCCGATGCCTGTCAGGTTCACCCACAGTTGCCTCTCAGTGGCCACCAGCGATCGTCCGATCGTGGCAGCTGTCTGTTTGGTGGCCCGGAGAGCAGGGTCTGTGGTGCGGCGCAACTTAGCCACCACATCTGGGGTTAGACCCTGACCCTGGTCCAGGTTCTTCAGCAGGTCAGCCTGGTACGCCTGCAACACTGCCATTGTGTGCAGCACCAGCCTGACCTGCCGCCGCGTATGCCCTGAAACGAGATGTCTCTGAGATGTGTCAACAATTTTGTAGTTGTTTGTGTTTTCGTACTCGTCTTTGATTTGCTGAGCGAGGCACGGTTTGCTTAAAAGTCAGCCTTGTGTTGTGGATGGTGAGCGGGTTGTGTAAATTAAGCTCCGCCTCTGAAGTGTCTCTCTGTTCATAAACTCTAAACTCAGTGCATCACTTTCACAGCCGTGACTTTTGACTTGAACTCTCATATATGCAGACACATTTTAAAAAAACGAAATTTATCAGACTATAGGCCTATATATATCACATCCAGCAATGCAAAACTCCAATTCAGGTGAGTCATTCAGATATTTCATATTAAATGCCTTTACCCGCGGCCACCGTTTCAACCGTGATACTATAGTTGTGAATGGAGTTGATGTTTATGATTGCTTGTTATTCGTTATAGTTTGCCGTGCATTCTGTGCATTGTATTGATACCTGTTGATTGAGTGAACTGTGTGCTTTGAATATGTTTTCTCTTAGGAGAACAGTGATTTGTATGTTTTCTGTGTGTTATGGTGAGTTTATATTGTGTTTTAAATGTGCTGATCCATTTTTGTGTGATTTCTTCTTTTGTAGGAGCTGGAGGTTCCTGGAGAGGGGTGGCTAGCTGCCATTGTGTGTGGGGTGGTTACACCTATGCCGTGTGTCTGTTTGCAGCTAATCTTCACGTGTGTGTGTGGGAGCCCGTGTATGGGGATAGGGGCTTATATTAAATTAGCGGCTAGCCTGTACCTCCAGGTACCACCACTCCGGTCGAATGGGTTTATTGTGAGTATGTTGTTGTTGTGTGACACAGATGGTACACGTTACTGTGAAGTTGAGCCTAAGATTATGTGACCTTTTTAATTATTTATTATGTAAATGCATGTGAGAAATAAAAATACTTATTTTTACACGTGTTTCACCCACGTCTCTTTGCCCACGTTAATAACGAATCTGTGCGCCCTTAGGGCGGTTAGTCCCCAGTATTCTGGGGTGGCGTAGTCGACATTTAGCTCTTCAATGAGCCCGAGCCCCTGATGCCACATGAACATTGTTTCCGAAGAGAATATAAATCAGGATGCTGCAACATGTGTATCCAGTGAGGATTCAGTGAAGTTTTCGTCTTCGAAATGGATTGTTCCTCTTGTGGTTAATGGGACCATCGTGCCTTTTTAAATTAGACACGGGTGCAAAAGTTAATTTGATTAACATCAGAGATGTGAAAACATTGAAAGAAAAACCTCTCATTAAAAAACGTACAGTTCCCCTTAAAGCTTATTGTATGAAAGTTGTTGAGGTGCGGATCTTAAACTAGATGACAACCGCTACAGATTGTTCAGGCAGAACAATAAATCACTGGGTCCATGTCCACAATAAAGTTTTTACTGTTGTCTTTCGATTCATACATCAGTATGGGTGTGGTTCTATAATTGAACAATAATGAATATAGGTACAATTAGGCAGAAACAGTATTAACTGGACAATATAAAAGTAATGGAATGGCATAAATATAAAGACATATTTATACACGTCCAGCAGCTGTAAATTTCATCAGGTTTATACACATATTCACTTTAAATAAATCAGATGAAACCGAATTAAATACTTACACATAATATTCAAAAGGTAACATTCAAAGTCTAATTCAGCGTGTTTTATGCTGAAATGAATGTGCGATCAATCTTACGTGCGCATTGGCTACCTCAAAGGAATAAACGAACTTTTAGTATTACAATATAACATAGCAGCAAATAAATCTACCAATATATACATGAAAGAGTATTCAACTACTTTTAAAATGTACGCACACAGTATGAACAAAAATCCGCTAGAAATTGGACCAGATCAGCACGGAAATCACTACCAAACTGCTGCAAACTTTAGCAACATACAGTTAGGCTACTAGCTGTGTCCCAATGTGAAGGCTGCATCCTCCGAAGGCCGCGGACTTCGAAGGATGCAGCCTATTCGTCCTTCAAAGGACGCACCTTGTAGCCTTCATAGGATTTCCTAATTGCGCATCCAGGTGTTCCCGATTACCGCTCCATGGCGGCAAGCAACAGTGCGAGATGGAGCTGCCGTCCTGATCATTAATTTGTTATAATTGAGTAAACAGCTATGGAGCCAGAATTGTCATTTTTATGTTTTATATTTTACTGAGGATGTTAAATACATGAATTTTCTAAACGACATTTAGGCCACTTGTCTTTAAAGTCAATTTTTTAGGAGGAAAAGGCTCAGTATAATAGAATAAGCAAAAAAAGACTTCACATATAAAAAAAGAAATATAACACAAACACAAGGTTAGGTTATATAAAAATAAAACAATCATAAATTATTTTATGATTAACATATTACTGTCTTCAGTGAACTCAACGCAAATGATAATAATATTATTATTATTAGCCTACATTTAGGCTACATATTTAGAAGGCCCTTTTATCCAAAAAAGGAACAAAGGGTAATACAGGGCTAAGATTATCACAAATAAACACAAGATTTTGACGCAAATGTGTGTGGGAGTGTGAGCGCGCACTGGGACGGAGGCGCGGCCGCGAACACTTGCATTTTCCCATCAACAGTGGAAACAACTTAAAAAAATACTCTTTAATTTCTGGTCATACAGAAAAGAATAATACATCATTCGCAACTACTTGTATTTGTCCAAACTCACATAACAAGAAAACGTTGTGCTTTTGTAAAATAAAACAATCAGTCGCGCTTTAATGATCTCCGTGAACTGGAGCGCGTCTCATAAATGAACTGAAACAAAATATACCTTGCCTAAAGCTTGAAATATTCACTTTTAAACGAACAATTAAAATGCCTCGTTATTTATTCAGACACATTTATTATCATTAGCCTATAAATCATGGTTCCAGAGACATGGCTCTTCTCATTCAGCATTGCGGGAAAAATATAATTTCCAGGTTCTAATCTGGCCTTAGAAAACCAGTAAAATCGACATTTGTCCCATAGTAATTTGTGAATATTTTAAATGTTTAATAAAGGGGCAAAAAGTTTTTTTTTTTTTTTTTTTTCGCAGCATTTGTGTAGCCTACAGTTCAAATTTTGGTGTTCAACTTTGGCTTTTAAAAATACAACAACCTTTCATTTTTAGTTTTTCAATTACGGGTTAAAAAAAAGAAAAACAAATGGACGCAAAAGTAGGCTACCTTATATTATTAAATATTTAAAATAATGTATTTGTAGAAAGGTTTGATAGTCAATCAAAATACTAGTAAAATCAAAGACTTTAATCTAAAAAACTATCACTAAACTATCTTTAGTTTAATAGTCTGGGTAAATTTGCATCCATTCGTTTTTAATTTTTTTAACCCGTAATTGAAAAACGAAAAATGAACGGTTTTAAAAGGCATAGTTGAACACCAACATTTGAATTTGAACTGTAGGCTACACACCAAATGCTGCACCAAAAATGCTGTCGTCACCGGCGCGCAATGAATTATGGGGTAGGATCAGGGTAGGGGATAGGCCGCTAAGTGTCCATTTATCTATCCTTCCTTTCACTGGGAAACGAAGGGTGCATTTGGCGTCGCTTTTGAATCAGGGTAGCCTTCGTCACGCCGCGATGACGCAACCGGCCTTCAAATGCGGCCTTCGAAGATGCAGCCTTTGAATTGGGACAGCCTTCATCTCGCCGCTGTGACGCAATCGGCCTTCAAATGCGGCCTTCGGAGGACGCAGCCTTCACATTGGGACACAGCTACTGTCTGGGCATGAACACTGTTTGATTGACATTCAGTTCTCCTGATCTAAAACCAATGAAATAGCAGAAATGATAGTCAGGTGATTCAGAATACGTATATCCTAAAGTGCAACTAAATAAATGTCCAGCAGAGGGCACCAGCGTCATTAAAGCTTAGCCTTTTGTACAAGAGTACTAAAGAAGAACTTAGAGTAGGCTACTTGATAATTTTTCAGTTGTAGCCTATTGACAATTCAAAATTCAAGATGACTTTGGGAAATGGGTGAATGCAAACAGAGAGAAATAACTGCAGAAGTGGAGGAAATGAGTGAAAAGTCCATCAAGATTTCCCTGCCTCAAAAACCGCACTCAAACTAATCAATTAATCTAAACTTGGGTTTTCTGAGTTAACAAAGCATATATGAATAGATTACTAGATTTTTACAATTCAGTTAAGACATTAAGTAAAGTTAAATAAAAAGTGTTAGTTGGAATCACGGTTGGATTTTGCAGTGTAATTAAAAATGAAAGTAAATGGTTTTTGTGGCTTGGTTCTCTTACGAGAGGTTCTCTCGTATTGCGTAAGCTAGCTTACGCTGCGGGAAAGATTCATCTTTGCTGAGAGTTTGAAGCCAAAAAATTATTTCATAATTTGTATCCATTGACAACGCAGTTCCTCTGCGGCAGACCTAGAGCAGGCTAGCTAGCAGCTCATTGGTTCGCTCAGAGAGAACTGCTTAAGCCTATGGGAGAGCGGGGCTGAACCCGCTGCCAATGAGAAGCGCTCGCGCGCTCATTGCATCATGGCCCGCCAGAATGGGCGTGGCTATGGTGTATATAACAGTCTCTCCCAGGCTTATATGTTGATTCATTTCATCTTCAGCGAGCTACACGCTTCTGCTGTCCTGAGAAAAGCCGTCGCCGTCGAGAAGGCATCACTCTAGCGAGCTCCCGGACCCTGAAGAAGCCGGCCGTCTTCGCCACCTTCAGCCGCCCTGCAAGCTAGCGCCATCCGACGACTGTATCCTTTTTCTCTATTATCTAAAAGAGCCGAGCGTCTTTTTAAAGATGTCTCATTTTTCCTGCGGCTCTTGCCGCGCTCCTCTCGAGGACGGAGACCGCCATGTCATTTGCGCTCTCTGCCTGGGACTCGAGCACGCAGAACTCGCCCTCGCGGATGGAGGATGCGACTTCTGTGAGAGCCTGCCGTTGTCGTCCCTGCGGGCACGACTTCTGGCGGCAAAATCCGCTCCCGCGCCGCCTCTCTCTTCGCAGCGTAAAAAGAAACGCCGCGCCCAGAGGCCGCCGGAGCCCCCTGCGGAACCATGCGGGCCGCCGCCGCCGCTTCCCGCTCTCCCTCCCCGCCCCAGCCGGACATACAGTTGCCGCTGTGTGGCCGCTCTGTCGCTTCCGATGATGCCGCGGAGGAGAAGGATTCCTGTTCACTGCTCGCGTCAGACAGTGAGGAATGGTCATCTCTCGGATCCACGAGAGAGTCGGCGGGGATCCGCGCCGGAATAGAGGAGGAACTAATGCGCCTCCTCTCACAGGCCGTCGAACGCCTCGGTCTCGAGTGGTCTCCTCCACTCGAGCAGGCCCCGAACCGGATGGACGGCAGCTTTTTTCATCGGCGCTCGACCCCCGCGTGCAACCGGGCCGCCCCATTCCTGCCTGAACTTCACACAGAGCTGACGAAGTCCTGGAATGCCCCGCTCTCGGCTAGAAACCGCTCCGATATATCCGCCTCGCTGCGGTCGGTGGACAGAGCCGCCGAAAAAGGTTATTCAGCCATGCCGCCCGTTGAGGACTTGGTCGCCGCACACCTCTGCCCGCCCTCTGCTAGATGGCGCTCTTCCCCCACGCTTCCTTCGAAAGCTTGCAGAGCGACCTCGAGCTTTCATGCTCGCGCCCATGCCGCCGCCGGTCAGGCCGCCGCAGCGCTACATTCTATGTCTGTCCTCCAAGTGTTACAGAGCGATATTCTCCGTGAGTGGGCCGAGAGCGGTAGAAACCCCTCCTCCGCTGTCACGGATCTGAGAAGTGCTACGGACCTCGCCCTTCGCGCCACTAAAGCCGCCGCACAAGCTCTGGGGAGATGCATGGCCAGCCTTTGTGTATCCGAGAGACACTTATGGCTCATGCTCGCCGACATGGGAGATTCTGAGCGCGCCGCGTTTCTTAACGCGCCCCTCTCCCCGACGGGCCTTTTTGGATCTGCTGTCACGGGAATCGTTGATCGCTTTTCCGAGGTCCAGAAAGCCACTCAGGCCATGAATTTGTTTCTGCCCCGCCGCGCTAGCTCTTCCGCAGGCCGCTCTCGCGAGCCTCCTGCCAGAGCTCCACCACAGCGCCCTCCTCCGCAGACTCAAACAGCCCAGCGCAGACAGGGCGGCCGCCCTCGCTCTCGCTCTGACAGCCGCCGCAGACCGCCGCCCCCACGGGGCCCGCGACCCAAGATCACGCTGAAGCCTGATCATCAGAAGTCTGCCTAGCAAAGTTAAGAAAACGACGGCGCTCTCGCGCTGCGGCCGGACCGCCGTCAAAGCTTCGCCCTCTGCCAGTCCCCGTTGTTTCGCCGACTGCTGTAGTGTTTACCGCCACAAACAAGCCGGTGTCCCAGCCCGCTTGCGAGCGACAAAAAGCCGTTTTTACGGCTACCCAGAGAAATCTCAAAAAGAGAAAATATGCCAGTCGTGTAGAAAATGTGCCCACAATCATGTGTTCACCCATACACACAAGCATAACATATCCCGTGTCTCTCTCAGAGCCCCATCACATGAAACGGGCACAGCCCGCTCTAATATCAGAGAACATAAACACGCCCACGAGCTCATGCGCGTGTCCCCTCTCTGCTCGCTCTGTTTCACGGCCCATAGACTCCTCTCTGAGTGCAAGTCCCGTTGCCACACACATTCAAAGCGCGCCCACACACTGTGTCCAGCCCGCTATGTGCAGCAATCAGGGCGATATAGCCATTCGGCCACTAGCCGCATGCTCCAAAGCGTGGGAAGCCATTCCAGGCATTTCCCCGTGGGTGCTAAGCATTATAAAGAACGGCTATCTGCTACAGTTTCGCCGCCGCCCGCCTCGTGCGCGCGCTCGGCTCGAATCTACTGTCAGCTCGCTGGCCGCCGGCACGCTCCGCTCAGAAATTGCGACGCTGTTGCAAAAGGGCGCCATAGAGAGAGTCCCGCCATCTATGACCGAGTCGGGGTTTTACGGCCGTTATTTTCTGGTTCCCAAGAAAGACGGCGGCCTCAGACCGATTTTAGATCTCAGGTTTTTGAACAAAGTGCTCATGAAGAGACCGTTCAAGATGCTCACTACCAGGAAACTCCTCGCGCAGGTGCGCCAGGGGGACTGGTTCATCTCTCTAGACCTGAAAGACGCCTATTTTCAGATCCAGATAAATCCCCGTCACAGGCCATTCTTACGTTTCGCCTTCGAGGGTCATGTTTATCAATACGCCGTTCTCCCGTTCGGCTTATCCCTGGCGCCCCGTACATTCACGAAGTGCATGGATACGGCGCTCGCCCCCCTGCGGAGCCAGGGGCTGCGCATATTGAATTATCTGAACGACTGGCTGATTTTGGCCCAATCACAGACGGAGCTTCTGTCGCACCGCGCAGTTCTCCTCGACCATCTGAAAACGCTGGGCCTCTCTGTCAACTGGACAAAGAGCTCCCTTCAACCCAGTCAATCGATTTCCTTTCTAGGAATAGATTTGAACTCGGTCACGATGACGGCTCGCCTGTCCACACAGCGTGCGCGCAGTGTTCAGCGACTAGCCGCCTCGTTTCAGATGGGCACCCGCACACCTCTGAAAACTTTTCAGAGGATGCTGGGTTACATGGCCTCAGCCTCCGCTGTGCTTCAGCTGGGCCTTCTGCACATGCGCCCGCTTCAGCTTTGGTTAAACAGCCGTGTACCCCACCGCGCGTGGAACACGGGCCGCCAGCTGATCAGGGTTGAGTTGAGTTGAGTTAACTTTATTGTCCCCGAGGGGAAATTTTGCTTGGGCGCAGTGCAGAGTTGTTTCATAAAATAAACATCATACAAAACATCACAAATTACAAAACACATCAACAAAAACAGAAGCAAATATAGACACTATATAAGAAAAAGGGACATAATTGACAGCACAATTCCATGGATTAAAGTGCAAGTGCTTAAGTGCTAGTATGGTATTTGCAAATTACTCCATTGTATTGAAGTTTTATGTAAAGTGCATATGCTAAGGTGCTAGTATATATATTGCACATTGCCCTATTGCACTGAGATCACAAGTAAAGTGCTGAAGTGCTCACACAGTTTTATTTCACATCGTTCAGCAACTTAATAGAGACTGGCACGAATGATAATTTTAAGCGATTACTTTTGCATTTTGGCACACGGAGTCTTCTTCCCGATGGCAAGGTTTCATATTCAGGAAAGAGGGGATGTTGAGGGTCTGATTTAATTTTCATAGCCTGTTTTATAACTGCCTGATCATACAGGCTCTGTATAGGCTCATATTCTCTCCTCCCTATAACTTTCATGGCTATTTTGTGCATGTTAGCAAGCTTATTTTTCACCTTAACTGTTAGGTTGCCAAACCATGCAGTAATTCCATATCGGATGACACTCTCTAAGATGGCATGATAGAAGATCATCATGATACGACTGCTCACACCACACAACCTTAGGCGCCTTAAAAAATATAGCCTCTGCTGTAGTTTGTTACACAGGTTATCAACATGTGTATTCCAACAAAGAAGACTGTCGATGTGGACACCTAAATATTTGTATGAGGACACCTGAGTTACTTCCTGGTTTTTAATGACCACTGGCTTGTGGTCTGTAACTTGCCTCGGGTCGAAGACCATCTCCTTTGTTTTTTGGATATTTAAAATTAGTTGGTTGGTGTCACACCATTTAACAAATGTGTCTATTTCGTTTTGATACATAGAAGAGTCCGTTTTCTTGTACAAAAGGCTTAGGATCGCGGTATCGTCAGCAAATTTCATTATATGGTTATTAGAGTGTACATTCCTGCAATCATTTGTGTACAATGTGAAGAGTATTGGTGAAACAACACAACCCTGAGGAACTCCTGTGTTACAGTATTTAATCTCTGATAGTGTCTCATTAACCTTCACTTGCTGTGCCCTGTCAGTTAAAAAAGAATAAAACCATTTAATTAAGATAGTATTGACATTCATGTGTTTAAGCTTATTTAAAAGCACATGAGTTTGCATTGTATTAAAAGCTGAACTAAAATCGACAAACAAAATTCTAGCATAAGCTTCTATGTTTTCAAGGTGCTTAGAAATAAAGTGCGAGATACAAAGGATTGCGTCATCAGTGCTACGTCCTTGCTTATAGGCGAACTGGTACACATCCAATTTTGACTCAACGTCTTTCATAAGTATCGACACAACAAATTTTTCAAAACATTTCATTACATTTGAGGTTAAAGCTATTGGACGAAAGTCATTATTCTCTGAAGCGCCTGATTTTTTAGGCAGTGGGATTATAGTTGATCTCTTCCACAGAGCTGGGACAGTATGAGTATTCAACGACTGTTGGAAAATAGGGCACCATGCCATGGTTAGTTCTTCTGCACAGCTTTTGAGCAAAAAAGCTGGGAGGCCATCAGGGCCTGTGGCCTTGCCTGTGTGCACTTTGGTGAAAAGTCGTTGGATGCTAGATGGATCCACTTCCAGATAACAAGTATCAGTGGCTGGCAGGGACTGCAAAACACTGTCACATTCTTGAGCGAAATTTTGAGAATCGAATCGCAGAAAGAAGTCATTCAACTCATTTGATTTATATAGGTCATCCAGTGTGATAATTTTTTGTTTTGCAGGGTTCATGTTAGTCACTGATTTCATTGTGTCCCACAGTTTTTTAGTATTTAGTGTTTGGATGTTTTGTTCCATCGTTTGCCTGTGTTTATCCCTCGCATTAGTGAGGAGTTGTTTGAGTTCTTTTTGAATCATTGACAATCTGTCTTTCCTTCTAAAAGCTTGCTTTTTCCTATTTATACAGTCTTTAATTTCTTTTGTAATATAAGATTTGTTGTTAGGGTACACTAGTATGTCCTTCTTGGCCACCACATTGTCAACACAAAATCCTATGTAGTCTGTTATAGTACTAGTAGCCTCATCAAGGTCTAGTGAATGGAAAATAGACCAATCTGTACACATGAAGCACCCCTTTAGTGATTCAATTGCATCATCTGACCACACATAAACAGATTTATGTTCAGGTTTACTTGACTTGAATACAGATTTATAGGACGGTATTAAATGTAATGTATTATGATCTGAATTGGAGAGGGGGGGTTTTGACTTAACTGAATATGCCCCCTTTATATTTCCGTAACATTTATCTAATATTCTGTTATTTCTCGTGTCGCATTTTACATATTGTTGAAAACCTGGCAGCGCACTCTCCAATTTGCAGTGATTATAGTCACCCAAGAGAAAAATAGGCGCCCCAGGGGAGCGCTGCAACTGTTCATGCGCGCACTCTGTTATGCGCGCGGCGGCTCTGCCTGCGTTGGCGCTGGGTGGAACATAAACAGCGACAATAATAATATTACCAAATTCCCTAGGCAAGTAATGAGGTCTCATAGACACGCAAAGCAGTTCGACATCTGGGCTGCATATAGTTTCTCTCACTGTGTATTGTTTACACCATTTTTCACTCACGTACATGCAGATTCCTCCTCCATTCTTTTTCCCGGACGTATTAGAGCGGTCGGCTCGCACCAGCGAATAGCCACCCAAGTTGAGCAGAGAATCCTGGACTCCTTGGTGAAGCCACGTCTCGGAGAACACCATAAGGTTAGATTCCCGGTACTCGAAACAGCTCCTTTGGTTGATACGGAGCTCATCCATCTTAGGTATCAGTGATCGCACATTGCTGAGGATTATAGACGGCAGTGGTGGTTTGTTGGTCCGCCGACGGAGACGTTCCCTGATGCCTCCCCGTCTCCCTCGCTTGCGTTTAGTCCGTGTACTATGTATTGCCCGGATGGCTGCCGGCAGGTTTTCCGGTGATGTTGATTGCAGTGGTCGGAGGGACAGCAAAATTTCTCTCGAGTAAACTCGATTTAGTTCATGTTCCCACATCACGGTTATCGCAGAACAGGAAATTAAATGTTCGCTGATAAAAATCAGGAATAGAAGTATAAGGTGGAGGCCCGGAGCCATTGTTTGGGGCTACCGACTATCGTAGTTCAGAAAAACTTGCACTTTACTTGCAGTTGTCAGCTCCAATTGTCAGGTCCAGCATATAGTCACATACATAAAAAACACTTAAGACGCTACTTAAAAACAAAACACTAAAACACTTAAAACCAACAACAGCACTCGCCCGGGTCGCTACAGAGCAGCGCCACCGGAACGGCGCTGCAGCCATGGACAGTAGCAGAATGGTTTCGGCAGGGCGTCACGATGGGGACCTTTTCCTGCCGAAAAGTCATCTCGACAGATGCATCCAACACGGGTTGGGGTGCAGTCTGCGAGGGCTCACCGGCCTTCGGCCATTGGTCGACACAGGAAAGCCCCTTACACATAAACTGTCTGGAAATGCTTGCGGTCGAGAACGCGCTCTCGCGCTTCCTCCCGCTCATTCGGGGTCCTGATCCGTTCGGACAACATGGCTGTGGTCTCCTATCTCAACCGTCAGGGCGGTGTCAGATCCAGGAATCTCTTCCTACTGACACACCGCATTCTAGTTTGGTCTCAGAGCCGCCTGCTCTCGCTCAGAGCGACGCATGTGTCGGGCCATCTGAACGACGGTCCAGACATACTGTCCAGGAACCTCATCTCCACAGGAGAATGGTCCCTGAACACACAAACGGTCCAAATACTGTGACGGCTATTCGGCAGAGCAGAAGTGGACCTCTTCGCGTCAGAAGAGAACGCTCACTGCCCAATATTTTTTTCAAGGAGCGAGGACGCGCTAGCCCAGGAATGGCCTCGCCGCCCGCTCTATGCATTCCCTCCGATCGCTCTGCTACCGCAGGTAATTCAGAGGATCAGGGACACACGCCACTCGGTGCTCCTCATAGCCCCGCGTTGGGAGAGTCAGAATTGGGTTCCGGAGCTCACTCAGCTGTCACAGACAGCCCCGTGGCCCATCCCAGTCAGAGCAGATCTCCTCTCTCAAGCTCGCTGCACGATCTGGCACCCCCATCCACGGCGCTGGGCGCTACATGCATGGGTGATCAACGACTATTCTTCGATTTGCCAGAGGAAGTAAGAAACACTATCATACAGGATAGAGCACCTTCCACGAGAAGGCTCTATGCGTCTAAATGGTCTGTGTTCTCAAAATGGTGCACCGACAAACATCTGGACCCACGGTCATGCGAGGTGCCGTATTTGCTTGTTTTCCTTCAAGAGATGCTGGACAAGGGCAGGTCCCCCTCCACTCTCAAGGTTTACGTGGCAGCCGTCGCGGCGTTCTCTGAACCCCGACGCGCTCAGTCCCTGGGCAAAGACGAGTTAGTCATCCGCTTCCTCAGGGGAGCTAAGAGGATGAACCCTCCGCGCCCCCCTTCGGTTCCTATCTGGGAACTTTCTATAGTTCTCGAAGCTATGAAAGCACCCCCGTTCGAACCGCTCGAGTTTGTGGACCTAAAATACCTCTCGCTCAAAACCGTTTTTCTGACGGCTCTGTCCTCAGTAAAACGCGTGGGGGATCTTCACGCGCTCTCATCCAGCGCCGCGTGTCTTGAGTTTGGACCGAATGATTCTGTTGTCATTCTCAAACCTAGGCATGGCTATGTCCCGAAGGCGATTGGTACCCCGTTCAGGGCTCAGATTATTTCCCTATCGGCTCTGCCTTCATCCGATAGTGAGCGCGACGCCAATCTCCTCTGCCCGGTGCGGGCTCTGAGATTGTACACTACGCGCGCTGCCGCGTTCAGACGCGCTGAGCAGCTTTTCGTGTCGTTTGGGGGGCGCACCAAAGGTCTGGCCGCCTCTAAACAGACACTGTCTAGATGGATAGTGGACGCTATCGCCTCTGCTTACGCATCTAAATGCCTGCCCTGCCCTCTGGGCATCAGGGCGCACTCCACTAGAGGCATGGCCTCATCGTGGGCATGGTCCTGTGGAATTTCCATTCATGACATTTGTGTGGCCGCGGGATGGGCCTCCCCGTCCACTTTTGTCAGATTTTACAACTTGGAAGTTCCCGCCTTGCAGGCAAAATTACTAGCTGTCTAACGATCAGCTCCCTAAGAAGCTGCATTACTGGGAGTCCCTCACACAACCGGTTCGCCCCTTGTGCTCTCCTTAGATGCTTATGTATACACTTCATGTGCCCGCCCTGCCGGCCTCATATTACACTCACTCCATGTTAAAAATCCCCTGGTATCACCCTGGGATTCATGAGTGGATTCATAGCGCGCACGGCGTTGACCAGGTGTTCCCGCAGCGTAAGCTAGCTTACGCAATACGAGAGAACCTCTCGTAAGAGAACGAATCGGTTACCTAACGTAACCTCGGTTCTCTCTAGAAGAGGGAACGAGTATTGCGTTCCCGGCCATGCCTGCGCTACTAGCGTTTCGCTTCACGCTGAAATAAATCAACATATAAGCCTGGGAGAGACTGTTATATACACCATAGCCACGCCCATTCTGGCGGGCCATGATGCAATGAGCGCGCGGCGCTTCTCATTGGCAGCGGGTTCAGCCCCGCTCTCCCATAGGCTTAAGCAGTTCTCTCTGAGCGAACCAATGAGCTGCTAGCTAGCCTGCTCTAGGTCTGCCGCAGAGGAACTGCGTTGTCAATGGATACAAATTATGAAATAATTTTTTGGCTTCAAACTCTCAGCAAAGATGAATCTTTCCCGCAGCGTAAGCTAGCTTACGCAATACTCGTTCCCTCTTCTAGAGAGAACCGAGGTTACGTTAGGTAACCGATTCGTTTTCTTGTATTTGAGTAACGTTAATGATTAGGCTCTCATGTATTTATTCTCATTATGTGAGTATCGTTGGTTCATTAAAAAAAGTTACGAAATCAGAATTCAATCAAACAAGAGCAAATCTGTTAATTACATCACTCACCATTATTTCAATATGTATATGCTACATTTATTCTAATTAGTATTTTTTGTGTAAAGTTTTAATATATGAATGACTCACTTGTATTGTATTGCTCGATCTGATGTAAATGTAAAGGGTAGACGTAACCTACGCGTTCGGCTGAATAAACGTTTGTCAAAAGTAGCAGAAGTGAATGTGATGCGCGTAAACAAACACTCCCGGTCTTCCGCACTTTCGTGGCTTTATCTGTGGGGAAGATCTGTCTGTCTGTAAGCACATTGAGGAAGCACACTAGACGGCCTCATCCATCTGAAGTCCAAGACAGGAAGGCAGACACTTTCCAGTAAAACCTAACCATGCACAAATTAGTACTAATCTAGCTGAAGATAAAAAGGCAATCCCATCAAAGTCCTTATGAATCTCCTGGGGAAAGCGGGTGAACAGGCACAAACACAGGGCTCGTTATAACACTTGTTTAAAATACTTCCACCATTCCAGCAGCATGACTCACATTTAGTAGGCTAGTTCAACATTATAGAGAAAAAATTGCGACAACGTTCAGAAATCTTAGATATTACTGAACATTTATTTAAACATAGCAAAAGTGATCTTCAATGCTGATCTAACAAGCAGAAGTCAAATCCCAGTTGCTCAGGTGGGGCATGTTGTCACACTGCGTTACAATGACCCCTATTAGAACTATTCTATTCGGTTCTTTTTTATGAATTCTATTGAGAAAATAGAATAGGTCTAATTCTCACTATTAACTAGTCGCTTAACATGTATATTACTATGATATCGGCTGTTTATTACTTATACAGGTTTTATAATCGCTGAGGTCCCAAATATGAGGTATACATGAATATCAGTCACATGACCTCTTACGTCATCCGCTCTTTTTCCAGTTGACTGCCGCCATCTTGAGTAGGCCTACCTGCCGAGTACTGTCTACTCTACTCTACAATACTGACGGCATTAGCTAGGAAGCAGATTTTCTCTGTTTGTTTCACTTTATACACAATGGCGCCGCCAGGGGGTGGGCCGACTCCTGGCCACCCCAACGGCCAGAATACATTTTAGTAGCATCAGTTATGCATTTCATAAATAAGTCAAAAATATTCTTAAGTAAAAGAAGACGGGGCATTATGTGTCGTGACGTGCTTTTTAAGTGCCAAATGGTTACAGTATACCAACGCGTGATGGTGCAAAATAATTAGGTCTGCCATGGCATGCGGTTAACACTTTATTTTGTACATAAAATTACTTGAAAAACACTGCTGCTTGCATTTCTGAAATAAGTTGAGTTCGTACATCAGCAAAGACAGTAAACACCATGCTAACTGCAGGACACGCCAGAATCCATCAAGCCATAAACACACATGCACACAAGCACGGTTGAAAAACTGTGAGCTTCCTCAGATCCTAATTCCCTGACGCCATACACCTGTGACTTCCTTATATAGTCTCCATAAGTACTGTGATTCCCCCACCTATGCCCCCTGGTGTGCAAGCGGAAAAACATCACCCTATTCAACTTACTACTGACAAAACACATAAAACACACATCAAAATTGGCTACAACACACCGGCCCCTAATTGTTACTCTATAATAACATAACAATTAAACATCATACAAACAATTGAAGCCAATAAAACATCCATTATGCACATGTGTGGTTTCAGTTCATAATGTCCATGTATACATGCATATGTCCAATACATCAGTCTCTATCCAGCTTCCCGCAGAAGACAAATCTTTGTAACTGGTCTCTCCAGAATGTTACATTTGGTCTGGACTTTAACAGACCGCACAAGTCCTTGTGAGTCAGGAAATGTCTGTAGTACTTTCCCTAACAACCAGGATCCGCGAGGGGCAGTAGAGTCTGCCACAATGACTATGTCTCCAATGACAAAGCTTCTCCTGTCCTTGGACCACCGTTGTCGTTCCTGTAACAGAGGTAAGTACTCCCGAACCCATCTGTGCCAGAAGAGATCCGATAAGAACTGAACTTGCTTCCACCGTCGTTTCGTGTACAAATCACTCTTTTCGAAAAGCCCAGGTGGAAGTGCAGGTTTGCCTTTCAACAGAAGGATATGATTTGGGGTCAAGGGTTCCAGGTCGTTAGGATCATCTGATAGTTTGGTGATGGGACGGTCATTTAATATGGCTTCCACCTCACACAGAAGAGTTTGTAACCCCTCATCATCCACACTTTGCTGATGAAGGACTGAGTTCAGCACCTGTCTGACCATGCGAATGATTCTTTCCCATGTTCCGCCATGATGTGATGCAGCAGGAGTATTGAAGCTCCATTTCACTTCTGACTGAAGTAATGCATTTTGAATTTTTTGATGATTAAGAGCAGACAGAGCCTCTCTCAGCTCACGTTCTGTTCCTACGAAGTTAGTACCGTTGTCTGATCTGATGTGAGATACCTGACCTCTTCTGGATATAAATCTGCGCAGTGCATTAATACAAGAACTGGTATCTAAAGAATATGCCATTTCCAAATGCACTGCCCTGCTGGCCATGCAGGTGAAGATAACACCATAGCGTTTTATGAAGCTGCGGCCTCTCTTCACTTCGAAAGGCCCGAAGTAGTCAACACCCACATTTGTGAATGGTGGGAGGTCAGGTTGAAGTCTGTCTGTTGGCAGATCTGCCATCTTTTGTTCACCCAGCTTTCCTCTAAAACGTCTGCAAATGACGCAGGATGAAATAATCTTTCTAGCAGCAGCATTTGCGCTGGTGATCCAATACCGCTGACGAAGTCTAGAAAGAAGGTGATTTCTTCCACAATGTCCTAACTGCTCATGAATGTGGCGAAGGATGAGAGTGGAGATATGTTGGTCTTTAGCCAAAATGACTGGATGTTTCATGCCCTCAGGCATTGCTGCTTTACTGAGCCTTCCACCCACTCTCAAGAGCCCCTTTTCAAACACTGGATCAAGTTTATAAATATGGCTGCTTTTCTTCACTCCAGATGTTCCCCCTTTCAAAACAGTTATTTCATCATTGAACTTGTCTAGTTGACAGTATTGGATGATAGCCATTTCAGCGGTTTCAAGATCTTCTGGGGACATGGTTTGACCAGTCAGTTTGGTTCTGAATCTTTGCATCTCCTTTTCCACTTTGCCCTTTAGTTGACTTATGTCAAGTCCACTGCTAGACACAGAAGCTTGTATTTCTTTTCTCTTCTGACTCAACAGCAGCAACATCTTTCTCACCTGTAGAAAGCAAGCAACTGAGGTTTTTAACCTTTTCCATGAAGAGAAGTAAGTTATCAACTGGTTTGTTGCATTCTGTGAATCTGTGTTGACAGTGTTTGTTACATTTAGGACATCTTTAATGACTACAGCATTTACTGTAGCCACTCCTTTGATCTCTGGGTCAGTACTGCTGATAGAAACAGAATCTACAATGTTAACAGGCCATTCCCCTTCACTCTTAAGAAGAAAATCTGGGCCGTGGATCCATCTGCTGCTTGTGAGAAGGTACTCAATTTTCACCCCACGTGAAGCCTCATCTGCAGGATTCTGCTTTGTATCGACGTACCTCCATTGTGAGACAGCAGTAGCTTCTCTTATTGTGGAGATCCTATTGGCCACAAAGGTGTGAAAACGCTTTGTTTCATTCCCAATGTACTTTAACACAGTTGTGCTGTCACTCCAAAAGGTTGAATTTTCCAACTCTAGCTGTAGTTCTGCTTTCAACAACCTATCAATTCGAACTGCAAGCACAGCAGCGGTTAGTTCCATCCTTGGGATTGTCACTTTCTTTAATGGCGCAACTCTTGCTTTTCCTAGAATGAATGCAAGATGAATTTTCTTCTTGTCATTCTGCAGCCTCAGGTACGATACTGTACCATAACCATCCTCACTGGCATCGGAGAAGTGATGTAGTTGGGCATTTGTGAGCTGTCCAAAATCTTTGGGCTTGATGCATCTTGGTACGCTAAATGTGCTGAGCTTTCTTAGATCTTCTAGCCACCTCACCCATTGTAGTTGGTAGTTTGGGGAAATGTGATCATCCCAACCACAGCTCAACCTACAAAGATGTTGCAACAACAACTTGGCAGGTAAGGTAAAGGGAGCTAAAAATCCTATGGGATCGTATACTGAGCTTATTACAGACAAGATACCTCGTCTTGTCAGTGGTCTTTCCTGAACTGCCATTTTGAACCTGAAAGTGTCAGTTTCTGCACACCATTGCAGTCCAAGTGTTCTCTCGACAGGGAGATTGTCTCTGTCGAGATCCAATTGTTTCACTTCCTTAGCTCTTTTTTCTACATCAATAGATTCCAACACTGACCTGCTGTTGCTAATCCATTTCACCAGCTGAAAACCACCCAGCTGGCATACAGTTGTCAGGTGTCTCACCAGGGCCATGGCTTCTGCTTCTGAAGGCAGGGACTTCAAGCAGTCATCCACGTAGAAATTGTGCTTGATTGTGTCTGTCACGTGTACTGGAAACTTTGCCCTGTTGTCCTCAGCAGTTTTTCTTAGGGCGAAACTAGCACAGCTGGGTGATGATATTGCACCAAATAGATGAACAGTCATTCTGTATTCAGTGAGATGCTGTGTTAGTTCACCACTTGGCCACCACAGGAAGCGAAGAAAATCTACATCCTGTGTTGTCACTTTAACTTGATGATACATCGCCTGAATATCAGCCATCACTGCTACAACTTCTTGACGAAACCTTGTCAGAACTCCAAGTAATGAATTCGTCAAATCAGGTCCCTGAAGTAGATGACCATTGAGTGACATCCCCTTGAAGCTTGCACCGCAGTCAAACACCACCCTCAATGTTCCCTTTTTTGGATGGTATACGCCATGATGCGGAATGTACCAGACTTTACCTTCTTTTCCTTTCAGTTGATGTTCTGGCACCTTTTCTGCATATCCTTTATTTATGACATCACTGAGAAAGTGAGTGTATTCCTCTTTAAAGGTAGCATTTTTCATAAATTTCCTTTTTAAACAGAGAGCTCTTTGTTCAGCAACCTGACGGTTGTTAAGCATGGTGACATTTTCCTCTCTGAAAGGTAATCTCATGCAGTAATGACCGTTGCTGAGTTCAGCTGAACTGTTCATGATTTCCATAAACTTGAGATCTTCTCTGGACATTTCTGGCTTGTCCTCTGCTGACTTCTCATTAAAGTCATGATTGTATTGCATCACCAACAATTCCTCTATGTTAGCAATAGATATTCGGTTGACTGAAATGATAGAATCGCTGCTCCCAGTTTCGTTGCCTCCTCTCAGTGGTCCATTAATAACCCATCCCAATAGGGTTTTGACAGCATAGGGTCCTCCATCCTTGCTGTTTACCACTTCCCATGGTTCCATTACTCTTGCAACGTTACTTCCAATCAACAGTTCCACGTCAGCATTGATGACAGGAATTTCCACTGAGTGTAAATGTGGCCAGACACTTAATTCTTCTTGTCGTGGAATGTTATCATGAGTCACAGGCATCTCATATTGTGTGAATACATCAGGTAATTCAAAGAAAGTGTTACTATTAAGTGCAGATACCTCCAGTCCTGAGATAACATGACTGTCGACAATCTTTTCTTGGCTCATGGTTCTCAACAGGATCTTGGCGTTCTTTCCTCTCACCTTTAGTTCCCTCATGAGTCGTTCAGAACAGAAAGTTGCTGTACTGCCGGGATCTAAAAATGCATACGTTTTTAACATCTTACTGCCTTTTACAGCCTTGATTTGTACAGGCACAATTGGCAAAACATGGTCTTGCGCCCCGGCCCCTATATGGCCACAAGTCTTAGGAGAAACTGCATGACTTGTTTCTTGATATGTGTCCTCTGATTTGATTTCCTTTTCTCTTGAATGGATGTGGAGGCAGGTAGGATGTTTCAGGTTACACAACTTGCAAGACAGACGTCTATGGCAATCTTTGCTCATATGTCCAACAGTCAAACACCCAAAACAAACACCTTTGGCTTTTAGAAAGTCAATTTTCTCTCTGTGCAGCTTCTTCTCCATTCTGGGGCACAACTCCAATATGTGACCCTCCTCACACAGCAGACACGATACTTTAGTTGTTTTATCAGTCACATTGTTCTCCTTTTGCACTTGATATATGTTTCCAGTTTTAACAGCTTCAACAGAAGTAGCAAAACTGCTTCCCCTTCCTTTGAAGCGAACCTGTGAGATTTTATGTCCAATGTTAGATTTTGGTGGCAAGATGGATGTGTCCTGAATGTTTCCAAAGAGTGGATCAGAGGCAATGGATACTTGCCTCTCAATAAAACTGACAATGTCACTGAAACCTGCCTGACGACAGTGCCTCTCCTGCAACTCATACGCAGTGTTTCTCCACCTTTCCCTTAGTTTGTACGGGAGCTTCAAGACTATAGCACGCATGTTGGATGGCATGTTCATCTCTGTCATGTAACTGATGTCCTCCATTGCATTACAACAAACCCGTAGAAACAAAACAAAGGCTTGCAAGCCTTTAACATCTTCTGCTTTCACTGGTGACCATCCCAGAGCTTTCTCCATATAAGCTGTGGCTATACTTTGTTCATTTCCAAAATGTTTCTGAAGAAGTGCCTTAGCTCTTTGATACCCTCTTTCAGGTGGCATGTGTTGACAGCTCTTGACCAGCTCCTTAGGTTGTCCTTTGGTGTACTGCTCTAAAAAGTACAAACAATCCATACTGCTAGCAGTCTTTCCCTCCACTCCATTTTCAAATGCTCTTATAAATGTGCTGTACTTGAGAGGGTCACCATCAAAGGTTGGTATATCCCTTGGAGGTAATGATAGTGAAGACTGCTGCTGCACTAGTAAGGCAGTTATGTCATTTTGCCTTTGCATAATAGTGAGAAGATTTTGAGTTTCTTGTCCCACGTTGGCTTGCACTAAATCATCACGCTGTATGGACTCCTGCGTGGAAAGCATAGCCGGTTTCTGAGTGTGATATGTGGCGTGATTGGTTTGCTGAGAATTTTGAGGCATACTTGTTTTGTAATCCAGAGCATGCTCATTTGTTCCATCTTGTTGTAAACTGGTTTCCTTACGTCGTGCCCCCATTGACACCGTGGCTTTGCTGCCTCCTTTTGGTAGATGATTGAACTGATGGCTTGAACTTTGTAGACATGTCTCCATTGACACTGTGGTTTTGCTGCCTCCTTTTGGTAGATGATTGAACTGATGGCTTGAACTTTGTGGAACAAATTCCATAGCAGAGGATCTGAGAGAGGATTTGTGTTTTGACCTTTTCAGATATGAATTCATTCCATCAGAATGTGCACTCGAGCTTTGCACATCAGAACCTCTGTACTTAAGCACCTTAACCTTTGCTGTATGAGCAGCAATTTGACTCTTTATTTCAAGCGCCTCCTTCTTTTGTCTAATTTGTTCTTCCTGTACCTCCAGTTCATGTTTTTCTTTTAATGTAGCTGCCATAGCAAGAAGAGCGACCCTTTCAGCCTCTGCTTTGAGGTATGCAGATGAGGTTGATGACTTTAAAGACCTGTGGCTGGAGCATGAAGCAGACGTACACCTTTTACCACCAACATTGGAAACACTATCATTTGGACCAATATCATCAGTGATGACAGTCATGTGTTGCGCAATATTGTCAACTTCATCATCATTGCATTGTTCCTTATTTTCAAGCAACCACTCTTCAATCCCTCTAATTATTTCTGTATTGCTGTTCATTTGAGTTTCAAACCATTTATTTTGTTTTGACATTTCCTCCTGTGGTAGCAATGGTTTCAATGATTCATGCAACTCTGTTGTTTCCGCAACCATTTTTGGAAACGTATCATATATGTTCTGTACCTCAGGCACCTTTTCTTTTGAAAGCATCAATTGCTCAACTTCCTTTCTTAGTTTGTAAAGTTTCTTTATCCTAAGGTTCCTTTCCTTTTGATGTGATAATATTTTTTCTTCTAAAGCTTTAACCGTGAGTTTAACTGGTCTTTTACCAAGTTCATTCTCCGTTTCACTTTGATTGACAGAAGATGCATTCAAATCCACGTTACTCATTTTGATAATGATTTAGACAAGCTGCCAAAAGGCTTTATTTTTAGAATTGAAGCAGGATTTACCTATATCCTGATTGTGAGAAGTCCAATCTCTTCCACACAGCTTATAACAATTCAAAAAACAGTCCTACCGTAGCTCTCCGTGTTGTTGTTTAGCCCACTTTCACTTATCAGCGTCCCATTTGTCCTGTCGGCGTTCACTGATTGGAATCAGCTGGAGCGCGCTACAACATCCGCGTGATCCGTCCATTAAAGCGTAGTTTTTCAACTTTTGTAATGGCGATCGTACCACAAGAATAAAGCCACTAGAGGGAATGTGAAGCCATCTCCAACGCGTGATGGTGCAAAATAATTAGGTCTGCCATGGCATGCGGTTAACACTTTATTTTGTACATAAAATTACTTGAAAAACACTGCTGCTTGCATTTCTGAAATAAGTTGAGTTCGTACATCAGCAAAGACAGTAAACACCATGCTAACTGCAGGACACGCCAGAATCCATCAAGCCATAAACACACATGCACACAAGCACGGTTGAAAAACTGTGAGCTTCCTCAGATCCTAATTCCCTGACGCCATACACCTGTGACTTCCTTATATAGTCTCCATAAGTACTGTGATTCCCCCACCTATGCCCCCTGGTGTGCAAGCGGAAAAACATCACCCTATTCAACTTACTACTGACAAAACACATAAAACACACATCAAAATTGGCTACAACACAGGTTTTATAATCGCTGAGGTCCCAAATATGAGGTATACATGAATATCAGTCACATGACCTCTTACGTCATCCGCTCTTTTTCCAGTTGACTGCCGCCATCTTGAGTAGGCCTACCTGCCGAGTACTGTCTACTCTACTCTACAATACTGACGGCATTAGCTAGGAAGCAGATTTTCTCTGTTTGTTTCACTTTATACACAATGGCGCCGCCAGGGGGTGGGCCGACTCCTGGCCACCCCAACGGCCAGAATACATTTTAGTAGCATCAGTTATGCATTTCATAAATAAGTCAAAAATATTCTTAAGTAAAAGAAGACGGGGCATTATGTGTCGTGACGTGCTTTTTAAGTGCCAAATGGTTACAGTATAGCTACTGTTACAGCAGATTTTTGATGCGTCTTTGCCACGTTTTGACAAGCAGGGATGCAAACAGCGCGCTTTTCGGCGCCTCCCGCTTTTTTTACGTCAGTTTGGGTGACAAAGTCATCTGAAGTCATTCCATAGCTTAATGTGAGGGACAGAAGTCTATTTACATCATTATATACGGAAACTGGTTTTCCCTCCTCTGCGGCTGTCAATCATTCTCCATTCATATTCAAACAGCGCGCGCGCCTCTTGGATGCACGGTAAAACTCTCTCCAAATTATATTTTCACATTATAATGCATGATCTGTAGATACAAGGCTGTAGATTTGCATAAAATTACTTTATTTTGTTGGAGTTTGTTGTTTTTAAACGACTCACTACCGTGTGCTTGCTAGATCATCACACACATCACAAGGACTATGAATCGGCATCAAACGCACAATAACTGGAATATAAAACTGAAACAAAGGAACAAATCGCACTAGGATTTGTGCGCTCGACATTTCTTCGCTTTGTGACGTGAACTTTTAAATGCGCACTTATGCAGCGCAGCGCTGCACACATAGAGTCACCATGTTGCTTTGAGCACATCATTCTGCACCCGAGATGCGCATACACGCTGTGTGCGCTCTGTTTTTCATGTTATCATCGGTTTGCGCACTGAAATATTATTAAAAGCCAATATATTTTGTTATACCTAGCCTGCTCAATACATTTGAAATAAGCATAATTTAATTGTATATTATTTCTTTGTAGTGTAGGCTATATATGCACTTCTGAATTTTTGACATTAATATATAAATATAAAATTGTGAAATGTATGATTGCCTGATTGAATTTTATAAGAGGAATAATAGTAATTTGTTTTTATTAACATATTTAGATTTTATAAAATTACTGTGCAGATTTTTTCAAGAATTACTTTTTGCTGCTGATTTATACACTCATTAAGTTTATTAAAAAAAATCATAGTACATTTATGTAAAATTTAAAGGTGTTAACTGTAATCTTACACTGCAAAATAATAACTTAAAAAGGATTAAATTAATCACAATTATGTAAGTATCTGGAAATTTGCTACGGGGCAAGGGCCCTTATATATATATATATATCATATATATATATATAATATATATCATTATATATAATATAATATATATTAGTAGGGCCCTACTAATATCATTAGTAAGCTAACATTGAATATAACACAATAAACCAAAGTATATCAGTAGGAGTTTCCTTAAGTCTTTCTGATAGTTTTCTACAGGCCGGTTTACTACAACAGTAGAATAAAATTCTGAAATTATGGTTTATAGTTTTGGTGTGCCACCCCAAGATTTTAAGTGGCCCCATCTGGCCACCCCTATGAAAAATTTCTGGAGGCGCCACTGTTTATACATAACCAACTTTGTTTGTAAACCCTGTGTGTATTTGACAGTATTCGCGCAATAAGACTAGAAAGATAACTGTCGCTGTTGTTAGACAGGCTTAGTGCGCGTGCGCTTCGGGTGTACGCGCTCAGAAAAGCGCTCGTTAGAACCGCGCATCAACACGTGAATGACTTGTTAGCACACATGCAAATAATGAACTTATGTGAACTGCATTGTCCCGTTCCTCTGCGTTAATATTTGATGTGAATAGGCTATACGTCGCGTTGTAGCCTATGCTGAGACGGAGGCGCCAACTGCAACTGATAGAATGCACGATAGGCTACTACGACATTTCTTCAAAAGCAGATTGTGGATATATTTTAATCCACGATCATAAATCGTGATATCGTACACCCCTAAACTAGCGTAAGCTCATTATCATTTACATCCACTCATCACAGACAAAATGAACACTGCACAGAGAGTTTGCAGACACAAACCACTGTTATAACATAAAAGCAAGCAGCTACTGCGTGCATGGTTGGGCATGAAGGATTTTCTCCCTTAATAATTCCTAAAAAGCTGACATCAGTTAATCGCGATCTCACATCTCTGGTAATATCAATTAAGCTGACTGCACAATTAATCTTTCATAATATATACACTTCGTTTGTTACAATTAGAGGATTTGTCAGCATACAGAGCTCTGAACAAAAAGTCCGTTTTGAGCATAGAGGTTTTGAGCAATGAGGGGAGTCTATCTTAAAGTGTAAATTGCAGGTAAAATTTTTCACGAAGATAATGCAATGTGCTTACTAAACATAAAGATAAGAACAGCCCACCATTGTTTTTTAATGTTTTTTTATACCAAAATGCTGAATATAATATGAAAAGTTGGTGTGTTTTACAGTGGTTTTATGCACGCCCCCTCCCTTCCACTAGCTGGGCGTGACGTCATAACAGGTACTCCAAGCTACTCTGTCTATTGGCGCTTTTCCACTGCATAGTACGGTACGGTTCGGTTCGGTACGGCACGCTTTGGCGCTCTCCACTACATAGTACGGTACGGTTCGGTTCGGTACGGCTCACTTGTGGTGCTTTTCCACTGCATGGTCCGGTACGGTACGGCTCGCTTCGGCTCGCTTTAAATGGTACCTGGTCTGTTGAGGTTCCAGCGTACCGTACCGGTACTAAAATGTGACGTAAAAACACTGCAGATCACTGATTGGTCAGACAGAATCGTCACTACCAGCGTCATTGGACACTAAACCCGCTAGATTTAAATAACCAGTAGACAACAGCCAACGCGGTAGCATCTGTTTTTTAAACTTTAAAAAGAAATGACGAGGTGCAGACGTTCCTCTCGTTGGTTGCCGAGGAGCGGATCCAGCGAGAGCTGGATGGGGCAAAACGGAATGAAAAAGTGTTCCAAGAAGTAGCTCAGGTCTTAGCCGCACACGGCTATCACCGGACCTACAACAGTGTAGGAGGGACAAAATAACGATCAGTCCCACCCACTTTGAAGAGGTACTAACTGCGGTGGAAAAGCAACCGAGCTAAAGCGAACCGAACCGTGCCGTACCGAGTCGAGTCGTACCACGCAGTGGAAAAGCGCCATATGGCCAGACTGTGCTCGCTGAGTCTCTCTCTCTCTCACACACACACACACACTCCCGTCTCTATGGCCAGACTGTGCTCGCTGAGTCTCTCTCTCTCTCACACACACACACACACTCCCGTCTCTATGGCCAGACTGTGCTCGCTGAGTCTCTCTCTCTCACACACACACACACACACACACACACACACTCCCGTCTCTATGGCCAGGCTGTGCTCGCTGAGTCTCTCTCACACACACACTCCCGTCTCTATGGCCAGACTGTGCTCGCTGAGTCTCTCTCTCTCACACACACACACACACACACACACACTCCCGTCTCTATGGCCAGACTGTGCTCGCTGAGTCTCTCTCTCTCACACACACACACACACACACACACACACACACACACACACACACACACACACACACTCCCGTCTCTATGGCCAGACTGTGCTCGCTGAGTCTCTCTCTCTCACACACACACACACACACACACACACACTCCCGTCTCTATGGCCAGGCTGTGCTCGCTGAGTCTCTCTCACACACACACACCCGTCTCTATGGCCAGACTGTGCTCGCTGAGTCTCTCTCACACACACACTCCCGTCTCTATGACCAGACTGTGCTCGCTGAGTCTCTCTCACACACACACTCCCGTCTCTATGGCCAGACTGTGCTCGCTGAGTCTCCCTCACACACACACTCCCGTCTCTATGGCCAGGCTGTGGTCGCTGAGTCTCTCTCTCACACACACACACACACACACACACACACCCGTCTCTATGGCCAGACTGTGCTCGCTGAGTCTCTCTCTCACACACACACACACACACACACACACACCCGTCTCTATGGCCAGGCTGTGCTCGCTGAGTCTGTACATCGTCAGGGTTCTCCTGAGTCTCACATCACTCACTGTGCTCAGGTAGTTCGCAACAGTGTACTCTCGATTTAGTGCCGAATAACATTCCAGTTTGTGTTGGTTTTTAATGGTGTTTGTCCAATGGGTGATGTACTTGTCTTGTTCTGTGGTGATCATTTGTGCAGGCCGAATGTGTGTGAGTGTGTGTGTGTGCTGAGGCGAGCTGATCTATGCAGGAGAGAGCCCAGTCAGTCTCAGCACCAGCTGGCACAGGGGACTCCTCGCTACGCTCAGGTGTGTGTGTGTGTGTGTGTCTCAGCACCCGCTGGCACAGGGGACTCCTCGCTACGCTCAGGTGTGTGTGTGTGTGTGTGTGTGTGTGTGTGTGTGTGTGTCTCAGCACCCGCTGGCACAGGGGACTCCTCGCTACGCTCAGGTGTGTGTGTGTGTGTGTGTGTGTGTGTGTGTGTGTGTGTGTGTGTGTCTCAGCACCCGCTGGCACAGGGGACTCCTCGCTACGCTCAGGTGTGTGTGTGTGTGTGTGTGTGTGTGTGTGTGTGTGTGTGTGTCTCAGCACCCGCTGGCACAGGGGACTCCTCGCTACGCTCAGGTGTGTGTGTGTGTGTGTGTGTCTCAGCACCCGCTGGCACAGGGGACTCCTCGCTACGCTCAGGTGTGTGTGTGTGTGTGTGTGTGTGTGTGTCTCAGCACCCGCTGGCACAGGGGACTCCTCGCTACGCTCAGCTCTTGGTGTTGTAGGGCTTTGTAATGGTATGTGTTGGGGTCGCTTGTTTTTAGGTGTTTCCAGAATTTGATGGCTCTTTTTTGGATGTTTAGAAGGAGAGGGTATTGGCCTAATTCTGCCCTGCATCCGTTGTTTGGTGTTTTTTTTATTTGGACTTTGAGTATTCGTTTACAGAAATCTAAATGTAGAGTTTCAATTGGATGTTTTTCCCAATTTAAAAAAATCAAATTTGATAGAAGGACCCCACGCTTCACTGCCATATAAAACAATTGGTTCAATTATTGATTTGAAAAGTTTGAGCAAAATTTGGATTGGGATGTCAATTTTGATGGATCTTTTTATGGCATAGAAAGCCCTTTGAGCTTTCTCTTTGAGTTCATTCACAGCCAAAGTAAAGTTGCCAGTTGGAGTTATTTTCAGGCCGAGGTAAGTGTATGTTTTTGTGCTCTCAATGGTTCTGTGTGATAGTGTGAATGTGTGTTTTGGTCCCTGAGATCTGGAGTGTTTCTGGAACATCATGACTCTAGTTTTCTGGAGGTTGACGGTCAGGGCCCAGGACTGACAGTAATCCTCCAGCAGATCCAGGCTGTCCTGAAGCCCCTCTTTAGTGGGCGACAGGAGGACCAGGTCGTCTGCGTAGAGAAGACACTTGATCTCGGTGTCGTGTAGAGTGAGACCTTGAAAGGGAGCATGTTCTAACGTATCGGCTGATTGGTTGATGTAAGTGTTGAAGAGGGTGGGGCTTAAACTGCAGCCCTGTCTCACTCCCCGCCCCTGGGGGAAAAACTCGGTTCTTTGGTTCCCATTTTAACAGCGGATTGGCTGGCTGTGTACATCGATTTGATCAAATCATAGAATTTCCCCCCTATTCCAGTGTCAATGAGTTTTAGGTATAATCCTTCATGCCAGATTGAATCAAAGGCTTTCTTGAAATCAATGAAACAAGCAAAAAATGTGTCCTTTGTTTGGATGTACATTTGTCAATTAGTGTTTGTAATGTAAAAATATGATCAGATGTGCGACATTTTGGAAGAAAGCCGATTTGGCATTTACTCAAGGCATTGTGCTTCATAAGGAAGTCTGAAAGTCTGGAGTTTAAGACGCTGCAGAGGACCTTCCCCAGGTTACTGTTCACACAGATGCCTCGGTAGTTGTTGGGGTCTAATTTGTCTCCGTTCTTGTGGATGGGGCTGATGAGGCCCTTGTTCCAGATCTCCGGGAAGAACCTACACACAGAACATCATTGAACAGTTTCAGCATGGCCAGTTTGAAGCTTCGGTCTGTGTGTTTCAGCATCTCGTTCAGGATGCTGTCGACGCCACAGGCTTTCTTGGGCTCAATGACTCCTAATTTGTCTTCCAATTCTTTCATTGTTATGGGGAAATCTAAAGGCAAGGCAAGGCAAGTTTATTTATATAGCACATTTCATACACAATGGTAATTCAAAGTGCTTTACATAAAAAAATAATAATAAAAAAAATCAAAAGAAATAGGAATAATTAAAACAGTTAAGAATAAAGAGATTAAAACAATCAAAAGAAATAAGAATAATTAAAACAGTTTAGAATAAAAAATAAAATAAAGTACAGTAAAAACAGTCGGACGAGCAGTGGCTCAGAGCTCATTTAGTAAATGCATAGCTAAACAGAAGTGTCTTGAGTCTGGATTTGAATGTGACTACTGTAGGAGCACATCTGATCTCTTCTGGAAGCTGGTTCCAGCTGCGGCTGGCATAATAGCTAAAAGCAGACTCTCCGTGCTTAGAGTGAACCCTTGGTATTTCTAGCTGATGTGATTAGGGATGGGGCCGATCCGATCCAGTATCGGTATCGGGACCGATACCAGCGTAATTCACGTATCGGATTTTCCCGATCCAACCTGCGGAGATATCCGATATCCATGAGCCATGTCTGCGCTTTAACGTAGTCTGCTGAAACGACTCCAAAAGTGATTCCCGCGGCCCGCCGGCTAGTCTGCTAGCTGGCTGCAAACTGTGGAATGGGTATCCTGAACGGAGGTGCGGCTCAATGAGACACAGAGACCCCCCTCAGGAAATCCATTCCGCAGTTTGCAGCCAGCTAGCAGGATAGCATTGAGCTGCCAACATGTTCGCTGTGTGGAAATCCTATGGTGGAAATACTTCACACTGGAAACACCACAGCAGAGCAAGACAGCAAAATGCAATGTTTGCAAAGCCGTATTAATTAAACCATTTGTCTGTGATGCATGTTTGCTATTCGCAGTCCAGAAGAGAAAGAGAGATCTCTCACGCGGTGCCACAGCGCGCACAACACGACAGCCCATCAGCATGATCGGTGATTGTTGTAAAATGCAGTCTCTACTGTTGCTAAATTGCGGGACGCTTTTAATAATAAAAAAAGCTATTAAAAGCACAAAAATCTGCGCAAGAGAAGCTGTTCCCGCGTCGCGCGGTCCGAAACAGACCGCAACGAGACAAGCACATTATACTTTGGGCTTCATATGCACGTCTAAACGATCAAATGTAGCCTACACAAAAATGTCAAAATGACCGGCTTGGAGATTCACTTAAACAGTTTGTCTAAAATGGACGTAGTTATGGAAATAGTTGGGAGAAAATATGGTGCACTCGTTCTTAAAGGGGAAGCAGTCTAATAAACATGCTGACGATTGCTCCATTACTGAGAATCAAACAACAAAAGGCAAAGAGAAAATCACTCACAGCTCTTGAATGAATAACTTTAGCTTTAATAAGCATAAATCTATCTATGATAAACTTTGCAGTGCTATTTTACTTTTGATTACTTTATTATAATTATTTTTAGACCATACCTGAATAATGTTAGTAGACCTTCCTGAAATTAAAGCACTGTGTAGGCCTGTATAATGTGTATCTTTGTTTAATTGTCTATCTTTTGTTTATCTATTGTTTAATATATATATATATATATATATATATATATATACACTCACCGGCCACTTTATTAGGTACCCCATGCTAGTAACGGGTTGGACCCCCTTTTGCCTTCAGAACTGCCTCAATTCTTCGTGGCATAGATTCAACAAGGTGCTGGAAGCATTCCTCAGGGAGTTTGGTCCATATTGACATGATGGCATCACACAGTTGCCGCAGATTTGTCGGCTGCACATCCATGATGCGAATCTCCCGTTCCACCACATCCCAAAGATGCTCTATTGGGTTGAGATCTGGTGACTGTGGAGGCCATTTTAGTACAGTGAACTCATTGTCATGTTCAAGAAACCAATTTGAAATGATTAGAGCTTTGTGACATGGTGGAAGTAGCCATCAGAGGATGGGTACATGGTGGCCATAAAGGGATGGACATGGTCAGAAACAATGCTCAGGTAGGCCGTGGCATTTAAACGATGCCCAATTGGCACTAAGGGGCCTAAAGTGTGCCAGGAAAACATCCCCCACACCATTACACCACCACCACCAGCCTGCACAGTGGTAACAAGGCATGATGGTTCCATGTTCTCATTCTGTTTACGCCAAATTCTGACTCTAACATCTGAATGTCTCAACAGAAATCGAGACTCATCAGACCAGGCAACATTTTTCCAGTCTTCAACTGTTCAATTTTGGTGAGCTCTTGCAAATTGTAGCCTCTTTTTCCTATTTGTAGTGGAGATGAGAGGTACCCGGTGGAGTCTTCTGCTGTTGTAGCCCATCCGCCTCAAGGTTGTGCGTGTTGTGGCTTCACAAATGCTTTGCTGCATACCTCGGTTGTAACGAGTGGTTATTTCAGTCACTGTTGCCCTTCTATCAGCTCGAACCAGTCTGGCCATTCTCCTCTGACCTCTGGCATCAACAAGGCATTTCCGCCCACAGAACTGCCGCTCACTGGATGTTTTTTCTTTTTCGGACCATTCTCTGTAAACCCTAGAGATGGTTGTGCGTGAAAATCCCAGTAGATTAGCAGTTTCTGAAATACTCAGACCAGCCCTTCTGGCACCAACAATCATGCCACGTTCAAAGTCACTCAAATCAACTTTCTTCCCCATACTGATGCTCGGTTTGAACTGCAGGAGATTGTCTTGACCATGTCTACATGCCTAAATGCACTGAGTTGCCGCCATGTGATTGGCTGCTTAAAAATTAAGTGTTAACGAGCAGTTGGACAGGTGTACCTAATAAAGTGGCCGGTGAGTGTATATTGACATACATGCATACATACGTACATATCATACTTGCCTGTAGATAGGAGTTTATTTCAGCATCATATAAAATCAACAATAATGATAATAATAATATTAAAGCAAACACAGCTCTGGTATCGGAAAAGTATCGGTATCGGCCGATATCCAAATTCAGGTATCGGGATCGGATCGGAAGTGAAAAAATGTGGATCGGTGTATCCCTAGATGTGATCCTAATGATCTGAGTGATCTGTTGGGTTTATATTCAGTGAGCATATCTGCAATGTATTTAGGTCCTAGGCCATTAAATGATTTATATACCAGTAATAATACTTTAAAATCATTATTAATTATTTCATTTTGTTTATAATTTTGAATTTCAGTTGGGCTGTATAATTCTTGGAAGTGGTTTTTCCACTTCTCTCCGTCTTGGATTTCCAGAACTTCTTGATTTGGTTTGTATAACAATTTCCAATTATCCCAAAATTTATGTGAGTTTATAGATTTTTCAATTTCTTCAAACTGGTTTTCCAGAAACTGTGCTTTTTTCCGCCTGAGTGTGGCTTTATATTGTTTTAATGCCTCACAATAAAGAAGGCGGAGGTCCGAATTATCTGGTTGTCTGTGTTTTTGGTTTGATAAATTTCTTAGGTTTTTTCTCAGAGCCTTACAATCCAAATCAAATCATTTGTCAGAATCTAAATATTTTTTCTTTGGTTTAACAGTTGACAAATCACTTTTTTGTGCTATTTTGTAGAATATGTTGTTTAGATCTTGTACTTCCTGATTGATGCCGAATTGATTTTTAGGGTATTCCTGTATTTGGAATGAATGTATAAGGGATTGTATTTCTGGAGACTCAACAGCAGTGCTGTAATTAGTGCCACTGTTTTCAGTCCATTTAAAAGACATTAATTTGCTCATTTGATATGGGGTCCTAATTGGTTTGGGTGATGTTTCAGATTGCTTTATATAGAGGGTGTATTAAATAGTTTTCTGGAGTGTATTGACTGGGTCTGACTTAATTGGGATCATCACGGGGCATCGGTAAGAATGCACAAAAGTCCAATCACTGTTTTGGTTTTAATGGTAGGTTCAAGCCATCAACATACTCAATGCAGTGCATGAACAGATGTATGTGATATTTGGTCTGTAAGTGTGGTTTCTATAATAAGAACAGAAATACAAATAATCAGTTTACAGTAATAAGCATTTAACTCAAAAGAATAATCACGCGAGGATGCATGGCTATAAGTGCAAACAATAGACTATTAATATACGTGACTATCGTCTTATAACCATATCTCAATCGATTAATCTTCACAATCCACATAAATATGGCTTATGACATCTGTAGTGTGTAAATGCTGAAGTAAACATATGGAACATATGAGTTGTTATTATTTCACTTAAATACAGCGCACATCGGATCACACGTGCAAAGATAATGCACACAGAGATACTGCTAACATTAGCTTTACGGAGATACGAATTACCCTCAACATCAGAACGTTTCAACACATAATACAACAAATAGCAATTGTATAAAAGGCTCTCACCGAAAGAAGACTTCTATTGTGGGACTTTTATTTTGATGGTTATTTTAGAGTGCGATACCCGTTGCTTCCAGTAGGAGGCATTATTGTTTTGTTTTGCTGCCTGCTGCGTCAATATAGATTACGGAGAGAACGAAAGCTGCGCACCTAGAAGTTTCTTCCTGCCTGTTATTTCGGATGTTCGTTTGGCGTTTGGTGTTAAAGTATTAGTACATGACCATAAAGTAAGTTTTCTCTGATTTCGATGTTTTCACCATGTTTTAAGTGTATTATTGAACCTTGTGCATTTACATGTGCATGCCCGGACATGTACCGATTCATGTGTGATCGTTTGACAGATAAACCACATGTGTAACGTGATTTCTGCTAAATATAGTCAAATGTGACAGTTTACGTTGTATATGTCTGTAATAGGTTAACTAATTATTTTGCGGTAGTATAATCAAGTATTATTTCCCTTTGATTATTCCAATTTGGGAATTTAGGTTATTTGTTTATGCATCTGGATTCATTAATAATATATATTAATGCCCAAGTAATTTTTGTGACCAAACTAATAGTTTATATTGCCTTCCATTGCCCATCCTATCCATATTTTGAGCTTTAACTGTTATTTAGAGGTGATACTGAATATGTTAGTATTCTGTATACAGATGGGACTGATTCCTCTGTTAATGTACACCTTTATACTTCTACTAATGTAATGTCTTTTGTTATTTTAGACTAATATTCAATACACTTTGGAAAGAAGCACCAGTCTCCTCATTCTTTGTGTCCTGACCGACACCCAGGAGTGTATACTGCTAACAAGTAGAACTAGAGCCTAGCAGTGAACTTTCCTCTCCAACAGCAATATAAACAAGATTAAAGACGGTATATGTGGAAATTAAACTTACTTTCAAAGTTACGCACACTCATACACGCGAACCCTCCACAGCTTTCAAGCTGAACATAACCAGTTACGTCTAACTCTGGGGGCGGGACTAAGTTACGACTGTCGATCAGAGCCATAGAGAGAAAGAGTTGCGACACTCCCATAGGCCGCCATAGGAACTTTGGAATGCGGAAGTAACGCGTGTCGTGGAGCGGCCGATAGTTCCAAACACTGATAGTTTCTCCATTGAACCCTTTTTTACAGTCTATGATTGAACCCCATTCATTTTCCGTGCTTCCGAAGTACGCTCGCTGGTAAATTAATGAAATTACTGTATTTTTTTTACTTTTACACACATTAGCCGACCTCTCGTGAATCTAGTCTGTAGTTATATTTTATGTAGCCAGTTTTAGTAAATGTTTATTGGAAGATAATAGGTTAATTGCAGCTTTACGTGACCAACACTTCACTAACGTTAGCTAACTTACGGTAACTGATATAATATATAATATTTTTAATAATATTTTATATGAATGTATATATATATATATATATATATATATATATATATAACGTTAGCCTATATATAATATAATATATACATACACACACACACACACACACACACACACACACACACAATTAATTTATTTAAATGGGTTAGGGTTATGCATATATGTGCTTATATGTATTTAGGAACATTCACTCATTAACTATCTCTCCGGCTTAATTTTATGAAGAATATTTTTCGGTTGAATATTTACCGAACATTGCTGTATATGGGTGATTCTTCAATTGGGGGCTATTTTGCCATCTTACATTTTGATGAATGAAATCTGGTTGAATTTTGTTGGAATTATGTCAAGACAATGTTTAGATGCTTTGATGTAAAGATATAATAATGGCCACGACTGAGCTTAAATATAATTTGAGTATTTTAAATCTATTTGCCAACTGGCACTGAAAAACGTCATTCCCATCACAACATCAAAAAGTCTCATAATGCAAAGAATGTATCAAGGAGATCATTTAAACTCATTCATCTTGCAAACATTGTTAACCTTCAACAATACATATAAAAAACAAAATGTTTCCATTCTGCAAATTCCATATATTTTCTTGTTCTTACCATCAAAATGTGTTTTCCTGTATTCATCAAAGCACACTTTTGTTTAATTTCTGTAAAATTAATTTTAGATGTTTTTTCTTTGAATAGGTGGATGAGTATTTCATTAGGCTTTTCATGTAGCACCTCAAGATTGAACATAAAACAGATTTAAAGGTATGTTTGCTGTAAATTAAGCAACGTGGTGGTAATGACATACTGTTCTGGTAATGACATAGTGTTTTGGTAATGACAAATGAAAAGTGTACTGATACATAAATCAAATTTAAAGGCTTAAATAATGACTTCTGGTGAGTGTTGTTGAAAGAAATGGACAGATGTAAGGAGATATATATAAATATGACACAACCATCAACTTGAACATGTTTATTTCAATCATGAAGAAACCATACAATATATCAATTGTCACAGTATCCTTCATAAACATTTCATAACTATGACTATTACCATTAGGTGAAATGTGCTATGTAATATGCTCACACAAAAATCGCTGCAAAAGATGCTTTCCAACAGGTTTTATCGTAGTTTTTGTCCAAGTCAAGTCAATGGAGTTGAAAAGCATCTTTTGCAGCGATTTTTGTGTCAGCATATCAGTGAACACCCCAGACCACTCGGTGAGTTTAACGTCTTTGTAAACTAAAGTTTAATGCGTTTTAGGAAGGATTGTTCCAGTGCACCTATGCAACCATTGTGGAGGTGGGGGGGTGCAACCACAGAAACCGAAAATTCTCGGGACAGCAGCATGTGTCCAAATTGTAATCTTGTTCTATTTCATCAGAAATGATCTTGAAACGGGGCTTGTGTAAAATACCGAACTTATCCTTTAACTTTCTCACGACCTCTTCTGCAAGGAGTTTCACGATTTTAATTTTCACTGTTCTGACCCTGTTGCACTGGAGATCTTGGGGGGATGTCTGGAGATGTTGGGGGGTGTTTGAAGCTACATAGTGTTGTACTTCCTGTCGAATTTTGTCATTGGCTCTTTGATTGTTTTGATTAACTCTCCATTGTTTGCGTTTCTGTTAGAGATGCACCGATTGATCGGCTGGTGACTGGAATTGGCCGATTTTCGATTGGCCGATTTTCGATTGGCCATGATCGGCGATGACATTTTATGCCGGTCAAATACACTCGGGCGCCGCATGATTAATATCGAGCAACATTAGCATGACACGTGCACAAGGAACGCACATGTTGGAAACCTCGTGAATTACGGCCGTTTCACACCGCAAACGTTAGCAGCGCGTATTATTTCAAGCGTGCATGTTAACCAATGAGTGCATCCACACCGGGAGCAGGAGCCGCGCATGAGCAGCGGTGAAGCACGGGTTTCGGTGCAGAGTCTATTTTTGCTGCACTGCTCACGCTCAATTAAAGTGAAAGCACATTTTTGATGGACAAAATAAATATGATTTCACACAAAAGTGCCCAAAATGCACAGAATTTGCATGTCAGGTGTGTTTTAACAAGAACTGGAGTATTTGTCAGAAAAGAAAATGAATTTTCTTTTTGAAATTAACACTTTTTTTGTTGGATATTGGATGTGAAAAGAAGGAAATGGTTCTTCCATAACACTGCACTTTAGATGTGTGTGAATTTCCCACACCAGGAGTAATTTATATAGTCCTATTTTATAGTGATTACTGTTCAGAAATATTCTATGCAAAATGTAAAATGTTCTACTAAAGAAAAGAGAGAAAATAAATATTTGTGTGTGCTGTAAAGTGATTAGAAAAAATGAAATCGTAATCGGCTAAAAATTGGTATCGGCAGGTCAAACTCTGAAAAATCGGAATCGGCCTAGAAAATTGTAATCGGCCCATCTCTAGTTTCTGCCTTTGCTCCCGTTTTGAAAGTTGTGAGATTAGCTTTCCTGTGTCTTTTCTTCTTTTGTATCTTTCCTTTTCTCTGTCAATGTACTGCTGATATTTTACAGGATCTTCCTTCAATTTTTTTCTATAATCTCTAGACCTTTCAGTTGATTTCTTGGGAGCCATTCTGGTTAAAAATTAAGACAAAAAATAGTTTTAGGAAGTAAGGCATCTCACTTAAGTTTCATTGTAAAATCACACTATTATGCTTCTTTAACTTAATTTATAAACACATAATATGATATAGATAGTGACACAGAACATGTCATTACCACCATCACTTGTCATTACCATCACAACAAGTTGTGTGTTGGTAATGACGTGTTGCGGTAATGACATTTTTCATTTTTTTCAGGAAAAAAGATGCTAGGTCATGGTTTTGCTAAAATTACTCAACAGCTAGTACAAAAAGACCTTTAAATACACATAAATCATTGTGAATATATATATATATATTCATCAAAATATTGCTGCTACAGCATTTATGCTAATGACGCTGAATAAGTCTACTCCATGATCAGAAGGAATTCATGATTAAATTACTTACTTTTTCAGACATCAAATTTCACTGTTCTTTCATGGCTGACATGTGCTCCCCTGCTAGTCTTCATTTCCATGGTTATGGCATAAACAAGTCTTACCCTCAAAAATATCCTTGTTGTAATCATAGACTGTCGCGGTAATGACAGTATTGTTGTGGACAATACTAAATTGTTAAAAATATTCACAAATTCCACAGATATGAACCCAAATTATGCATCAAGTGCCTTTTTAAGTTACTGTTTAAACATATATTGTGATTTTTTAATTAACTGATAACATTTGATCACATTTTCAGAGCAGATAAGTTTTAAAGTCTGGGTTGGGGACAAGGCCTAAGTAGCCAAATATTAGTGATGAAAGCATTTTTAAAAATGGAAATCATACTGATTTTAGTGTATAACATTTTTTGGTGGTGCAATAAATATTATTTGAAATAACTAAACTATTTATTTTATAAAATAGTATTTTTAACATGAATGTATAACCTGGGGACATAAAAGTTCCCGTAATTGAAGAATCACCCATATATCGTTGCTTTCTACGTTATGGGAGCAGTCTATTTCCCTCCTAAATCATTCATTTGTACATGCACAGTGTAATTATTTATATTTTATGTTGGTTGGAGTTCTGAACGGACTGCAGACCTCTTTGCGTGATCACGAAGGTAGGCTAATGGCTGAATCGGAATTTATACGCAAGATCACGGAAATCAATAGCCTAATACAGCCCAGTTGTGCTAAAATAAATATCATGAGACGTCCATCATCAGATGAATGACATGGAAAAGTTAAGTTAGAGCCGCTAAAGCCAGTGCTACCCATGCGAACATGAACACTAGCGTTTCCCTCCAAAAATATAGCCTAAAACTTATCTAAGTTGTCACCCTGCCTCTCCAAATGCAAAACTGACATTAACAAAATGCAATAACAGCAGAAAAAGTACTTGGGTGTGTGTTTTATTTTATATTTACCGTTTAATAATGCAATCGCTGCTGTCTGTCCATAGAAGAACATGACAGCCCGCGTATGTTTTGGAACTATTGGGGCTTACATGAACCACGTGACAGCCGTCGCGGCGACATCAAAGCGTGTCGCAACTCTTTATCTCTATGGCTCTGCTGTTGATAATTCACAACCCACCAATAAGAATTAACTTCACTGAGCCTTTTCAACAGGGTGATTTGGCTGTGGTCTGAGAAAGGTTTTAAGGCTTTGACTGTGAATGCTCTCAAAGAGGAAAGGTCTAGATCTGTGATGGCATAATCTACTGTGCTGTTACCAAGAGCTGAGCTATAGGTGTATCGGCCGAGAGAGTCTCCTCGCAGTCTTCCGTTGACGATGTACAGAGCCAGGCCTCGGCAGAGCTGCAGGAGCTGCCGTCCGTGAGCGTTCACGGTTTGATCACAGTTTTGCCTGCTATAGGGTAAGGGTACAGGTCGTTATTGCCAGTGATGAATCTGGTACCGTGCGATTCAATGAAATCGAATTCTTCTCCTGTTCTAGCGTTTAAATCACCCATAAGCAGCACATTTCCCTGGGCCTGGAAATGGCTGATTTCTCTTTCTATATTTTGGAAAGTTTCCTCTTGGAAATACAGAAACTCGAGGGGAGGAATGTAAGTTGCACAAATGAAAACGGGCTTAGATGCTGATATCATTCCTTTTTGTATTTTTAGCTACAGGTGGTGCTGTTCTCTTTTTATTAATTCTATGGACAGGTCAGATTTGATCCATATGATCATCCCTCCCGAGTCTCTCCCTTGTGTGACTGATGTGAGTTTGACTGATGGTAATATTATTTCTCTGTATCCTGAGGGACAGCCAGTGAACGCATCTCCTCTACACCAGGTTTCCTGTAAGACGATGACTTCTAGGTCTTGGAGTTTTCATAAAATCAGAATTTCTACTTTTTAAGCCAAAGACTGAGGAGTTGTCTAGCTGTTGCTGTAATATCTCTCTCGTATGTCTAGCTGTTGCTGTAATATCTCTCTCGTATGTCTAGCTGTTGCTGTAATATCTCTCTCGTATGTCTAGCTGTTGCTATAATATCTCTCTCATATGTCTAGCTGTTGCTGTAATCTCTCTCTCTCTCTCTCTCTCTCTCTCTCTCTCTCTCTCTCTCTCTCTCTCTCTCTCTCTCTCTCTCTCTCTCTCTCTCTCTCTCGAAAAATTATAGGACATTTTTGATTTCGCTTTGAGTTTACCAGCACAAAGATAAAAGGCACTTTTTACTACTGCATTTACTCATCATATTTTGTGAGTCAGACCGGCCATTGTAGTTGAAACCCCTAACAACCTCAAAGAACGTTGGTGACTGCATAGGCATAAGAAGATCATATTAGATATTGTGATCCCTATCCACCGTATTCCTACGCCCCATGACGCTTTGCGCGAATTATGGGTGTAACTTCCGTTAAGCTGTAAACAATCAGTGAAAGGCTCGCTCTATGAACGCAATACGTTAAAAAAAAGTGTCACAATGAGCAGACATTAATCGACTCACCCTTCAACCATCGAACATTAAAATGAAATTTAAAAGTTTAAAAGAATCAACAAGGTACTTTCAACAGACCAAAAATAGCCCCAAAAGCACGAGTCTTTGGTTAAATATCACAGGCAAATATACTATCTGTATTGTAACAAGCCTTAATCAAAAATGTTCATTAACTTCAGTATTACGTGACACTAGGCTATATCAAAGTGATTTCCGTCATTTTGACAGATTATAAATTGCATTTACCTGTGAAAACAAACCTGGAAAGAGACGTGAGGATTTGAGGAGAATAACGAGAGATTCTTCGTGCATTCCAGTGAATTATTAATGGAATATCGTAAATTAAATTCGGGAGAACAGACCCCAAATGTGCCGTATGTTGTCCTTTTTCATACTTTTACAGCGGACTGCAAAGGAAAAAATAAAAATCATCATGAGGAAAATAAAGCAGCGACTGAAAAGAGCTCTTGCCATAGATATTCTTGTTATAACATGTCACATTAAAATACCAAGTATAACGTTATTCTCATGACGGATCAGCTTTATTTGTAGGGCTACCTTATGATTTGAAATGATTCGTTTCAGCCTTTTTGAATGGAAGTTCCCCAAACCGGAAGTGCCACCCATAATTCAAAACGCAGTGGTCGTCAGGAATAAGGTGGATATTTCCCATAGGTGGATATTTCCCAAGGCGGGCCGATATTTCCCGTCACTATTCTCTGGCCGGGCCCTTGATCTAGAGACGTGCACTCCCAATGCAAAAGAGTGCGGCGCGGGACTAGATTTGGTGGCTGAGTGCGAGCGGCAATGCACTCTCTGTGTGTGCGCGGGTTGCAGGGAGAATAAAATGATTCGCGGGACTCCCGCAAACTAGAAATATCTATGAATAAAACATATAAAAACTAATACATTTCTGCAGAAAAGCAACAAGAACTAAAACAAAATAGAAACGATTTACAGGCCAGAGTTTCCCTTTAAAACACGTTTGCAGCGTTGAGCGATGTAGCCAATCACAGACATACGTGTTGATTTCTTCAGCGCAAAGGCCAATCAGAAGCATTTACGATGGACTCCCCTCACCGCTCAAAACGGACTTTTTGTTCAGTGCTGAATTCTGTATGCTGGCAAATCCTCTAATTATAACAAACATAGTGTATATATTATGAAAGATTCATTGATAATAACAGATGTGTGAGATCGCGATGAACTGATGTCAGCTTTTTAGGAATTATTATGGGAGCGCACTTTGCGCGCAGTCATGCCAGACTATGCACGCAGTAGCCCGCTTGCTTTTATGTAATTACAGTGATCAGGAGCATGTATGCTGATGTGTATGGTGGCGACACGTAGGCTAACTTGAAAGTATTTGGAGTCACTCAGGGGCGTTGCTAGACCCATTTTACTGGGGCACGTGCCCCAGTATAAATCTGCTGTGCCCCAGTAAATCTGAAGTTTGAGTTTAACAATTTATTTTATTTGTCAGTGTATTTAATATAAATTATGTTATAGGCTTGTAAAAGCAACGCAGTTTAACCGAAACAGAAGCTGACCCACGCGACAGAAATCCGCGCGCGTCTGTGTTTCCTAGCAACAGCAGCGCGCACACATCGGAGCACACCGAAGTCCGCTGTTGGCACGCGAGGTAGGCTATGAAAACGTGACGAAACAAAAGTTTCTAAATAATACCAATAATCTTAAAAGTAAAATTGAGTCAGAGTCAAGTGATTGACCGTTTTGCCAAAATGAAGCATAGGCGGTAGCCTACAGTTTAATGCTCAACAAATAAATCAACTTAGTTTGGACTTGGCTGGGGAACTTTGTTTTCTTTTAGAATATACATGCTCTTTATTTTATATAGTATATATTAACTCTTTATTGATTTATTGAAATGATGTAATTGTAAATTCTTGAAAAATATAAAGGCAAATTATTCATTATTAACATTGTGTAATGTAGAAGAATGCAAAAGTGCAAGAAAGTTTTCTCTCCGTTTTCTATTTTCATGCCTTTTATGGCAAAAAAAAAAGAGAAATTCGTGTAACATGATTTTAAAGCTATTGTTATCCAATTTGTTGGCATTCAAACACCTTAAAATGCACATATGTAGGTCCGAGAAATCCAAATTTTCTCGGGGGAGCATGCCCCCGAACCCCCCTAAGTTACTCTACCCAGCATGGTGTTTTTGAAACAAACACATTTCATTTATCTATCGGTAAGCCCCGCCCTCCTTAGTTACGCTTGCTAAGAACGACAAACAATGGGGGGGCCTGTGCCCCAGTAGAGCTTAATGTCTAGCAACGCCCCTGAGTGGAGGTACAGGAAAGAAAGTCTTTTTTTGCGGGTGGGAGCGGGACAAAACATAAATGTTGCGGGCGGGAGAAAGTAATATAGAAAGTAGTTTAGAACGTCAGTTATAACGACCCACGTATAAAAAAATAGTCGGGTTTAAACCGGGCTCATAATTACAGTTAATGTGTCGGGCAGGGCCGACCGGGCGGATGCTACCGCGTTGGCTGTTGTCTACTGGTTATTTAAATCTAGCGGGTTTAGTGTCCAATGACGCTGGTAGTGACGATTCTGTCTGACCAATCAGTGATCTGCAGTGTTTTTACGTCACATTTTAGTACCGGTACGGTACGCTTGGAACCTCAACAGACCAGGTACCATTTAAAGCGAGCCGTACCGTACCGGACCATGCAGTGGAAAAGCACCACAAGTGAGCCGTACCGTACTATGCAGTGGAAAAGCGCCAATAGAGACGGGAGTGTGTGTGTGTGTGTGTGAGAGAGAGAGAGACTCAGCGAGCACAGCCTGGCCATAGAGACGGGAGTGTGTGTGTGTGTGAGAGAGAGAGACTCAGCGAGCACAGCCTGGCCATAGAGACGGGAGTGTGTGTGTGTGTGAGAGAGAGAGACTCAGCGAGCACAGCCTGGCCATAGAGACGGGAGTGTGTGTGTGTGTGTGTGTGTGTGAGAGAGAGAGAGAGACTCAGCGAGCACAGCCTGGCCATAGAGACGGGAGTGTGTGTGTGTGTGTGTGTGTGTGTGTGTGTGTGTGTGTGTGTGTGTGTGTGAGAGAGAGAGACTCAGCGAGCACAGCCTGGCCATAGAGACGGGAGTGTGTGTGTGTGTGTGTGTGTGTGTGAGAGAGAGAGAGACTCAGCGAGCACAGTCTGGCCATAGAGACGGGCCGGCGCAGACAGACCTGGCTCTCCCGTGAGGACAGACTCTGCCCGCACTGCACCCTGGGAGTGACGGAGACCGAGCTGCACTTCCTCACAGAATGCCCAAAATATAAACGCATCAGAGACCACTATGACTCCAAAATTAATAACATATTCCCCCAATTTAACACCTGTAATCCAACCCAAAAACTCTGTTTCATTCTTGGCGAAGAAGCCAAATGCTCAAATATAGCTGCAAAATTTGTAGCATCCTGCCATATCCTGAGGGACGACCGACCAGCAAACATCCAATAAACACACACTCACTCACAGCCTAAGACCTACACACACACACACACACACACACACACACACACACACACACACACACACACACACACACACTCACTCACAGCCTAAGACCTACACACACACTCACTCACTCACGGCCTAAGACCTACACACACACACACACACACACTCACTCACAGCCTAAGACCTACACACACACACACACACACACACACACACACACACTCTCACAGCCTAAGACCTACACACACACACACACACACACACACACACACACTCACTCACAGCCTAAGACCTACACACACACACACACACACACACACACTCACTCACAGCCTAAGACCTACACACACACACACACACACACACTCACTCACAGCCTAAGACCTACACACATGAATATAATGTTCAGGTTTTTTTTTATATATATATAAATGATTTCTAAATCCTTTTTTATTTTATTTATTAATCTTTGTTTATTTTATTATTATTGTTTTATGATATCAGTATTATTATTTTTGTCTATACTAAATGTTATAAATCATTTTCTATGTTGTTTTGATGCTTTGGCAATACAAAATGTATTTTTTTTGTCATGCCAATAAAGCTTTCTGAATTGAATTGAATTGAGAGAGAGACAGATATGCAATGTGAGATCGAGCAAGATACATTTTTCAATGGTTTCAGGCTTTTCTGAGCAGAATCCACAGAAATCTACACTAAAACGCTAGGAATGGATAAATACAGCAAAAGAAAAACATTAAACTTTCTTTTATTGTCTAGTTTGATAGTCTGCCACAACTGAAAAATAACATAAATCTAGGAATGAATAACAATTCATTTTCCCCCCACGATTGTTAAAATGATCGAGTCAAAAGAGACCTGAGACACAGCTTTGGAGCAACTTAGTTGATTCATCACAACACGGTTCTCACTGTCTGAATGAGTGTGGGAGATTGGGGGTGTGGAGGCGGGGTTACTGCCGCGATCATGATTAGAACGCTGCACATCTCTTCTGGCCACAACATCAAATAGCTACTCAAGTTGAACAAACTCCAGGCGTACATTTATCATGCAGAACTCCTCAACAAGTGAGTTATTTCATATAGCCATTTCAACTTGTATAAAAATGGTAATTTGTAAATTAAGAAGTTTAAAGTAAGCTGCTTTTCGGTGCTAAATATAGGCTTATTTTGATAATTGTTAATATTATAACTGTAAAACATGAACTGTTAAACAACCCTATTTTTTACTTTATTTAAAACAGCACTAACAACGAGTGTGTTGTGTGTAGATTTGTTGTTTAAAAATAATCAATGCTGGGGGTGACAGATTATTAGAGTTTTTGGCAACACTTTACAATAAGCTTAGGCTATTTAACAAACATTTGACTATTTAACGATGATGACTTCTACATGCATTTATTCATCTTAGTGCATGTTAATTTCAACATCTAGTCTACTAATTCAAAAAGTAGCCTACATTTGTATTTTATTAAGTAGCCTAACAAGGATTAATAAAAGCTGTATTGCTCATTGTTACATGTTATGTACATTTAATAATGTAACTAAGTTGCAGTGTCGGAAGCAGATAGTTGCTTTCCAACCATTCGTCACACACTCTCATTACTGACATCAAGACATGCTGTGAAAAAGGGATTTATTCTATATGCACTAGTTCAGGTGGGTGCGTGTTCGCACTGGTGTGTCGGCAGGGGCGTAGGAGCCATTATACGTGGGGGGGACATGTCCCCCCCACATTTCAAAATCGAAGTTTTGTCCCCCCCACTATTTCCCAATGTAAGATTTTGTTTTGCATTGCCTGCCTATCTCTGCCGATTTCGGAGTCTCCAAATGAATCCATTCGGCAACTTTTAAATACATAATTCAATTTTAAAAAACGGCCGAATTCTTCAGCTGCTAATCTCGTTGTCAGTCAATCATGATCGCGCACCGCTCGCGCATGCGCATCTAGGTGACACGGATAAATGTACGCAGCGATATATAATGAGTGTTCCTGGGAGATCCTAGTTGCGCCGGATGTGGAAGCGTGCAAAAGTTCCAGAAATGTACATAAAGTGCCCTGGCCTTGAATGACAAGGTAAGGAAAATAAGACTAAATCTAAATTAAATAACCAAGACTAGGTTGGCCATGTGATTTTTCTCAGGAGATGTTTTGAGCATTTTACTTCAGACACCGGATTATCAGCAAACTGCCAAGAGAACTGCTGGCTACTCAAAATAAACTAGCAATCTATTCAGGCAGCATATTTGTGTTTGATCTGTGTGAATTACAGAAATATAAGACTTGCTAGACCTACTTTTAGCTACCAAGGAACCTTTCCACAAGGATAGATTAATGGAAATTAAATCAACCATTTATTTGAGTTTTTAATTTTTATTACATGACTGATTAACAGTAATGTAAATGCTAAATGTCCTAATACCTGTTGATACTTCAACAATGCAAAGTATGCTCTTAACCTTGCAGTTTTTCACATATCATGTAAGACTCATTTTCTCAATTTCTTTGCACAAATCTCTCCAGAAAGTGCCATTTAACGGTTTATTTTTCAAAAAAAATTCCCGGGGGAGCATACCCCCGGCCCCCCCTAGGGAGAGCCCACATAATAAATACCAATTTAATCACTGCTTAGAAACAAACTAAGTAATACAGTCTGTTCCCATAAGTCTTTAGAAATTAGCATTTAAGTGCCTTATATATAAAAAAAAAAAAAATAAAAAATTCGGGACATCCCCCCCCCTCCCCCCCCCTAGCATTTACTGTCCCCCCCAGGTTCAAAATTGCTCCTACGCCCCTGTGTGTCGGTCAGGACATCTGAGTCAGGATTCAGTTTCCAGAATTGAATGAAATTATTCAGACATGACAGCACAGTCAGACCACGGGCATTTATTGTTCAAAAGTCTCATATAGTGGACATTTATAGATGTGTGGTCTGTAAATAACAAAGATAACAATGAGTAAACAATAATCACAATAACTTATTACCATTGGCTAGAAACAATCATATCTTTAGTATATAACATGTACTGAAATAAACATTATTGCAATACTATGTAGTGCCACTAGGTGGCGCATGAAGCGCGCGGAATAAAGTAGGTAAAAGGTCATTTTGCTACATTATTAAATGGCACGGTAAATGTGATGAACGACATGAAATCAATAATCCACACATGTAACATACTAAATAGTGTAAATGTATTACCTAAAAACATCCATTAAACTACTGAATGAAGAATTAAACTTATTAGGCAGCAATACAGAAGATGAACTTGTACACACGAATCACTGTACTGCTCGTGCGAGTGAACAAGCTGATGATAATAAACCAATAAGTCATACAATCACTTGACTAACAAATAAAGTCACCTAATAAAGTACAGAAAATCGCACTTACGTATTGCAATAATGTTTATTTCAGTGCATGTTATATACTAAAGATATGATTGTTTCTAGCCAATGGTAATAAGTTATTGTGATTATTGTTTACTCATTGTTATCTTTGTTATTTACAGACCACACATCTATAAATGTCCACTATATGAGACTTTTGAACAATAAATGCCCGTGGTCTGACTGTGCTGTCATGTCTGAATAATTTCATTCAATTCTGGAAACTGAATCCTGACTCAGATGTCCTGACCGACACACCAGTGCGAACACGCACCCACCTGAACTAGTGCATATAGAATACCGTTTCTTCTCTGGGGACTTTTCCGGTCTCCCTGACAATTTGTGCCGACATTTACAGGATCATTTAAAGAGACTGTCACCGTGAATCTGTTCCTGTATCTGTTCTTCAGGCTCGAGTGTGTGTCCATCAGAGTCCTGCTGTCTGTCTGCTCTCTGGAAGATGATGAGGACTTCTGTTTGTTCCTCTGAGGGTATGATTATTCTTTACACAACATATTATTCATTTATTAACACACTCGCGGTCAAAACATGAGTTTAGTGTCATTTGTTTCTGAATGAAGATCTGCACTGAAATAATAGAGTGTGTTTAAGTTGATGTTCATCTTTTGTAGAAATGGATAATGTTACTCTCTCTGTAGAGGAGACCCGAGCAGAACCGGCCCAGAGTTCAGTGCGGCCATGTTCACTCACACACGAGGAAGAGTGTGTGTGAGCGATGATGATGATGATGATGATGATGACGAAGAGCAGCAGGACAATCAACTACAAATTCACATTTTTCTTGATGATGGTTTCTGTGATCACTTATTAAAAGGATGATTATAAAAAGAAGATTTCATTCATTTTTTATATTTCCACGCCTGTTTCACTGTTCAGATCTGGGTTTCCCAATCTATAAACATTAGATTTCATTTATTAAATTATTAATTAAAATGTAAAATTAAAATAAATAATTTTGTATTATAACCATAAGTAAAAATAAATAAAGCACTTACTTAAAAAGATGGAATATTATATTTGTTTACCTCCATTTTATGTGACCAGAACCGCGAACGTGCAAATGTTGTTAAATTATTAAAATAGCATATATGACCTTAAAATCTCAGGGAGACAAAGTAAGTATTTTCATTCATATTTTCAAATAGAATATCTAGCTATTTATTCTCTTCTTTGATACAGTGTGCAACGGGGTTAGAATTGTTGAATAATTCCAAATAAATAGATTGAGATTCACAAATAAATGTAAAGAATCGTAATACAGAGCGTGCTGTGATTGGTCAGCGCAGATGGCTGTTATCTGATTGGCTTAATTTGACAGTGGGTGGAGTCCACTTACTGTATTTGTGGATGTGTCTGCACGTCTTGACGCTAGAAATGTTTCAAAATCCACAAATGCAAAATTAGCGATTCACAAATGAATGCCAGGCAGAATTGTGTTTGTGACATAAAATATTTGTACACTTTATTTTATTTTATTTGCAAATCTAATTTTATCATTTTTTTTTTTAAACTCTTTGCATTTATTTGTGGATCTTAATTATTTATTTGTGAATAATTCATAATTCAATAAAACATCACAACTGGAGTAGTGATCTATGTCATTTTATTTCATATATACATATAAATATTTGTTAACAAGGGATTTGTGCATGCATGGGATATTTTTGCTGAGATATTCCTTTTCAAACCCTTCCAAAAGGAGTAATAAAGGGAAGTAGGGAAGGGAAAACATTTGTACATAAAACATTTGTAAATTTTTTGTATTTATTTGCAAATCTAATTTTATTCATTTTTTGTGAAACTCTTTGCATTTATTTGTGGATCTTAATTATTTATTTGTGAATTCAATTATTTATGTGAATCTCTATTTATTTATTTAGAATAATGCAAGATTTCTAACCCATAATGTGCGCTCTGACACGAGTCATTACGGTATTCTAGAGCTAGACAGGAATATTGTGACGTTTCTAAACGTACTTGATTGGTTAAACACGCATCAGTAATGAATATTCATGAGCGTAGGGCTGACTCTGCTGTTAGCAGCTTCCAAGAACCAATCCTGGCGCAGGGGGCGGGGCCAAAACAACCCGTCACTGAATATTATTAATATTCTTCAAGCTCACCAGCTTCTTTTTAAGACTATTTTTCTTTGGTGTTTAAGGATGTCTTATTTGGATTTTATAACCCTGACAAGAATCTAAAAGACAAGCATCGTCTTATAAATCTACTAGTCAAGTTTTTTTTTTTTGTATAAAAGTGTAGGCCTACATTTTCATCTGTTAAACCTCTTTTTGTTCTTTTTCGTAATGACCTGCAATGTTATTTGGGTAGCCTACTATCTCTTCTTCCAGCAATGTCAAAGCTTTAAAGTCCTTTACGTTGTGCACAAAATATAATATGTATGCTTGTTTATACTGAAAAAAGCGCGTCTCTCTCTCTCTCTCTCTCTCTCTCTCTCTCTCTCTCTCTCTCTCTCTCTCTCTCTCTCTCTCTCTCTCTCTCTCTCTCTCTCGATATTCAGAAACCATGTTTCCCCCCCCCCCCCCCTTTTTTCCTATTCACTTTAGTGGCTTTTTGTCTACTGTGTATAATTATATTATTGTTATTTAATTCAGTTTTGAGTATTGAGAATTTGCTGTTACATTATGTTCAATGATACAAAATAAAATAATAAAAAGCTCACCGTAGTAGGAGCATTGTCAAAGCGATTGCGCGCAGACACCAGTCGTTACGGTAACGCATATGTGTCCGGAAGAGCGACTCGACGCACGGACACTGAGCTCGGCGGGTTTAGACGCGCGTCGGTTTGATGGGCGATGGGTCTGATCGCTCGCGTGCGGAAAGAATGGTTTATCATCGGTATAGTGTTGGTCATCACGTGCGCCAAGCTCGCGCCGTCCGTGGGAGTGAAAGGAGGTGAGAAACATCATCAAACACACACCTGGACACATTTCTATCCATACCAACTTTAAAATCAGTTAATGCACATTAATACTAATTATACAATGATCGCTATTAGGAAATGACTCGTATGCATGAATATCACACAAATAGATGGTTGATTATTTGTGGATTGTGGTAAAATGGGAGTAATTATGATGAGGGATGTCACATGTATTGCATGTAAAGTTTTCAGCGTATAGATGGAGACTTCATGATAAATCTGATCTGAATATGATCATGCGGTGGGCTAATCGATCGGTTTGATGGTTGTTTTAACTCTAGCTGTCACTGTGACACGTTGACTTGCAACACCCGGATCTGAATAATCCTGTCCGGGTGGAGGACAGTTACTACTGTTCCTGTTTACACATGCGATGCGTGAGAACAATTTTGCATGTACAAAGACTTGTTTAAAGTTTAAAACCCCATTGAAGTTTGAGGATAGATAGACAGATGGATGGATAGATAGATAGACAGATGGATGGATAGATAGATAGACAGACAGACAGATGGATGGATGGATAGACAGATAGACAGACGGATGGATGGATGGATAGATAGATAGACAGACAGATGGATGGATGGATAGATAGATAGACAGACAGATGGATGGATGGATAGATAGATAGACAGACAGATGGATGGATGGATAGATAGATAGACAGATGGATGGATGGATAGACAGATAGACAGACGGATGGATGGATGGATAGATAGACAGACGGATGGATGGATGGATAGATAGATAGACAGACAGATGGATGGATGGATAGATAGATAGACAGACAGACGGATGGATGGATAGATAGATAGACAGACGGATGGATGGATGGATAGATAGACAGACGGATGGATGGATGGATAGATAGATAGACAGACAGATGGATGGATGGATAGATAGATAGACAGACAGACGGATGGATGGATAGATAGATAGACAGACGGATGGATGGATGGATAGACAGACGGATGGATGGATGGATAGACAGACAGATGGATGGATAGATAAGACTCGTAATAGCAACATTAGTCAGAACAGGCTTTACATATGTGTTTGATTTTAGTGGATAAAGTTTGAAAACACCACCGAATTATATCTAAAAATCATCAGTATGTCTGTTTTCAACTAACATGAATATCTGACATAGAAAAAAAAAATCACAAAACATCCATCAATTTTGACTTAGAAGTTCACTGGACACAAATATTGTTGATATTGAAAACTGTTGATGCATTTTAACTATAACTGCCCTTATAAAACAGTACAGGAACTGCACCATGATGCATATAGTGATATTATTATACTAAATGAATACCATGGTTATATTTATATGGTGCTGGAAGAAAACATAAATAATTCAATATTATAAAACCTGTCCAAATTACCATATTATAACCCTAGTGCCATTATCCTAGTGTCCCAAAACATGGTAATCTAATTTAACCATTATATATGATCATAAATCCTTATGCTGCTATTATTTCATTGAGTCTGTTCTCTTTCAGGTCCTCTTCGGCCAGAGATCACCATCACCTACGTTGCAGTATCTGTCATCTTCTTCAACAGTGGCTTGTCTTTGAAAACAGAGGTATGACCGGTACATGTTTTTGTTATGATTTTATATATTTTTTTAAACTAATTTCTATCTTGCTGTGTTTTTCAGGAGCTGGCGAGTGCGTTAATGCACGTAAAGTTGCATTTCTTCGTCCAGACTTTTACGCTAGTGTTTTTCCCCATCGCCGTCTGGCTGCTTCTGAAAGTGCTGGCCCTGACGGCGATCAACGAGTGGCTTCTCAGAGGGTGAGTGTGTGTGTGTTTGCAGATTTCTCCGTCTCGTACACACTCTACCTGTTCACTGCTGCACTGAATGAAGTCTCTGTGAGTTTGAGCCGAGGGAAACTGGATCTCAGAGGGCGTCTGTGTTAGTGCTTTAGCTTATTTTCCTGTAAGAGAGTCACTGTGTTTCCCTGCAACCTCCACACGTCCTTTAGCAGACAGAAAAGACATTCATGTTTTTATTATGTTGAAGATTATGAGTTATTATTGTAGTACCATTAGCTGAAATGTCCTGAAGTGACGCAGGATAGAGACAGTATGTGGAGGAGAGCGTTGCTCATTCAAAAACAGGGGAATAAATGTGATTTAAATTGTGTATTATTGTTTATTAACTCTCTCTAAATGCATTTGTTAGCATTATTAATTTAGCAACTGATAGCAAATATCCTTTTTGTGATAAGAGGGAAATTATTTTTCACTGTTTTGTCCATTGTGACAGACTTAAAAGCTTTTTTTTATGCTTAATTTCATGTATGTGGATTTTAAAGTAATATTTTCAGAGGTTGTTTTCATTTTTGGTTTTCATTTTTGGAAAAAAAAGAGAAAAAAAGGGCAACTTGTTAACTTTGTTATTGGAAAAGCGAAAATGGCTGTTTGTCTGACTATAAAGGAAAAAACAGAAGGTGAAGTTGGCCGGGATGTAGTACAAGTTTTTAAGAGTTAAATAAAAGTAAGAATTACATTTAAAAAAATTTTTTTTTTATAAAACTGAAGAATAAAGAGGAATTTGAAAATGTATGGAATTATAAAGAAATGTTGTGTTTTAAGGATGGTGAATTAATTGTTTCTAAATATCTTGAGTAAAGTGTGTTTATTATTTAAATTTTTTTTTTTTTAAATCTCTCTCCCTCTCTCTCTCCCTCTCCCTCTCCCTCCCTCTCTCTCTCTCTCTCTCTCTCTCTCTCTCTCTCTCTCTCTCTCTCTCTCTCTCTCTCTCCCTCTCTCCCTCTCCCTCTCCCTCTCCCTCTCCCTCTCTCTCTCTCTCTCTCTCTCTCTCTCTCTCTCTCTCTCTCTCCCTCTCCCTCTCCCTCTCTCTCTCTCAGGTTGCAGACGGTTGCATGTATGCCTCCTCCTGTTTCCTCTGCTGTCATCCTCACTAAAACTGTAGGAGGAAATGAGGTAAAAATTAAAACAGTAAAAAAAAAAACATATACTTCATTTTAAAATCCCAAATTCCCATCACAACTTTAAAAACGCTTTCCATCACAACAATCACAACCTTACATATGTACATTATCAAAATACAATAATATCAATATTTTTTAAATAAAAAAATAACTATGACTTATACAGATAACGAAATTTGGTGTGCTAAATAATAAACAAAAATCCCATTTTTCCCAACATTTCATCACAATGATCATATTCCTTTACAGCAGTCACATCTTTACAAACACACTAATTTTACAAATGCATTCCATCAAAATCACAACTTTACAAACACTCGTTTTTTTACTCACAACTTTACAAACACACTAATTTTACAAACACATTCTATCAAAGCAATCACAACTTTACAAACACACTCTATTAAAATCACAACTTTACAAACACACTCCATCAAAATCACAAATTACAAACACACTAATTTTACAAACACATTCTATCAAATCAATCACAACTTTACAAACACACTCTATTAAAATCACAACTTTACAAACACTCCATCAATGCAATCACAACTTTACAAACACACTCCGTCAATGCAATTACAACTTTACAAACACACTCCATCAATGCAATTACAACTTTACAAACACACTCCATCAATGCAATTACAACTTTACAAACACACTCCGTCAATGCAATTACAACTTTACAAACACACTCCATCAATGCAATAACAACTTTACAAACACACTCCATCAGTGCAATAGCAACTTTACAAACACACTCCGTCAATGCAATTACAACTTTACAAACACACTCCATCAGTGCAATAGCAACTTTACAAACACACTCCATCAATGCAATTACAACTTTACAAACACACTCCGTCAATGCAATTACAACTTTACAAACACACTCCATCAATGCAATAACAACTTTACAAACACACTCCATCAGTGCAATAGCAACTTTACAAACACACTTCGTCAATGCAATAACAACTTTACAAACACACTCCGTCAATGCAATTACAACTTTACAAACACACTCCACCAGTGCAATAACAACTTTACAAACACACTCCATCAGTGCAATAACAACTTTACAAACACACTCCGTCAATGCAATTACAACTTTACAAACACACTCATTTTATAAACACATTACATCAAAATCACAACTTTACAAACACTTATTTTACAAACACATTCACAATCACAAATTTACAAATACATTCCACCATAACGATAACTATATTACAAAAACACTTAATCGCAACTATCACAACTTTACAAACACACTCCAGCAGTGCAATTACAACTTTACAAACACACTCCATCAATGCAATTACAACTTTACAAACACACTCCATCAATGCAATTACAACTTTACAAACACACTCCGTCAATGCAATTACAACTTTACAAACACACTCCATCAATGCAATAACAACTTTACAAACACACTCCATCAGTGCAATAGCAACTTTACAAACACACTCCGTCAATGCAATTACAACTTTACAAACACACTCCATCAGTGCAATAGCAACTTTACAAACACACTCCATCAATGCAATTACAACTTTACAAACACACTCCGTCAATGCAATTACAACTTTACAAACACACTCCATCAATGCAATAACAACTTTACAAACACACTTCGTCAATGCAATAACAACTTTACAAACACACTCCGTCAATGCAATTACAACTTTACAAACACACTCCACCAGTGCAATAACAACTTTACAAACACACTCCATCAGTGCAATAACAACTTTACAAACACACTCCGTCAATGCAATTACAACTTTACAAACACACTCATTTTATAAACACATTACATCAAAATCACAACTTTACAAACACTTATTTTACAAACACATTCACAATCACAAATTTACAAATACATTCCACCATAACGATAACTATATTACAAAAACACTTAATCGCAACTATCACAACTTTACAAACACACTCCAGCAGTGCAATAACAACTTTACAAACACACTCCATCAGTGCAATAACAACTTTACAAACACACTCCATCAGTGCAATAACAACTTTACAAACACACTCCACCAGTGCAATAACAACTTTACAAACACACTCCATCAGTGCAATAACAACTTTACAAACACACTCCACCAGTGCAATAACAACTTTACAAACACACTCCATCAATTCAATTACAACTTTACAAACACACTCCACCAGTGCAATAACAACTTTACAAACACACTCCATCAGTGCAATAACAACTTTACAAACACACTCCATCAGTGCAATAACAACTTTACAAACACACTCCATCAATTCAATTACAACTTTACAAACACACTCCATCAGTGCAATTACAACTTTACAAATACACTCATTTTACAAACGCATACATTCACAACAATCATAATTTTACAAAGACATTACATCAAAGCAATCACAACTTTAAACTCATTTTATAAACGCATTACATCAAAATCATAACTTTACACTCATTTTTTTACAGACACAAACCTGTCACAACTTTACAAACACATTAATTTAAAAACACATTTCATCAAAGCAATCACCACTTTACAAACACTCATTTTACACACACATTCGCAATCCCTACTTTACAAAATACATTCCACCATAACGATAACTATATTACAAAAACAATCAATCGCAACTATCACAACTTTACATATGTATTTCATTCAAACTTTACAAGCAAGCACACCTTTTTTATCATGATGACTGTAATAATCACATTTATGTTATACAAATCATAACTTTTTACAACTGAATGATCACAACATTAGCTGTACATCGAAGTTAAACATCAAAATTAACATTCATTTATGTCTAATCATTAATACTGGTGAGTGTGATAATGTAAAAGTGCATATATTTGTTTTCTTTACAGGCTGCAGCCATTTTCAATTCTGCATTTGGGAGCTTTCTGGTAAGTGTGATAATGCAGAGAGAGAGAGAGAGAGGAGAAAAATAGACAAACAAAAGAACGAAGGAATAAAAGCAGAATGTGAAAGTGTGTGTTTTGTCTGCAGGGGATTGTGGTCACTCCTCTTCTGCTGCTGGTGTTTGTGAGTAAATCTCCTCTTTAATGTGTGTTGTGTTCAGTGTGGATGTGCTGAACGATGAGCATGTTGTACTGGTGTAATATATACTGTAAATATACATATACTGTATACTCTTGTTTGCCCAGTGTTTACAGGAGTTGTTTCTTATATATTGTGTGTATAATGTTTTTCACTGTGTGTGTGTGTGTGTGTGTGTGTAGCTGGGCTCCTCGTCTTCTGTCCCGTTCACCTCCATCTTCTCGCAGCTCTTCATGACGGTGGTCGTCCCGCTCATAGTTGGACAGGTGTGTGTGTGTGTGTGTGTGTGTGTGTGCTTTAGTTTAATTTCACATGTGAAAAGGCAAATAGCATCTGTAAGGGAAATGATTAGAAACGTTAATCTGAGTTTCTGTCTTAAATAATTAAACATCAGCAGTTATTAATAGGAAGCCGCCACTGTGATACCGAACATGTTTTGTGCATTTACAGTCAAACCAAAATGTATTCAGATTCCTTCAACATTTCTCACATTATCACAGTTTATTCACTGTAGTTTAGAAGATGTTAATAAGATGAGTTCTCAGATCAGTGGATATTTGACTGGTATTGTCCGTCCTTCGGTTAGACTCTCACACATGAATTATGTTGAATATCTGTCAGCTGTTAAATTTAACTACACAATTAGATAATACCAGTTTAGCTCAACCAGTGACCAAGCAATGCTTCATGTTGTTCAGTGTGTGTGTAAAAAGAGCATTAGCAATTACAGAAAAAACACTTCAGCAAAACATGATCAGGTCAAAGTGACGGAATAATTATTGGTCCCAAATTTGTATAAATGTTACTGGTAGTCACTGTATGAAGAAGTTTTGGGTATAATATGTCACAGTTTACTTTATTTGCTCTCCTCACTTACATCAATGGACTATAGTGTCCTGCATTAGCTAGTAAGATGATATCTGGTAGGGCTGGGTTTCGATTCAGATGTTCCAATTCGATTTCGATTCAATGAATAATATTTAATACAAATCCTATATTTATAAAAAAGAACAGTGAACATAAGTTTACAAGTGGTTATTTAATAAAAAGAAATGAAGAGCCACAAACCTGTATATTAAACTCTTTTTATTTTAGGTATTAAAACAGAACCCAACTCTATATTTAAAATGCATGCGATGAATAGACAGGATTTTGATGCGAGATGAAAAATTGGACGAGTCAGAAGAGTCGCACGCCTTGATCACACAGGATCAGGTTATTTTATGTTTAATATTAAAACACACATAAAATCTCACAGCATTCGCTGTAACATGCAAGCCTATGAACAGTGGAGGAAAACTAATACTGGCTTTTGAGTGATAGATAAAAAATAAATATGGAAAAAAAAATCGATTAATGGCCTTTGAGAATCGACCACATTTAAAAAAAAAAACGATTAATCGAAAATAAAAAGTGCCCAGCCCTAATATCTGGAATATTTGAATATACCCAAATATTCTTCATACAGTGACTACCAGTAACATTTATACAAATTTAGGACCAGTAATTACTCCGACACTTTGACCTGATCATGTTTTGCTTCAGTGTTTTTTCTTTAATTGCTAATGCTCTTTTTACACACAGACTGAACAACATGAAGCATTGCTTTTAAAAGTAATAGTTTGAGCTAAACTGGTATAATGTAATTGTGTAGTTAAATGTAACTGTTGTGTGACTGCAGGTGTGCAGGAGGTTCCTGAGAGAGTGCCTGGACCGCCGGAAGCCTCCGTTCGGGACGGTGAGCAGTGTCGTCCTCCTCATGATCATCTACACCACCTTCTGCGACACCTTCTCCAACCCCAACATCGAGCTGGACCACCTGAGCCTGCTGCTCGTCGTCTTCATCAGTGAGTGCATGGGCGTCCGAACCAGTGTATACTTTTTAAAGGGGTGGTTGATTATGATTTCACTTTTCTAGCTTTAGTTAGTGTGTAATGTTGCTGTTTGAGCATAAACAACATCTGCCAAGTTACAACGCTCAAAGTTCAAAGCAAAGGGAGATATTTGCTTTTAAAGAAATTGTTTTTTAAGGACTACAACAAACGGCTGGTAGAACTACACGAGCTTCCTCCCGGGTTAGTGACATCACTAACCATAATTAACATAAACCCCGCCTCCGGGAACACACAGTCCATGTTGAGAAGAGGAAGAGCTGTTGTTGTCACTCTGTGTGCATCTCACAACAGTTCCTATACAAGCGATTTATAGATTATCCTGACAGAATATGCTAATTGAAGATAGTTCTCCACATCAGCAACATAAATTCATCAACTAACCATTCAGGGGGTGGGGGCATCGAAAATACATTTTGGTCCAAAAATAACAAAAACTAGGACTTTATTCAGCATTGTATTGTCTTCCGGTTCTGTTGTGGATCCGCGTTCAGTGCCGCCGCTGACGTAAGACGCTGCTGACGTGTGTCTGGTGTGTGTGTGTGTGTGTGTATTATGGTTCTGTTGTGGATCCGCGTTCAGTGCCGCTGCTGACGTAAGACGCTGCTGACGTGTGTGTGTGTGTGTGTGTGTGTGTGTGTGTATTCTGGTTCTGTTGTGGATCCGCGTTCAGTGCCGCCGCTGACGTAAGACGCTGCTGACGTGTGTCTGGTGTGTGTGTGTGTGTGTGTGTGTGTGTGTGTGTGTGTGTATTCTGGTTCTGTTGTGGTTCCGCGTTCAGTGCCGCCGCTGACGTAAGACGCTGCTGACGTGTGTCTGGTGTGTGTGTGTGTGTGTGTGTGTGTGTATTCTGGTTCTGTTGTGGATCCGCGTTCAGTGCCGCCGCTGACGTAAGACGCTGCTGACGTGTGTCTGGTGTGTGTGTGTGTGTGTGTGTGTGTGTGTGTGTATTCTGGTTCTGTTGTGGATCCGCGTTCAGTGCCGCTGCTGACGTGTGTCTGGTGTGTGTGTGTGTGTGTGTGTGTGTATTCTGGTTCTGTTGTGGATCCGCGTTCAGTACCGCTGCTGACGTAAGACGCTGCTGACGTGTGTCTGGTGTGTGTGTGTGTGTGTATTCTGGTTCTGTTGTGGATCCGCGTTCAGTGCCGCCGCTGACGTAAGACGCTGCTGACGTAAGACGCTGCTGACGTAAGACGCTGCGGCACTGAACGCGGATCCACAACAGAACCGGAAGACAATACAATGCTGAATAAAGTCCTAGTTTTTGTTATTTTTGGACCAAAATGTATTTTCGATGCTTCAACACATTCTAACTAACCCACTGATGTCACATGGACTACTTTGATGATGTCTTTATTTCCTTTCTGGACAAGGACAGTATACCGGACATACATTTACAATCTCTCGGACTAAATCTAAAATATCTTAAACTGTGTTCAGAAGATGGTCTTCTGGTCTAACGGGCTTGGAACGACATGAGGAAGAGTCATTAATGACATAATTTTCATTTTTGGGTGAACTAACCCTTTAACGTATGGGCAAAATTGGGAATATTGCACAAAAACTTGTTTTTCCATCCCATGTGTTCAAGAGAACAAAATCATCATTGTTCTTTTTTTCCCCCTGTTTTTCAGTATTTTCCATTCAGTTGAGCTTCATGGCCCTGATATTTTTCCTGTCTACAAGGTAAGAAACACTCAGTTTTCTGTCATGGTGCTGTTGGTTAAATATTGAGCCAAACAATTCTGCATTTTTAGATTAAGACATAATCCTGATCCACTTACTATTGGATCTGTGACGGATATCATAGTGTTTATATGCATCTTATTTTGTGACGTTTGTAGGAAATCCTCAGGATTCACTGCAGCGGATTCAGTCGCCATCATGTTTTGCGCGACTCATAAATCCCTCACTTTAGGTAAAACACAAGCTTGTGTCTGGACAAGGCAAATATGAATCATCATTACTTACCTTCTGTAATTGAAAACACTGGTTTAATGTGTGTGTGTAGGTATCCCCATGCTGAAGATCGTGTTTGAGGGTTATGAGCATCTGTCTCTGATATCAGTGCCTCTGTTGATCTATCATCCGGCTCAGATCCTGCTGGGCAGCATCCTTCTACCCTCCATTAAAACATGGATGAGCGGGAGACAGAAGGTAACACACACACACACACACACACAGACACACTAGAGGTCTGCTACCCGACCCCTCACGGGTTTCGGGTCGGGTTCGGGTTAAAGGTGCATTGCGCAAGTCTCTGAGTTTTTGTAGAACTATGCCCCCTCTGGCGACAAGCGAAACTGCAACCAGAGGTGTGCACGCTCATGGACCACACGCACGTATCAGACATTATAGGCCATGAGACGGGACCCCAAATTTGGGCTACCGGTACCATTTTGAGGGATTAAATTTATTTTTGATTTTCATGAAGGTACACATCTCTAGTGTTGGAAAATGTGTGATAGCATCCGATCCATGGTAGCTTTCATTAGAAATCAACACTTATATCATCCTACCTCAAGGTAAGGTGTTCAGAGACTACAAGAGAGAAAAATGTATCCTTTTATAATTGAAAATAATTATTTAATTTAAAAAAAAAATTATTATAAATTTTTTTTATTTTTTTTATAACATTTTATAAACATTTTATAAAATTTTAAAATTTATTTAAAGATAAATTCATTTATCTTTTTTCTTGACATATGTTTGAAAATCGTCCTCCGTAACCAAAAACTACCTTGAATCTAATGCTATCACACATTTTTCAAATACCTACACAAAAATCACCATGCGGTTTAATCCCTCAAAATGGTACCAATCAACCCTCTGTCTCACGGCCTATTAGAGACTGGGCTATATCTTACCGTTTTATCAAGAAAAAAGCCAACTGAGGATCCCGTTTGAGCCCAAGAGCAGACCGGAGATCTCTCCATTTGTTGAATGCCTTCCCGATGTTGACTCTCGTCTTATTCCGACGCCTGTCTGACTCCAATTTGGCCCTTTTGGTGGCACTAGACAAACGTTTTGTTTTCTTTGTCTTACGTGGAATTTGCGTTGGGGTTTGGAATGAACTCTTAAAAATCCATCTTCTACTTTTGTCGAAAGTTGACTAAAGTTTTGTCGCTCGAGTTGTCTTCGCTGATACGGAGAATGGCGGCGAATACACAAACCTGCCAGACATAGCCAGGTGAGCGTGAACGCGCATGACGTCACGCCCAGTCTCAAACTCTGTCCCGAATCCCTCTTATTTATTTTACTGTACAGGATTATAGGGGCAATCGCAGTGATCAGAGAAGGGTTCATTCAGCCCATCAGGCAATTGTTTAAGCATGTATGGGTTAGAAAAACGGGTATTTTTAACATGAAATGTTGCGCAATGCACCTTTAATGTTTCATGAATAGCCTCGGGTTGGGTTCAGGTTTGTAACTTAGAAAAACTATATAGGCTATACATATATATAGTGTGCGTGCCGTGTGCTCGGCTGCTTGCTGTGCTGTGATCGTAATTATATGAGCACGCGAGAGAGAGAAAGTAGTTGTGCGCAGTTTCAGCCGTCCTCTTCTCATTGCGGTGTTGTGACCGAAGTCAAAACAGTTTTGTAAAATTATATATGAATCATTTTTATTTGATCATATATCATTTTACAACATTTGCTCCCACTAGTATTTCAGTCACAACACCGCAATCAGAGGACGGCGCTGAAACCATCGACTGTCGATGCTGTTCTCTTCCTTCATAACTCGCACTGAGAGGATAGGCTATATTTATGTAAATAGTTGTGCAACTGCGCTAACTTTGTTTTGAAGTGTAATGTTCGAGTTCCAGGGGAATTTGTCACTGTTTCACCTGTTCAACCACATCAACGTTTCGTAATTAGTAAGTCCGTGCTGACTGATGAGGGGCTGCTGTGCCTTGGTGAAACGGTGTTTGTACATGTAGCCTATTTGTTTAATTCTCGTGGCAAGCAATCATAAAATACAGCATACTGCAAAAAAAAAAAAAAAAATATTTACTGTGAGAAACGGTCCTCGGGTTCAGGTTGAGCGTGGGGTTAAAATATAACCATAATGTTCGGGTCGGGTCAAATGATTTCGGGTACGGGCCGGGTTCGGACTTAAGTTTAAAGCCCGTGCAGACCTCTAATACACACACACACACACACACACACCAAAACCTATGCATATACCTATATATAAACAATAATAAAGGTAATTGTGAGAAAGTTTTACTTTCTGTGAGATTTAAAATTGCAGTCTGTAACTTTTTATATATATATGTATAATGAAGTACATCATAAATCCATTTTCCAAACCGTGTTTTTGTCTTATCCTGAATCACTATGGTACAGCTATAATAAGTGTTTATATTGGGACTATTTTAGACTGGTTGGGGTCGTACTGCGGCGGAGGAGCCCAGTACCGGCGTAACTCGTCATAGATATAAACACAGAGAAGGAGCTCCGGCTACAATATTCTTCCACAAGACGCATGCAGTTCTGTTTATTAAGCGCCAAAATATACGGACTACAGCTTTAAAGTTGGAATTTTAAAATATATTTTTTTTAGATTTTTTTCTGCTTTAATTTACTATAGAGTCTACAGACCTCAACCATAAACAAAAGTTTTTATTTATATACATATAGGAATTTAATTTTTTTAATTTATGCATTTTTTTAAAGAGCCATTTTTTGTGGATCTTTTTATTTTGTACTAATTTAATTCATGCTTACAGTTCTGGTGTGCATATCAGATATACATTTTATAACTTCTCCTGTATTCAATCTGTTTCATAAGATGTTGAAAAATCAGATATTATTACAATTCATTTGGGTCTGTTTTAACCTCTTGATTTGCTTCCTTCACAGACTCTCTCGCCCATATGAACTGCACTGTCGACTGGAAGCTGTGAAACACTTGGCTGAGCCAAACCAAACCTAACCAAATCAGACCAGACCAGACCAGAAACAACGAGACCAAACCAGGCCGAGACGCCGTTTTACTCGCCGGGCGTTCAGTATACGTGAGATCAAGTGCCTTAACTCGACCTGCGGGACCTCAGACGCCAGGGACTGAAAACCATTCCATGAGCTTTTTTAAACAGATACCTGAATGTATATTTTTATTTTTATATGAAGTGTGAAATCTTTTCTTACTCCAACAGCACTCAGACTTTGTCAGATGGGTTTGTTTGTGTTATTTCGACTTCCAGGGTATATTTGTGTGGCTTCATTGGGCTTATTTTTGCAGCAGTAAAACTGTTAATGCCCTGCTAACTTTCTTACATGTACTTGATGACGAGAGTATTACTGAAGCGGTGGTCGTTTGTTCTGGTGAAGTAAACGCTAAGATCAGCTGTTCAACTGTGCCATGTTATGTTACTGAAGACAATAAACAGTCATTAACTCTGTCTAAATGAGGTTTTGTGTGAAAACTCTTTCTAATCACGTGTTTTGTAGTACATCATGCAAAAAAAATTACAACTTTGATACCAAATACACCATACGCTCTTCAAAATAAATGTATTTATTCAACTTATTAAAACATTTCTTTATTCAAATCAAATACAGTTTATAATTCTCTAACATTTTTTTTTAGTCTAATGGGTGAGAACATTAAAACTAAATAATTCAACAGTGATTTACCTTTTCAAAAGGCGCTATTGTGTTCAAACTTTTCTACTGTATCTTAGTTTATTTATGCTTAATGTAGCTTTTAAACTAGTATTTTCAATTTGAAATGCATCATTTATGGTTATTAAACACAACATATTTTATCTTCACTAAAGGCAAAAGCACTTTCTGCTTTTTTGTCTTGCAGTCAGTAAGGAGGTTTAATACAGTAGCTGTGTTTGGAAAGGATTACTTGAATAGTTTTGTTTTTTTAGTAGTATACACTTGCAGGTTTTTATGCTGGTTTTAAGAAACTGACACCTTTATTCAGCAAGGCTGCGTTAAATTGATCAAAAGTGACAGGAAAGACAGTAAAAGCAGCAAATCAGCATATTTGAATGATTTCTAAAGTAATGATGTTGTAAAGTAATGTACTGAAAATGATCAGTAATGATGCTGAAATTTTGTATCACAGGAATACATTAGTTTTAAATGTATTACATAGAAAACAGTTATTAGGGGCCAAGCACCTATTGTAATCGTTGGTGTTCTTCCGCTCTTGAGTCTATGGCCACCCATAGAACCACTTACGGGAAAGTTATGAAATTTGGCACACTGATAGAGGACAGTCTGAACTTCAACCATAGCAAATTTGGAGTCTCTGACTCAATCGCTTTAGCGCCACCCACTGTCCAAAGTTTCACTTACTTGATCCATAAGGGCTAGAAACTAAATTGTTTTTGCACTGATTCCTTGGCTTAAAAGGATTCTAATGCATGACGTCATGAATATTTTTACGCCATTTTGAAGTTTCGAACTCCTCCTTGGCCATCCCTCTGATTTAAAAAAAAATGTAACCAGATCATCTTCTAACGTAAGGCAATATCTCAATATCTCTAATATATTTAGCGTATTCTGACCAAAAGTGTGTGTTATGACAACCATGACTTGAAGGTACCTGCACAGTTTCAGCACAGTGCCATCTAGTGGTCAGGAGATATTAAAAATTAACCTTTTTGCTTATAACTTATGAGCAGTTTGGTCAAAACTGGTCTCTTTAGATTCAGTTCAGCATGCCGAGTCGAATGATACCCAATTGTCGTTTTTGGGGACTTGACCATTTTGAATTTTGACGTAAAATGCTATATTTTACGAAGGTATTGGCGTATCATCACGAAACTCAGTAGCCTATGTGTCTTCAGCACCATGCCCTTACTTACAGTACTCAAAAAGTTGAAACAGAGCCACCTTGTGGTCAGAAGTTAATGAAATTTCCAAAAATGTGAATAACTTTTGAATAAATTAGCCTGTTTTAATGAAACTGGTCTTACTTGGGTCATGCCGAGAACATAGATACCAATTTTGCCATAGTCGGCTCAACTTCCTGTCCGCCATTTTGATCTTCTTTCAAAAACTTTTTCGAACTCCTCCTAGACCGTTGGTCCGATTTTCACCAAAATTGAATCCTATCATCTTCAGACCATACTGGCAAACCCTTATGGATTACGCGTCGTTAGACAAAACCGTTTTCGTATACCACATCTCACTCTGACCACACCACATCAATTTGGTCACAGCTCCACTAGTTGGTCAAAAGAGATTCTTCCGGTCATGCCTATGTGGGGTAAGGCAGCGCTATTTGATCATATTAGATACATTTGAGTGAGTTGAAAGTTGTTATTATGCTACTCTGTGCGTTCGCTCGGCGGCTATATATGAGACACTTGTTGCACACTGCAGTGAGCTAGATCGATATTAGGCATGGTAAATATGGTACTCGCGGTAAATCAAGAAAATGAGATTTAAACAAAAAGACTAACTGTGAAGAGCTGTATAACAATGATTAGTTTTCTGTCGATTAATGTATCCAAACATTTGCTCACTTGTCTAATAAAAAAACATGATATATTCATTGATAAGCGACGCACGGACATGGTCCGTGTCCTGGTTAAAACTACTTATTTCTCTGGATTTAACCATTCTTAGAAACATTTGGGATAATGTACGTACGCAAATCAACAAAATATATAACATTGTTCTAGTGGTTTTTGGATATTTTGATCCAAAAATCTAACATAGTGTGCCTTTGTGCTTGGGCCCTTTATCGTTGCCTGCAGCTATATTTTTTAATTCTAATAACATTTCGCAATATTACCGTTTTTATTTTAGTTTATTTTGATCAAAAAAGTGCAGCCTTGTTGGGAATAAGAGACAGTATTTAGTAGCCTATGCCTGTTCAGTTTCCGGACGGTGTTATGAGGTTGTACTCGGCCTGGAGCACGAGGAAGCTGTTTTGGCGTATTTTGCGCACCTGCACCAGGTCTCCACACTCCTGAACGTGGATGATGCCTCGGTCTTCATGGTTACAGTCGTTGAGCGACACGGCGGTTCGCTTGCGGCAGTGTTTTCTCTGAAGGTACCGGAGACCCACGGCCACGGCCATTCCCAGCGCGCCCGACAGGCCCAGTAACAGGCCCAGTTCGGATGTGCTCTTCCCGGGAATGTGCTCCGGTGTCTCATTCCCTCTCTCCGGGACTCCAGGCGTGTTTTTAGTGTGTTTGGGGGGTTTGAGAACACCTCTAAACAGATCTGAAGTGTCTTTCTTGCGAGGGGTCAGAGAAACGGCGCCCTCTGTTGGCTCCCAGGATGGGAAAAAATTGGAGAGGGATCGACGGAGAGCTTCGGGATGAAGGGATGCTGTGAAGATCTGTGTGTTGTGAGTGTGTACGGAAGGCGTATATGTGTGTGTTTGTTGTATGGATGCCTGTGTATCTGCACTGTGGGTTTGTGACTGTAGATTCGGGACAGTGTGTGTTTGTTGCATGGATGCATGTGTATCTTCGGTGTGGGTCTGTGATTGTATATTCGGGACAGTGTGTGTTTGTTGTATGGATGCCTGTGTATCTTTGGTGTGGGTCTGTGATTGTATATTCGGGACAGTGTGTGTTTGTTGCATGGATGCATGTGTATCTGCACTGTGGGTCTGTGATAGTATATTCGGGACAGTGTGTATTTGTTGCATGGATGCATGTGTATCTGGGGTGTGGGTCTGTGATAGTATATTCGGGACAGTGTGTGTTTGTTGAATGGATGCATGTGTATCTGCGCTGTGGGTCTGTGATAGTAGATTCGGGACAGTGTGTGTTTGTTGTATGGATGCATGTGTATCTGCACTGTGGGTCTGTGATAGTATATTCGGGACAGTGTGTGTTTGTGTAGTTTTGTGTGTGTTTGTGTCTATTTTAGCGTTTGTAGAGCTGTGAGATGTAGATGTTCTTGGGAAAGTTTGTGTAGAT